>JAWWLT010000092.1:15710998-15795998 GCA_035040995.1 Premnoplex brunnescens | reverse complement strand
TGATAAGAATGGAAGTTCAGGCAGCATCCTGTCATCCTCAGACCAGTCAGAAATGCCTTGAAGTACAGGAAAAATAGAGGCAGAAATTTAGAATGCAGCAACAGAGACTAAGTACCGAATATAGCTTAACTCTGGATTTATTTCAGATCGATGTAAAAAGTGAATTCTGTATACAGTGTCTCAATTCAGAGCAGACAATTGTTTACCTTTCAGAAAAGGGAGCTTTTATGCCCCCCACTATCTTCTTCCATTATAAACAGACAATGTAGCTTACAGTTCTGGTGAGATCACCACACGTGCACACCTGCCTAGTCAGAGGAAAGCTGCTCCAGTCAGGGAAAACCCTGTTATAAGCCCATTTTCCTAAAAAATGGTGGTCTAATCCACCTTTTAAAATCATGATTTTTTTACAGTAATGCATATGGCATTTTCTGTATAATTAAATATTTCTCTAGGAAATAGAAATTCCTCCCTTCATGTGCTCTTATAAAAATGCACTCTGCTAATCACAGCTGTGACAGCAACATTTCTCTCTCACCAGAAGTGAGAGCCTAAAAAAAGAAAAACTGGACAAATTGAGAGTCTGCAAAATGAGCCTAAGATTGCAGCAATTGCCTACAAAACCACTGAGTAGTCTGACTATACAGACCATAAAAAGGTGTCACATACACCCTGGTCTATGACATCTCTCAGACGGTCCGGTGACATTCAGACACATTGGTTAACCTTTCAGGAAATAAATAAAAAGTCAAAATATGGAGAATCTAGTTGGTTTAGTAAAAAGATTTCATGTTATTGATTTCTTTAAAAAGGAAAAAAATACAAGTTTTTTCACTGAAAATTCATTACATGCATTAAACCAATTTTTTCCATTAAACACATCCATGTTTTAAAAGTAAGATTTCTTTCTCTTTAAAATAAATTTCCATTTCTTTAAAATAATGAAAATATAGATGGAAATGCATAAATATGAATTTTATATGGCAAAGTCTATACATGAGGAAGGAATGGAGTCACACTCCTTTGACTGAAAAAGCAAAAGTCTCCTTTCTTCCCAATTAAAACCATTGGTGGACCTAAAAATTAGGTCAAATGCACTAATAGAATTAAGAAAATAATTTTTTCTCTCTTATTTCTTTTCTAGATGTCTGAGTCTGTAGCTGAGAGGGGTCAATGAGGCAAACAATATGCCTGTAGCACCTTCCAGGATGCTGAAAATCACTTTTGGGGCTTCTTTATTGAACTCACTATAGTAAAAATTTGCTCCCAGAGTATTAGCTTCCCAGGATATGAGGCTGGTTGAAAGCTGTTTAATTAATAGCATTCCGTTTGTACAACAATGGGAAGGTCCATATAAAGAGATGATTGTATAATCTTAAAGTATTTTGTAATAGCCTACAACTTATTTGAAAATTACTTTTTTCAAGAAATTAGATTAAGAGCAATAGAAAATCTAATTCTTACTAAGAGTTGATAGTCAAGGAGTCTTTGCTTAGCAATCAAGGACAACTGAAATACTTTTATTTCTACTGGCTATGAACTTCTATGTTCAGTCTTTGGGATTACTTTTGTCATTGGTCCCGTGCTAAATTATTTGCATAAAATATGATTAAAATTGCAGGAAGATTCCGTAAAAGAGTTTTCTAGCTCTGTGTTAATGAATAACTGTTTCACTGAGGAAAAAAAATGTGAGTTTTCACACCATTGATTCCCCCGAAATATAAAATAACTTAATACAAAGATACTGCATATAAAAGAGTCAATTAGTTTTATGCTAATGAATAACTCTGTTTCACTGAAGAAAAGCTGTGAGATTTCAACACCATTCCCTCTAAATACAAAATAACTTAGTACAAGATACTGCATGTTTTACAGGGTTGGTATCTTTGCAGCATTCTGAAATAAAGTGCTTAATAACTAGACTCATTAATGCTAATGGTAAATCAGTGAGATTAAATATTCTTATAAATCATTTTATTAATAAAACAGAGGGCTCATTAAAGAACTATTGAACTGTTAAGCTACAATATTTCAGTATCAGCATTTTATAAACATTTCAATTAGCACAGGTTGACAACATAGGAGGGGTAAAATAGTCTAGCCACAGTATTAGCACAGACTGCCAGCTCAGCTTGTTGAGAAAAAAAGGATAATGTTTCAGTGGGATCATAACTGCATAGCAAATTGAACATTTTAAAAAATAAATATATAAAACATCTTTAATTCGAGCCTTTCAAGGACCTTTTGAAGGACTGTGTGTTACTACTGTTCACTATATCATTTTACTATTATCCTTAGAAGGATGACTGCCAGCCTGAAAGGAATTTGAACAGTCGAGGACAAAGAAGTGCATACTTAAACACCAAAAGAATAATGATAGCTTAAGAGAACAAAGTAAAGAATAAAGTGCCCTCAGTAAGAATGTTTAACATATGTAAGTGGTGAAAAATGATAGCTAGAAGTCTGCACTTCAAATGAGCTAAAACAGATCTGAAAGCACAAAATGACCACGGAGCAAGTGTTGGGAGACTGTCAGACATTAAAATATCCTGATTCTTTTGAAGTTCTTCATGTCAAATCTCTGCTTAGTTCTTATCCTGATAATTATCACATCTGTGCTGTAGGGAAACAACAACAACAACAACAACAACAACGAAATTGAAAAAAAAAAATCCCCACAACCCGAAACCAAACCAAACCAAACCAAAAAAAAACCAAAAAAAAACCACCCAAATAAACAAAAAAACCCGAGGTACTAAATGAGGGGTGGAAGCAGTTTGGTAATTTGATTTCCCCCTCAGGTGTTCTCTGTTTTCCACTTCTGAATGATATTGATGTGAAAAAGAGTTGATGCTGTCTTGGTAGAAAAAGACAGAGCCTAATGGTAGAAGAGGCAAGATAAAACATACTTTCACAGTCTGGAATTCCTTCACCAGAGGAAGAAAATTGTTCCATTCTGGTCTCCACTTTCTTGAATTACAGTTTATTTTGAGCTTAACAAAACAAAAACGTTATACAAGGTATTGCATCATTCTCTTCAGAGTTTGGAAATGTGTATTATTATCTGGTAGAGACTGGACCTTCTTTTTCATTCCATTTTGTTGGTGTTGCCATTTTTCTGACTGTCAGTCAACCAAACTCATCTTTCATGTAATGAGTGTGATTCTCTGCAGTTCAAAGGACAGAAAGAAGTTACCCAAAAGTACAACTAAATTTGGTATAAACATATCATCAGCATAAGCCTTTTCCAAAGCTACTTTGTCCATCAGCCGAGGTACTCAATGGAAGGGCAGGTTGTTCCCTGGTATGATAATCTGACACTGTCAGTTCTCATTCTAAGAGTATGGATGGAACATGATCTCCCTCTTAACAGGCAAGATATTATTAATCCTTAAATAGCACAAGTGTTACTCGAATATTTCTTTTTTTTTTTCTAGTTAATAATATATTTTATTTACATAGCAAAATGCATCAAAATTCCATTAACTGTAAAACCTTATATACTTTTATGAGTAGAAAAAGTTATGCTAAACCACTTTCAAAATGAACCAATCAGAAAGAATATTTTATTTAGAAATATTATAAAAGCAGACAAGAGATTTTAAAAGAATCTTTAACAACCTTAAACTTGATGTGAATAAACAATCTTTGATATCTTGATGTTTAGGGGTTTTTTCTACATAAGATTGTGTAAAAGACAAAATAACATTTAGGCATGTATCCCATGACAATGAAATCTGAATAACATATAAAATTTTGGCTTAATTTATATCAAAACCAGAAATGGTCTATTTTCTGCTTTGATATCTACCTGCAAACAAAATCCAAAATATATTGGCTGTTCTGTTGTAGCCTCTCCCAATCATTTTAAAACCAATTTAAGTTTGCTGTCATATATTTTGCTTCCCTGGGTTTAGACACTTAGCAGAGTATCTGGAATATCTAAATTACTTTCATTTACATATCCATGTGATATACACAGGCAAATTTTGATTAATGTTTACATTATTTATCTTACAGAGTACTTAAATCTAATGAGCACTTACACTAATCACTTCTGTGTCAGGTATAGGGGAATAAACTTGAAAAGGCTGCATAACAACAAGGATCAAGAAATTAACAAGGTCAAAAAATATTCACTAAAAAGTATAATAGATCCCTAGTGATACAGATAGAGCTGAATGAAAAATGTATGTTAACAACAATAACTAAACCACTTCATGTTTTTCAGAGAAACATATAACTTTGGAATCCCAGAGTAGTCTTGTTTTGGGTTAGAAGGGGCCTTCAAAGATCAGCGATTCCAAGATTCCTGTCATAGGCAAGGGCATATTTCACTAGATCAGGTCACTCAAATCTCCATCCAATCTGACTTTGAACACTGCCAATAATGGGACAGCCTGTTTTCTTAGGAGAGGCAGTCCAGCGCTTTGATTATTTGTGACCTGCTCCGGACTGCTTAAACAGCAAAATCTTTATGCTGGGTACCCCAGAGTTGGATGCAGTATTCCAGATGGGTCTCACAGGAGCAGAGCAGACAGAATGAATCACCTCCCTTGACCTACTGTCCATGCTGTTTTTAATGCACCAGTATATGATTGGCTTTCTGGGTTGCAAACACACATTGCCAGCTAACATGCAATTTTACATCAAGCAGTGTTCCCAAGTCTTTCCTCTCAAGGCTGCTGTAAATCAATTAATCATGCAGTCTGCACAGATATTGTGGGTTGCCCTAGCTCAGACACAGGGCCTTGGACTTTGTACTTGGTTTCGTCAAACTCAATGAAGTCCATGTCGGCTTGCTCCTTCCAAGGTCCCTCCGGATGCCATCCCTTCATCCTACCAGATCAGCTTAGTATCATCTGCAAACTTGTTGAGGGCACTCTCAATCTCATTGTCTGTGTCATTAAGGAAGATATTAAATAATATTTGTCCTAGTACAGGCCATTAAGAGACATGATTAAATACTGGTTTCCTCTTGGTCATTAAGCCATTGACTGCAACTCTGAATGCAGCCATCCAGATACATTTCTGTCTAACAGTCCCTTTTCTGCCTAACAGTCCCTCCAGCAAACCCGTATCTCTTCAATCTTGTAGCAAAAATGTTGATTGCATCAAAGGCCTCAGAAATGTCTAGGTAGATGATATCTATAGTTCTTCCTTTGTCTACTGATACAGTCACTCCATCACAGAAGGTGACCAGTCAGGCACAGCTCATACTTGGTGAAGCTCTGTTGCATATCTGTAATCACCTGTCTCCTATGTTTTGATATGCCTTCCAAAAGGATCTGCTTCACAATATTACCAGGCACAAAGGTGATTCTGACTGATCAGTAATCCCCAGTGTTCTCTTTTCTATGTTATTGTTGTATCTTATTTCCCAGTCAGGATTTTGCCTGACTGCCATGACTTTTTGAATATGATGAGGAATGACTTAGAAACTACACCCAGCTGGATCCTGGGATGCAACTACTTTAATTTACATGCAGATACTTTCATTTGAGAAGGTCAGAAAGTTTAACCACAGTTGGCTGTTTATTTTTCACAGGATACACATTTCCAGCATTTAGGCATTTACAATCATTATTTCATATTCTTGTGTGTGATATAATTCTACAGGTTACTTTTCTTACTACAAATTAGCAATAGAAAAGCAAAGAGTACTGAAGAGAAGTGAGCAAGTGTATTTTACTCAATTGTAATAAAAATATATTGTTCAAACACGTTAACAAAAATGAAATATAGCCAAGATGGGAGGTCTAATGTGGTTGTTGTTTCCTTTTATACTGGTAAATGTATAATAATTTTATTTCTTCAGGGAAGATATCTTCAGAAGCCTATGTCCCAAAGCATACTGACTATTGACTCAAAGGAAAGAGTGACCCATATTGAATCATCACTTCCTTCATCCAACAACCTATGGAATGGAAAAAGTAAGAAAACTCATGGGTTTAGTTAAACACAGTTTAGTAAATAAAGCAAAAGTCTCACACAAAAGAAAACCAAATAATTCAGGAGAAGGTGGTGTGTTGCATGGAGTTCCTGGGCACCAAAGCCAGCTCAGGTCAGGTAACAGCTGTATTTGCACTGCCTCATGCGGGGGCTCATCCACCTCTGGTTCAGGTAGTTCTTGTGCTATAGCACTTCCTATAGCATACAACACAGGTCACGGGTTACAAGAATTTAAAGGTGTTTACATTCACAGCCTCCAACCTTCCACCCTTTGGGCTAGACCAGAGGGTTTAACATTGCAATGAGCTCCTCTCCTACCTTTTATCTAGAAATAACAAAAAAAAAAAAAAAAAAAAAAAGGCAAACAAACAAAACAAGAAACATCACACAGCCAAAAGAAAAAATCACTGTGCCTGCCAAAGGGAGGAGTTCTAAATACTTGGAAGAGATAACTGTTATGAATGATCTGATCCTTAAAGGTAGGTAAATGCTGATGCTGCAATTGGTGAGTTTGAAATGATGCTTCTGTCCTTGGGATGGAGGAAACTAGAGAGTTAGCAAGGTGTGAACCCAGTATGTTGAAGAAAACAGGCAAAAATAGCCATCTGCTAAATGACAGCCCACTTGGGCAATTCCATTATCCCAGAAATCCTCAGAAAAGCTCTAAGGATACGCAACAGTGACACAATGAATTTCCAGAGTGAATAATGAACATTAAGAGTGTAGCATTATAAACTCAGGGTTCAGATATTTTGAGTTAATTGGAAGCTGAATACTCTCTGACAATACATATGCATTGTCTGGTACAGAATTATTGTGTGTCTGGTAGTTATCAATATATCTCTTTCTTTTTTTAACATAAAAATTTCTGATAATGTCAAAAAGTTAGAGTTTTTTTTGCATCATAGACTATTTAGTCTATGACTGCTATCACATCACAGCAGATTAATTATGATGCCTTAAAGATTGAGGAAAAAAAACTCCAGGCAACTTTTAGTAGGAGATAAGATAAGTGACCAGGAGTTTTAATGAGCCTTCAGGCTCCAGGAATACATTTACACAGGATCCTCCACTTTGACCCGAGTTTCAAGATTTTGTAATAATGTCCATCCAATCCCATTCCATTATTTTTCCCAGTCCTGCCCCGTTCCGCCTTCCAATGCTTTAGATTTGGAGGTTCTTCTGTCTTTGTCTTTATCTTGTGGTACAGGTTTTCTGGTGTTTCTCTGCAATTCTACCTTGAAATAGAGATTAAACAGCTACTGGAATTTCAAGGGGTTGATATAAGATGGTGTTGGTATGTATAAACATTCAGCTACTGAAGTAATTTTACTAGTACATTAGATCTACAATAACTTCTAACATCTATAAAATTGAAAAATCAAAACTCAAAGAAACCCTTAGGTATCAATTAAAATTAAAATTAAATAGAAATGGTGAAATACTTATGAACAAAGCCTTTAATTTTTCTTGATATTTTTGAAATAAAGAAATACATTGACTGGATGTATCTATCCAGCTTGTGGCTTGCCTTACATAGCTATCTCCGACACACTAACCAATACCTCAATTGAAAGCTTTAGTGTACCATGAAAAATCAGGAAAAGTTTGAGTTTAGAGAAGTTCTCCATGTATAATACATAACACAAATATGAAAATGGCTTCCATGTTGGCTATGTGGTAAGAAGAAACTGAACTATTAGCCACAGTACTTTTCATGAAAGACATTATTATCAACAGCTCAATTGATTTGTTGTCCATCTGTGTGACTTTTTCACTAGTCAGCATGTAGCTACAGCATCTACCACTACAGCAAACAAAACCAAAGCCCTAAACATCCCAGTAAAAGGTTTTGGAGATCAATATGGTACACGTGTATCTTGTGAAAAGTCATTTTAACTTGTTTATCATGGAAATAAATTATTGAAAATAGAGGCCTAAGCATGTTGAAATCTGTTTATACCTAAACAAAATACCATGAGTATATCTGAGGAACACAAATGTTCTTATGAAATGAGAGATCTGTTTTTCCTGTGACATAGGAGCACAGTTTACTAAATAAGGACTCTGGTATTTTGAAGGTCACATAATTTTTTCCTACTTTGTTGCTATTATTTTCCTCCTTAGAGCTATTCAGTCACTGTTATTTCTTTCAGTAACCTTAATGCAGGGAGAATTAAGTATAACAGCATTTTCTGCAATGATGATTTTTTGTGATAAGAGAGGATCAAAACAAAAATGAAGAGACTGATTTTGTGGAAAAATGTCATGCCAAAATGTTTTGTAAAAGTATGTGAATTAATTCTGTGGTTTTAACATCCTTACCTCATGTCTTACAGACAAATGATCCCGACCAAAGTAAAATCTCGAGGTTTGTTCAAGATGGTCCCACACAGACTTGGTAGAGATATGTGGCACCTACTAACCTGGGAAGTGATCCAAGAGGAAATGAGTAAATCTATCAAGTACCTGTGTGAATAATGGGCATGCAGGACCACTCAACAGAGGAAAAAGTCATTCACCACCAGAGAATCACTTTGGAAACTTTTTAAAGATGGTTAAGATATTCTGAATCAAAGTTTAACAGCAATTAAAATTTAAAAAGAATGAACTCTTCATTAACATTAAGTTTTAATCAACAAATTTACATTAACATGTGAAAAAAATACTAAGAATTTTTTCCTATGCTTTTTAACTCTCATTGGACTAAACGCAGATGTTGGTAAGGATTGGATGATAGTACTGGGATTGCAAGTTATAGCTTAAGCTACATTTTTGTTAAAATATTGTTCGTTTTTTCAGCAAAAGCAAGATACTCTAAATTTCTTAGAAGTAAGGAATATATAATGGATCTGATTCTTAGTCAACCAGGTCTCCTGCCTCTGGCAATGATCAATACTTGATATGCAGAGAAAGGCTAAAGGCTTCAACAATACACCTAAGCATATTGGGAATGCAGGAGGCATTAGTGAAGAGAAGAAAACTCTCTTTGCTTTTCTGAAGATCAGCCTAAAGTATAAAAGCCAGAAAATCCATACAAAATCAATTGCATGGTTGCATTATGTTATCATAATATATGCCTGTGCGATGAATATTTTCAGTATGTTTTCACTTATTTTATTTAACATTATCTTCTTACTTTATACTTAGTATCAAACCATGTCCTTGGTGTTTAAAAAACCCAAATAAATTGCTGGCACATATCTGGGAAGAGGGGACCCCCTTAAGGATTAATGGCTTGTGTAGATGTACCTGTGTTTACAGAGAGATGTGACAGTAAGTGAAGATATGGCTGAACAAACTGCGGAGTCAACCATGTGGTATGTGCAATGAGCAGACAGTTCCAGAAAGTTGAACAGGTTATCCAGAGTAGTTGCCTAAATAGTGATAAGATGCACTAAAAAACATTGAGAACTGGGATCTAAGCTCTTACTCTGTTAACAAAATGGCTGCTTGTTTTCATCTGTTTGACCAAAAAGACCTCAGGCCACATCAATGGCCTTGCAAAAAAAGTGCTGAGAGCTTCTTACCCACAGTTATGCAGTAACTTCTAACATGTTCAAATACTCCTCAGAATAAATTCATGCATGATAGATACTCAAAAGACTGCGAGATCTCAAAAGGCATAAGGGATCTCAAAAAGACTTTGCCTTACCCTTAATGGATTTCTAAAAATTTATGAAATTCTGTTATGAATCAACAGTGGGCATTTTAGTTTCATGTGCACAAGACCTTCTTTATTGCCAGTGCCTTCTTTATTGCAGTACCATTTTCTAATACTTGGCAGGAGCATTCAGGTTTGTAAAGAAACTCAGAAAACCATGTTGACCTGGAACAAGATCAATTTATGCAAGTATTAGTTTTAACTGAATATACTCTGTAGTGCTTAGATAAACTGTTGGTAATGCAATGTGCAGAATAGAAATCCTCTAATTATTATTGTCACTGTAACAGTGAGTAGGTAAGAGGACCAAAGTCACTGCAATATAATTTTTTATCCCTTTTTCATACTGAGAAAAAATGACACTTTTATTAAAAATGGGTTGATGGAACTTATGTCCAAACCCAGTCTACAACTGGATTAGCTTTGATATCAGTATTTATATCTGAGCTAACACTGCAAATCACAGATGGATTAAATAGTGCTAACTATTAAAATATAATTTCTTACATATTTTTTACTAAAAAAATAGAAGAGTAACATCACTTTAACAATTCCAGTTTTATATTATGCTAATGAACTTAATGGCATTTCATACTTCAGAGTTTCCTTTAATAATCTGTCAGGGTCAGGAAAGAGTTGTCTTTGATAGACAGTTTGGTCTCTGGGACTGGATTTTTTTTCCCCGCTTTCCTCCAAGTCACATATCAGCCCTGACCATATCTGTTCTCTGAGATGATAGATAGACTCTACCAACTATAGGTACATGTCAGACATACCTTTCTTCAGTGCTTGAGGAAGAAATTTTCCACTCATTTAGATTGGCAGGACCCTGTAAGGGACTTATAACTTCTGATGTATGAAGCATGATTGACTTGCTGAGATAACTGGATCATATTGCCTCCTTGCCAAATACTGAATGTGCCTTCATCTCTCCTGCAATCACTTTTCCAGAAGTATTTAACCTGACTGACATCTGGGGTTTGTATTATGTATGTGGTTAATTTCTCCAGAATATATTAACATCCTTTTTCCAAATCCAGAAAATAGGTTTATCAAGTCATGTGGCTTGAGTGCTGTAAGTGGAACTATCTTATTTAAAGCCAAGTAATTTTTCTGAATATTTTGCATAGAATACCTCTGTTAGGTTCAACTAAGGGAAGATTTCCACAAAACTATCTTTTTGTGACTTGCATGTAGTACACAAACTACAGGATATTTGCTTATACATGTCTGAATACCCAGATTTCCCCCATTTTCTTTGGCTGATTTTTTTCCCCCTGTTTGTTCTCAGGTATTGTACTCCTGTGTTAAATTTCAGACTGTTAACTTCAGACTTACTTTGTATGATCAATTTGATTTTAGATTTGTGCCTGCCAGAATAATTGGTGTTCCTGGACTGAACTCATGAAGCATTGAGCTTAATGCATAGAAAAGGCATTTTCTCAGAAGCTATAATTTATTATTAATAAAGCAGATCTCCTACTGGTATTTTAAGCCACATCAGCTAGATGAAAATATATATTAAAAAAGAGGATAGACTGGAACAAAATTCAAAAGTACAAAGTTATACTGATTTTACTGAGATATTATCATCATCTGAGTGTGTCTACCTCCATAGCTCTATACCTCTTATTTCTAAAATACAGAAACTGCAATGCCACATTGCTATGCACCTACTCCTAGATAAGAAAATCCATCTGTTTGTTTGTTTGTTTTTTGCTGAATTGCTAAAATCCAAACACTTAAAAATATCTGTACACTTATCCAGAAGCTTTCCAAATGATTACAAACCATAAAGTTTTTCTCTTCATTTCTGGCACTGCCGCATTGGGGCATTTGAGGAATATCTCCCTCTCTCCCTATAGTCACTCACCCCAGATAATGCAAAGTAACTAAAACATAGGCAATCAGTAACAAGCGAAATTTATAGAGTATAAGAGTTTAAGGCCATGCAAGTACACAGTAAAATGTGGTGTCTCTGATTTTATATGCAAGTGTGTTAATCACTGAAGGGAAAGAAAATCAGAACTTCTCTTCTCTCTGTGGATAGGCTTCCAAAAAAGAGTAACCAAAAATCCATTTTGGTCAGTGCTCTATTCTATTTGTTTGCATTAGTTTTTGATAGGTTTCTTAAGAGAATCTGCCTGGTGGTTCCTGTTTTGGGATCCAGATAAAGCCTGTTAAGTGTCAACTTACCCTGCACTGTACTGTCCCGGTACAAGAGGAATAAACACAATCTAGTTGCCTGGGACATTTAAGTACAAATATGCCCAGGGTAAAAAGGCAGCTGAGCAAGACCATTCAATACCAGAAAATACACTTTAAATGTCTGAGTTCTCCAATGTAATAACTACAGTTTAGAAGTCCACAATTCTATGTAATGAGGTACAAGAAAATTAGCCTGCTGCTGCTTTTATTAACTTTTAACTAGGGGCAATTCTCAGAATCAGGATCCTGCTCCATTCTGGTATTGTACAAACAAGGATGAAGTTTCTGGACTAAATAAAAGTATTTGCTACTTGCAGCCACTTCTGTAGGAGCAGATTATCACTATTGCACACATCCCTCTTCCCTCACTTCAAATTTCACACTCATCAGAAGAAAACTCCATCTCTCTTCTTGAAAAGTTAGGGACATGTGAAAACTTTGGAAATAATCACTATCATTTTGCAATTTGCAGTAGAATAAGGCCATTTGTTTTTTTTTTAAGAAAGCAAGAGGTGTGACATTTCTCTTGCAATTAAATCTAGTAGAAGCTTTTGTCAAAGAACTTTTCTTTCACCCTTGACTGTGCTTCTTTGTACAGACGTGTGTCATCATCTTCCTTTCTCCTTGCAGAAGGGAGTGTTATGAGAAAGTTTCGTAAGCTACAGTGTTTTTCTATTCTTTGCATAAAGTCACTCTTACAAACAATAGTGTCTAGAAGCAATTGAGCCAAGCTTTTACTATGCAAATACCAGGAAGTTAGTATAAAACCCAATTAAACTAAGTGGCACAACCCTAAAATTGTAGGATTTAGACAGTGGTGAAATAATCTACTTTCTGATAATGAATGATTTGGCATAAACCATGAGAAAATATTTCCATTTACAAATAAGTTAGGGGGAAACAAAAAGAACTCAGAATAGAAAGCTGGCACTGTGAACATCAGTGTAGCTTGATATTCCCACACTCAAGGAGTTACCAATAACAGGTTTCTACGTTCTGGGTCACTTTCTCTTGTTACATCTGAAAGCTATCAGGGTGGGAAAAGTACTAGGATATATTATTTCTCACTGGCTAAGTAGAAATAAGTCTCACACAACAGGAAAAGAAAAATTGCCAGGCTACAATGCTGAGAAAGGAATTGTAATTTGGAATACATTGTTTCAGTAGATAAAACTGATTATATTTAATGTTATAAGTTATAGTGGTTACTTATCAGGCCCAGGCACAGACACTCCTTAGTTAACGAATTTACTTAAAAGCGAGACAGGAACATCGAGGTCTGGATTATTTTATTATTTTTTTTCTTTTCTTTTTTTTTTTTTTTTTTTTAAGAAGGAGTTCCTGTTTCTACATTGTGTCCTTCAGTGCTATGTAAGAGAGGGCAATCCTTATTTTTTTTCTGCTTATGAAGTCTCTTTATAATCAAGTTGTTACCAATATATTAAAAGACTCTACTGTTGCATTCATTAAGTTCTCAGTGTTCCATTGGAACATGCTTCACAGCCCACAGATCTGTCACTATAGAAACTTCCAGAATGTGACACACTCAGTATTAATGCAATAATACTGTTGAACTGAATCCCATTGAGCTTGAAAAGTCATTTTCAAAGTTAGAGGCCTAAAGTGGAGTCATGAACTATTAATGCAGTTCAATAAGTTGTTAATTGTTCAGAAAACTAAGCATTTTAATGTTATTACCTATAAAGATGCAGCCAGTTGCCTAAATCTGATTCATGTAATTGAAAATACTGCTGCTGACACAGATATATGTACTCATTTGGGCGTTAAGTTGTGTATCTGGGTTTGGGGTACATGCTCTTTCCTGGATTTTTTCAAAGAAAACCAAAAATGTGATTTTTTCCATGATAAATATGAAGGGATCAGAGCAGATGCAGGCTCAGATTCCTTTGCCCCACAAAATTATTTGAAAAAAATCTAAGCATGTGTTCCTGTTGAATATTAACAAAGAGTTTTTATACTATCATCTGCTGCATCTGACTGCTTTTACCTATTCTAGACCCAAACTGGTATGTTTGTTTCTTTGTTAGTTTGTTGGTAGTTTGGTTTCTTTTGGGTTTCATTTTTTGGTTTTTATTATTATAATAGACCATTGTGTCTGCAGATTTCTACCAATGAAAGCAGCATTTGTGGACTAAAAAGTCACAAAAGGAAAGTGTATACGTTGCAGGAGTTCTTTTCTTTGGAGAACAAAATGTTGATAATCATGAAAGTTTCAGTGTTCCTAAAACTTGTCTCAATTCAGAGTCCCTCACCACAGGGAACACTGGACAAAGTCATCAGAACTGATTACTGAGCAATAAATGAGGCAAATCCTGGCAAAGCTCATGTGGCTAAGGAGGTCATCTGGACCTCAAACAGCTGCTGAATCAAGCAACTGTGCCTGGGATAATCCATTCTGGCAATGGCTGCCTGCATGGGTCAGGCCTGCCTTCTGAGGCCAGGAGCTCTGACACCAGCTCCCAAGGTCGGCAGGGATCTTGTGTGAATGAGTTTTCCCTTGCCCCATGAATTTCACCTCACCTCTCCCTCCAAATGCTGTTTTCTGAGTTATTCAAGAACACAAAGGAATCAGTCTGAAAATGGACAACAAGTACTTTATGGAAAACCAATGTCCACGTGCTTTTAAAGTTCTGCAAGTACCTTAGACTATCAAAGAGTGAAAAAGACATCCTTTTTCTACCTGTGTTTTATGTGTCAGTCCACAGGCTATTGCTCCTGAGACCCTCTTTCAGGTTGTTTTTTATTATTTTCTGCCATAATTTTCCTGAAGATAGGTATATAAAACAGAGCTTTTCAGCATCACATCAGTGAGTTTGATGGTCATTTCTTGAGTCAATAAAAGATTGGTACATGTTTTTTTCTTAATCATTTCTCAATGTCCATGAATTAGAGGCACATATAGGAAAAGGCTAAAACAGAGTGGGTCTTTCATACATAGGAGAATTTTCAGGTTATTGCAGTCACTTGAATTAGATGGAATATGTGAACTAAAGCAGCATTTCATTCCAGTGCATCTGCAGAAGATAGGGTACAGATTTGTTTTCCTTAGCACCTTCTAAATGATTAAGTCATCTCAATGAAGGATTCACTCTCCACTGGAGCATGCACTGTGTGTACTTTTCTGAAAAGCATAACTATAATTTATGACCTGTGAATTAGCCTCATTATGCTCCCATTGAGAAAGATATTTGTGAAAGCATACAAACTACTCCAGGCACTTCAAAATTTAGACTACAAATTCCACATTATCCTTATTCTCCTAATGCTATGTAACAACTAAGAAGTGTTTTTTGTTGCTGTGCATGTGACAGGTTTTGTTATATACAGTACACTCTGATAAAATGGGATTGTGAGATAATTTATAAGAATGGTTAAAAGAATCACACATAGATAGTAATATCCATTTCATGTGACAGCTTACCAAACTTCATAAAGTAGCATGTTAGAAAAACCTTGGAGTAGAGAAAGTATTAGAGTTTTCTTTATTTCTTTGACAGTCTGCCTTTGACTTTTTAAATAACATTTCTAATTTGTAAAGCCTAGTCTTTCAGCCTGAATTATGTCTTTGTTCCATTTCACATTCCACAACTCTTTCCTGTTTATCCATTCAGGAGCGACTGGAATCTGTGAACTCTTTCAGCCCCTGTGATCTGGTGTTCAGTAGTAGCTGTGCTGATGTCCCTAGCTTTCCTCACACGCTGGACAAGAGTAATATCAGCCGCAAAAAAAAAAAACAAAAAACAAAAACAAAAACAAAAACAAAAACAAAAAAAAACCAACCAAACAAACAAACAAAAAAACCCTCAAACCTTAACCTAGTCAAGTCTGTGGTTTGTTTCATAGGCACAACTCTAATAGCACAGTTGCAGCTCTGTGGTCTATTTACACTAACGGGAATGTTGTAATAGCACTTGTTTCTATCTAGATCTGAGAGAAACATAAAAAATGGAAATTGTAGTAAGGTATGATGTAACCACAGGATAATTACATGTATTTTTGTTTGGATACATCTTTTGGAGAAAGAATAGTTTTACAGAAAGGAATGTGTTTCCCCTTGTCGTGGTGGAACTGACCTCAAACACCTCCACTGCTATTAAGAAAGTGACCTCAGCTGGAATACTTTAGAATGCTTGCTGATGCTTTGATAAGACTAATATTCACTTTTTAAACATTACTTCAGGAAATCTTTCTCTTACATCCTTCCTTCAGTGTTTCCAAGAGTGTTTTGTTTTGCTTTGTTTTGTTGTGTTTTTTTTATTGTTGTTTTTTTTTTTTTTTTTTTTTANNNTTTGTCAACTCTACAGATTAATTCTTACTGAAGGAACCTCATTTGTGTTGTTGCTTTTTCCTTGAAAATGTAAGCTTCCACAGAATTATTGCTGATTTCATCTTTCAAAATGCATTATGACCCCAGCCGTGGTTTCTCTTCCCTCTCCTTAATGTAACTGTTACGGACATTATTTTACTAAATGTCTCAAATTAAACATTCTCTGTCAATTACAGATGATAGAGATCTGCTAAGATAATGAGTACTACTACAATGCCTGCTTTAATTGCTACATTATAATCTCCAGACCTGAAAAACTCCAGAGACCTCTAATACATAAAATGCCTTTCAGCAGTGCAGGTGTGTAATTCATTGCAAGTTGTTCCCCTCCCCTGTACCTCTCTCTTGCACACTCTCTTTCCTCTCTCTTTTTAAAGTGGGAGAAGTCCTAAATGCCTTGGAAGTGTGCCAACACCTCGGGGGTTTGCGGTAAGTTGAAATACCATTTAAAGTTTAAGCACAATGCTGCTTTGAAAGCTCTGCAGAACAGAGGAGAAAGCAGGAAAGCATGAACAGAAGGTCTGTTCAAAGAGCAACAACAAAATGGTGACATTTCTGCAAATGTATTACTGTCAGATTTTCTTTAAAGGGAAACAATCAGCATCAGAATGATTTTTGGCATATCTCTGTAAGGACAACTGACCAAAGGACAGCAGCAGTTGAGTTCTGTTTTTCTTCTTTTTTTCCCTTAGCAAAGCAGAAACATGCTGGACAAGAAAACACTTGTTTCAATAAACTTTTTCCCTGAAAGACAAAACTTTTGGGTCAGTTTGGAGTTGGTGATTGAGTCAATTATTCCAGCAGTTAACTCTTCTGTTTGTTCTTATATCAAAGACTTTATTCCTGTAAGATATTCAGGGTCTGTGTAGAAAACCTGAAACAATATAGTTATAATATGCAAAGTCTTTGTTTATATCAAGGTCACATTTATAGAATTATAGTATCATTAAGTTTGGAAAAGATGTTTGAGATAATCAAGTTGATCCATGAACCCAGCACCACCATGTTCACCACTAAACCATGTCCTCAAGTGTCACGTTCACAGGACTTTTAAATACTTCCAAGGATTAGTGCAGGTGTGAAGAGGATCATGAAAAGGAAGTGACCTAAAGATACTTTTTTTAGTTTGCCTGGAAACTAAAAGCTGATCTAAATTACACTGACTGCAGCAATCAGATTGGACATCTCAAACCAGTCCTGAATTTTCAGTGCATGCTTTTCTGGCTCTGAGCCACCATGGGAACTCGTTTAGAGTGGTAGAATCTTCAGTCATCCTCTAAAGATAATTTTCTGGCTGGTATGTGGGAAAACCATAAAGGGCCAAAACCAGAACTTAGGTTTCACCCAGAATCAGCACTGTAATAGTTATTTCATGGAATAATGCTACAGAATAAAGAGTAGAATAAAAGGTGTCAGCTAAAGAAGGACATGTTGCATGACCCTGATGATGGTGATGCGCTTCTCTGGTTGGAACAGGTATATATGACATCAGACAAAGGCCTGATTTTCATCTGCTTCTGTGGCTTCTTCTAAAAAACTAGTCCTGCACTGCTGTGGGTCACATCTGTACAGTGACCAGGGGATCCTGGAGTTATGCTACTCTTCGGATTAATTGAGCCTCTCTGTTTGGTTTGCATTTGTTTTCGTTGGTTGGTTGGCTGTTTTGTTTTTTTTTAACTGTTTTGTTTGATTAAAAAAATATTTTATTGAGAAAACTCTCTTGAGATTGTACATGAAATTTAGATGAAAACATCATGAAATGGACTGTTCAAAGAATCAGGTGAAGACACATTTCGCTGTAGGTAACCCAATAAACTTTGTAATTTAATGTAATAATGCAAACAGGAAAAATAATGGCCAGGATAAAAGCACTCATCACTCATGCTCACAATATACACCTCAACCATGAGAAAAAACACTGCTGAATGGTTTACTAAAGCATTGTTTTTTCATAGTTTCATACTAAGTGCCGCAAGGTAGGGCTTCCTTATTACAGACTCCTCAAACTTCCACTTTCTCTACTATATAACCAGTGCCAACTCAATAGCCTCTTCCCAGCTAAAATTATGAGTGGGGATTTTGTTTAAATAAAGACTTCATGATTTGGCCAGACCTCAAAGTAAAACCTGACAGAATAATTCAGTCATAGTCTTTGTTGAAATTAAACCAAGATTTTTTTTGAGAAACTGTCTCTGGCATTTTCAAAACCTGTAAAGATTACATTTCAAATGGGCTAGGATAGAAGATAAAAAATTTGACTAATTTAAAAGAGCTAAATCAATGCCAATGGATTGATTTTAAAACTAAGAAAGTTCTTATTTATCAGATCTTGATCCAGTACCTAAATATATCACTGACTTCAGGACATGCATTTTATTACCTGATTTTCAGATGGTGCCAGAGGTCACTTAAATTTTGAGCAACATACTTTACAAAAAATTTGTCAAAGATGTGATGGCTGAAAGTCTGGGAAAAACAGCATCTGATAAGGTCCCACACATGACAATTTAAAATTTTTCTGGGTTGATAACCAAGCACAACAGTGACCCAAAATCTGTATCAATCTGGTAACCATAAGACAGACCCGTAGTGTGGTTTATCACACACTTTGCATTCAGGTGGCCTACATGTGCTAACTGTCCCTACAACAGGGGGCACGAGGATCCTTCTGTGAAGGCTGCATCAGCTGCACAGCAAGGACTAAGAACACTTTAAGTGCATGCTAGTTAGTGCAGACAAGGGTGCACAAGAACAGACACAGTGGTAGGTCTGAGTTTCCTTCACTGGCTCTCTCCTATATTTACTCATGACCACACAGTAGTGTCAGGCTGCACACATGTAACTTGTTTTATATGGAACTTTAGGCTTATCGTGTCTCGCATGTACTGTTCAAGTCTCTGCTTGAAATAAGAACTAGTGGGCAATGCCCTGTAGCCCTCAAGCTTTTGCTACTTTTTTTTCCTCACATACTACATGTATATACCAAGGCTCTACTTGGTTTTTAAGCCAGTCCACATGGCAGGTGGTTTCCTAAGGCTGAACTCCACACCCAGCTTAATTTTGCAGTAATGTACTTGTACCCAATTAACCTGACCAACAAACAAATGTCTGTAGAATAATTTGGCAGCTTCCTGAACCTCTCAAGGATTGAATCTAAGGGCTTCTTGACTACCTTTGTTGTTCACCCCATGTGTTAGAGCATTTTAAATATGAAGTATTTACATGTTGCACAACATACAGCTGTTTGTGGATCCTCTATTTCCAGTAATTACAAAGGTAGATCTTTGAAGACAAGAGTCCGATGATTTCCTTGTCCAGACAAAGAGGATTTCATTCAAGTATTGAGAGCTACAAACAGGGTTATTCACTGAGACTTCCTGTTTTATATGAAAAAAGAAACCCAACAAAACAACAAAAAAATCCCAGCAGAACTAACTTTCACAGTCTTATATCTACAAGTTGGACAACTGTAGAGGATCAATAGATACATGGAAATCCTGAAATGTTTATAGGATCTGATTGAAGTGTTGTAAGGAAAAATGCAAGCAATACAGAGATTTTCACATGTGACTGAACATTGATTTCAGACACTCAAGTGAAAATTTAGATTAAACTATCCCCGTAGACTCTGTCACAGAGTAAAGCATCTAAGCCAGGCTTTACTTCAGAAACAGATTTAACTACACTGGGATCTCTGCAATATCATCTAGTAGACACTCAAAAGAACCTGCTCAAGGCAGGAAAAGTCACTGAGTACAACTTGTTAGCAACATATTGCTGTGATTCAGTATCAGAGGACTTCAGTAACACATTTGATACTGTCTCCCATGGCACTGTCCTGGAAAAGCTGACAACCCACAGCTTGAATAGGTGCACTCTTTGCTGAGTTAAAACTGGATGGATGGCCAGGCCCAGAAAGCAGTGACGAATGGTGCCACATCCAGTTGGCAGCCAGTCACCAGTGGTGCTCCCCAGGGCTCAGTATTGGGTTAGTCCTGTTTGGCATATTTATCATGATCTGGACAAGGCCATCAAGTAGCCCCTCAGTAAGTTTGCAGATGACACTAAGTTGGGTGGGAGTTTTGACCTGCTGGAGGGTAGGAAAACTCTGCAAAGGGATCTAGACAGGCTGCATTGAGAGACCAAAGACAATTTTATGGAGTTCAACAAAGCCCATTGTCAGGTCCTGCCTTTTGGGCACAACAACTCCCTGCAGAACTAAAGGTTGGGGGCAGAATGTCTGGAAAGTGCTGGGGAAAAGGCCTCGGGGGTGTTGGTCAACAGTGGCTGAAGATGAGCCAGTGTGGCCACGTGGCCAAGAAGGCCAAGGGGATTCTGGCTTGGATCAGAAACAGTGTGGCCAGCAGGATTAGGGCAGTGATAGTCCCCCTGTACTGGGGACTAATAAGGTCACACCTTGAATTCTGTGTTCAGTTTTGGGACCTTAGTGGCAAGAAAGACATTGAGGCACTGGAGCATGTCCAGAGAAGGGCAATGGAGCTGGTGAAGGCTGTAGAAAGTAAGCCACATGAGGAGTGGCTGAGGGAGCTGGTGGTGTTTAGCCTGGAGAAGAGGAGGCTCAGGGGAGATCTTATTGCTCCCTGCAGCTGCACTGAAAGGAGGTTTTAGCCAGGTGGGGTTCAGACTCTTCTCCCAGGCAACCAGTAACAGGACAAGAGAACACAGCCTCAAACTGTGCCAGGAAAGACTCAGGCTGAATACCAGGAAGAATTTCTCAATGAAAGGGTGGTTAAGCATTGGAATGGACTGTCCAGGGAAGTGGTGGAGTCACCATCCCTGGAGGTGTTCAAGAAATGCCTGGATGTGGAACTCAGTGCTCTGGTCTAATTGACAGTGAACAGTCAAAGGCTGGACTCCATGGTCTTGGTGGTGGTTTCCAATCTAAATGATTCTGTGATTCTTGTGCAGAATATTCAGGAGAGTTATTCAGGTGCCAGCTGCCTTCATTGCAGTTTAGTTTCTCTGTGTCCTTCAGAAGCCAGTACTTCAGTTTGACAGTAGAAACATAAAAAGTATATACATTTTCCCTCATTTGAATTACTTGGGGAATGTAATATCACGGTCCAAAGTGTAGGTGACTTTCTGTCTTTCTTAAATTATAAGTTTTCAACAATACACTAGTGATTTTAGGAGTCAGAGCTTATTAAAATTAGAAAGGATATAGGACAGGTGAAAAACAAGGGAAGAACACTGCCAAACAAGTGTCTAATAGTAATTTCATTCTCTGCCTAATGTTTGTTTCTTTTGTATTTTTAAAAGGGAAGTGTTTACAGGGTGTGCAGGATTTGAAAGAGGGTTCTTTTTCATACTAGGAAGTAATTGGAAGTTTCTTTTTAAGAAAAAAGCAATGTAGGTCACTGCTCTAATGCAAGTACTGATTAATAGTAAGTGGATAGGTTGAGGATATTTGCCTCATTCAAAGGACAAATACATGTCTACTTTACAAATTTATCAGTACATTTGGCACTAACAGGACATCTTACTGTTTAGAGAAAAGATATGCAATTAGATGAACAAGTCAACCGATCTACTTTCTCCAGATGGCATTTCCCTCTGGAATTGTAACATATTTATTAGGAAAGAAACTCTCTTTCCATCTCTGCAGAGATAGAGGTGATTTTGATTTCCAGCAAAATCCACAGTCTATCACGAGCAGTAAATACAAACAAGAATCCAGTGCTAATGAATTTAGGTGGTAAAGTGCATTGACAACCTCATGTTTTTCTCAGTTTGTGAATACAGTCATGACAACTGTCGTTGCATTTCCATGAAGTTGTTAGATTAACAGCTTTGAAGACTTTTGCAGTTTTCTTCAAGGACCTTCACCCCACAGTTGTTTATTGCCTGTAAATCTTACCTTAATATAGTATTTCCTCATCATCACATACCTTGCAATTCCAAATCAGGTATCCCTTCAGTGAAAAGGAAACAAGGGGGCCCAGAAAGGTCAATTTTGTGTGACTTTTGCTGTTCCTCCACCTGAAGATTTCCAGAACGGGGAAAGGAAAGGACAAAGACCACAGGAGGAAGGAAGAGGAAAGGATGAGGACAAGAGTAAACAATTCTGTGTAGAGACCTAGGGCAATAAAGTAAAAACATAAGACTCAAGACACCATACCCTGATCAAAACATAGAGAGCTAATTTGCTTTATAATAATTTTAATCTGTCTGTTCAGACAAACAGCTTTGATCTCAACATTGCTTCTTCCAAACTTACTGAGGTATCTGCATATGGTATCAGAGGAAGTAAAGAAAACCTAGAAGAATTTGTGGGGTGTTTCTTTTTAATCTAGTCAGATCATTTAGGCTTTCTGTCCCCACTTTTGTCCCTTCATTTTTTCCTATTCATAAATTCCTGCAAATTCAATTCATGGGCTTGTGCTATAACTGCTGGTGGAAAAATACAAAACAATTTGTGGCTTTTGAATAGAAAGACTTTTTTCAGTGCATGCAAGTGGCACTGTTCCCTGGTCAATTCAAACTGTTTTGTGAGTGTTTGTGTGAATAGAAATCAATGAACAGAAGCCCTGATTTTTGGTTGTGTATGCTTGTTCAGAGAACTAATAAATAAACTTATAACCAAGCCTGCTGAGCTCAGTGAGTGACAGCATGATCATCTCATTTTCAGTTCTTGTTTTTATTTGTTTAACAGCAGTAAAAAAAATCGATCTATAATGTCTTGTCATGGCAAGACATCTCTCTGCATTAGCAGCTCTAGCTCTGGGAATAGTATCATTAGTTAATTGAGATAATAAAATTGGCAGAAAGAGAAAGCACAAAATTATATGGTACGTCTTTGAACAATGTTATTCATTTCTCTGTAAGGAGAAGTAGTTATAAAAGCTGATGATGTATATACCAAATAAGATAATTTCTAACAAAAAATGCAAAGCATAGTGTAATAGAATTATGACATTGCTATGTATTGCATGGGGTACAAGACCTTGTAAAATGTTGATAAATTAAAATTCTTTCCATAATTTTTCTAAATTTTAGTAGCACAGACTACACACATCATCACATCACTTGAGGCCAGCATCCTCAGCACTGCTTAGCTGCACATTTTCTTTAAGAATATTTTGAAGACTTACTCTGGCTCCTGAGATGTCCTCAGAGAATACCTTGGAGAAAGAACTGAACCAGTCATATTAAACACAGTACCACTGTGTATTGCCAAACCAGTTACCTTAGTTACTGAAAGAGAACTTTACACCTTTTCCATGCTTCATTACTTTTCTGGTGTGACTTGTGCTCTGCCCCATCTGACTACACAGTAAAACACTATGTGAAACAGTAGCAAACTTCGTCTCCAAATCAATTCTTATGTACTAGGTCACTTTAGCCCTTATGCAAGTTCATCATACAAGTACTACTAACTTCTCAGAATTCCCAGGAAGAGACTTACGTTTCCACTGGTTTGTAAATATGAAACTATGTTCATATTTAACATTCTAGAATTGCTGGCTGTCTAAGGACTAGGCAACACTTCTGAAAATTCTGTCAAGTTTGGCTGTTTAGATGGTCTTTTGCCTAAGATTAGACCTCTCCAGCAAGATCAAATATTCAGGCATGATCATCTAAAGTCTAAAAGAAACCTAAAACAAATAAAACCTATAAAAAAAGACAGCTGTGTGCATACTAATAGAATACTGGTCTCAAACAAATTATGTGAACAACAGGAAATATTTCTGTATTTCCTCTGTTGGAGCACTTCCATTTTACACAAATATTTGTTGGGTCAAGTGGGAGCAACTGACCATTTCCATCTGTCAATTAAACTCACTAATAGCAAGAGTATAGCATGAATCAGTCTCACTTCCCCTATCTCTCCTTACCTTAATGGATATTTAGTTGAGAGATCAGAAAGAACCATGATGGGATCAAGAAAAATGGCAATGCTGGCGTATGATCAACTTGGTATCCACTGGGATGACTCCCAGGTAGTTTTCTGCCAAACTGCCTTGCAGCTGAGTGTCCCCCAGTGAGGTCTGGTGCCTGGGGTTGCTCTGTCCCAGGTGCAGGACTTTGCACTTCCCTTTGTTGAACTGTATGAAGTTCCTGTCAGCCCATTTCTTCAGCCTGGTGAATCCCTCTGTATGGCAGTACAACCTTCTGGTGGATCAGCTCCTCCTCTCAATTTTCTGTCATCAGAAAACTTGATGAGCATACATTCTGCCCCATCATCAGCCTCTCCTTTTGAAAATATACCAAAAGTTGTCAAGTCTTACAGGTTTTAACCAAGTGTCTCACTGCAGCAGAAAATGTAGTATCCCCTGTTCTTTCCCTGAGTATAGCACTGAAATGTCAGATCCAAGGCTGAAACAACATACCCCTGTCTCCCTCCTCTGCTTTTTAATGTCAGAACATTGCCTTTGAGAAGACTTTACCTAACTATGGGAGCTAATTTTTCACCTTGGAGCAATACATGGTTTCTTAGGAGTAACAGGTCTCCATTACCACCCAGGTAAACAAAACTATAACTACAGTGTTAGCTCCATTTCAGAAGTCTCCTCCTTATTTCCACAATTTTGTGTCTCATTAACAATTCCCAGTAGTTCTGTCAAGTTAAACTCTGCATTGCTTGATGCTTCCTACTTGCCTGAGTACAACACACTAGGGAGGCAACATCTGTAGGTGCTATGTAGGTCAAAAAGAGTTAATACGTTCCTGGGGAACATTAAGAGCTGGACACAATTAGAGCAGTTTGTGTTCTAATTTTAGAGCAGGCACTGGACAGACATATACCTAAGTAATATTTTTAAAACATCATTTGACCTCAGTGGTCTGTAGACTGAAACAGAGTAGAGATGAGTCAAAGGATATACTTCATTTCAATCTCATCTATGATCTTGAGAACAAGCTTGAGTAGTCTATTACACGCCTGATATAGAAAAAATGTATGATAGTACAAAACAGGATGATATTAAGAAGTCCAGACAAATTATAACATATCATGTTGGATTTTAACTTTATTCCTTCAAACAAAAGTATAACCTGCCCAAATTAGTTGGAATTAAGTCTTGCTTTACAATAAGAAACAAAAATGTTCATTTTGGGCATATAACTACAGAAAAGGAAAAGGGAACTCTTATTCTGAATTAAATGTGGGTTTAGTTCATTGTTTCTTTTATAAAAATAACCCATTTCACATTTCATGCTCCCAAATTATACAGTTCATGCCTTGCGGTAAAAGTGGTACCAATGGGAAGTAGTTTATGTTCTGTGTTTATGTGGGAATAACAAATCAAAACCAGGCAAGTGTTTCAATTTCAAAAGCTTGGCTTTGTTGTTATATAGCTGCTCAACTTTTGAAATACTGAAGTATTATTAGCCTGGGGTTTGCACTTATATTCAGAAAAGTTATCAGGTTCAGATCCTCAGCCAAAGTGCTGATTTACATTCCAGTGACACAACTGCTCTGTCTAGCTTTTTGTATTTCTTTTTTTGCTTTCCATTTTCTCCCCTAATCCTATCTCTTCCCCAAAACAATCATGGACATGAAAAGTATAAAAATTTTATTGTACAAACGTTGAGAAATACTATAACTGACAAAAGCAATAAAATTTAAACTGTACATGTCTGAGTAATAGTAACACATTAAAAGGAGATATTAGGATTTTCTTCTCCTTTATTTTATTAAAATTTGCATGTATTTATTTTTTATGTTTCCCTTTAGCAGAGCTAGTGAAAGCTGTGTGTGGAATATGTAGATCCAAAGAACTGACAAGTTCTACATAAAATCTGAAAGTGAAATTCAAAGCTTTTGTTAGAGGAACTTTTGAGATTCCATATGTGTAATACTTTCATTTTTAAATGAAACATTTGAAAATAATATGTTCCTTCATTGCTTGCCAAATGTAGGATTCACTTTTCTTTCCCAAGCTGAAGTTTCCACAGTGCCTGAAGCTGAACATAAGTGTACTGACTCCCAAAATTGAACTGCTTCCAGTAAATAGGTACAAAACCAAAAAGTCTGATGTGAAAATGGATATAGGGATGGTGCAGAATGAAATTTGTCGGAAGAACAAAGATGGAAAGGTATAGAAAGCAACTTCTTTCCCAGAAGTTATAAAGAAAACTAGAATGATGAATATTCTGTAATCTAAGTCTGTCACAAGTGCTCATGAAACTGAGAATATTTTTTGTCATTCTATTGTAATATCTAGTTCATATAGAGAGCATTAGTGGGAACAACACAGCATACAAACTAGAATTTCTGACTTCTCCCATTCATGAAAAACTACACTCAGAAACAACACTAGTGCTGGAAAATTATTTCCTGAAACTCAGGAAATGTTTATATTATTGATACCCAACAACCCTCAATCTTTTCTCGCCTCACCCTTTCTCACTCGAGTAGAATAAATATTTGTAGTTTTCAGTTTTCTGTCCTGTGTCTTTTTCGTCAAGAGCAGTCTCTTCTATTTCGGTCTCTCATATCACGCATGTCCTATTTCATGGCGATATGGCACAGCATTTTCCCTGTAAACTTCAGTAAAGACTACAAATATTTTGTATTTCATGTGTCTGGACAGATAAAAGAGGACAAACCACTGGGGAGAAAAGCCTCTTGGTAAGGAGACAGAAAAGTTGTGTTTTCAGGCTCAGAATGATACAATCATTTTTGAAGACAGAAACCCAAAAAAATAATATGGTGGGGCAGTTTGTCCATCAACACAACAGGACTCCAAATTACCCAAATTCCTAAAGGTGCAGGAACAACCACTCCCCACCTGTCTTCACAGGCTCAAATCAGAAAGACTGACCTTCAGCATATGGATATACCAACAAGGTGCACTGCAGTGCTTCTGTCAGGAAATAAGGATTTAGTAGTGGGAGAGGGACGCTCACAGTTCTCACAAGCTGTGCTGGTTTTGGCTGAGGTAGAGTTAACTTCAATCACAGAGACTGGTAAGGGGCTGTGTTTTGGATTTCTAATGGACACCAGGTTGATAATATGTCAATGTTTATGTTATAGCTGAGCAGGGTTTACACAGAGCCAAGGCCTTTTCTGCGTCTTGTATTACCACGTTGGAGAGGAGATGGGGGTGCATGGGAGGCTGGGAGGAGGCACAGCCAGGCCAGCTGACCCCAACTGGCCACAGAGATATTCCAGACCATATGACATCATGCTCAGTGTATAAAGCAGAAGGAAGAAGGGGGGAACATTTAAAATAATAGTGTTTGTCTTCCCAAGTAACCTTACATGTGATGAGACCCTGCACTCCTGCTCTCCCACCTGCCTACCCATAGGAAGCGGTGAATCAGTTGTTTTCCTTAGATTGTGCAGCTTCTGCTTCCCCTATTTAAATGTCTACCTCATCACTAGAGTTTTTTAGCTTTTGCCCTTCCAATTCTCTCTCTGATCCTGCTGGTGAGGGAGCAAGTGTGTAGCTTGTGGGCTTTGTAGCTGGGGTGAAACCACGATTCATGCCCAGCTCAGGTCAAGGTCACACAACCTGTGTTGATAGAAAGGCTCTTCAGCCTGGATGGAGCAGTGAGATGATGTGGCTGTACAGCTTTTTACACATGAAGGAAGTGATGGTTAATTTTCTTAGACTTTTACACTAATTTTCTCAAGTAAATCCAGTGAACGTTAACAGAGACTTCACTGGGCCTTAAATTAATAGTAAAAAACCTGATAGGGGCATCTTTACTGCAGAAAGTGCTTCAAAGTCATTTAAATAAGGAATCACAGAGCTACTTATGTAGATGAGCCCAGTGAATGGGCTTCACAACTAATATCTGAGGTAAATGTTATACCCTTCTCCTAATAATAACATATTCAGCTGGCAAGGAATAATGGAATTATTCCATTTTCATTCATACTAGTTTTCCCTGTCTACAGTTTCACCTCTTTTACTGTTTCACTATTCAATACCACACTAATAAAACATGTTCTGTCGCTTGGTTTGAGCAAGAAAGCATCTCTGGTTTTGTTCAAATATGAATGTATTTATTGCATTAAGCCAAGCTTATTTCATATAATGAGCCTGAACACTACTCCCCTCCAGAGAGGTTGTTACTTTTACAGTAATTCAGCTATGAGGCTTTGGTCATGGAAACAAAGGTGAAAGATGAGGAGTGAAATGCATGCAATAATTTAATACAGGGGAGAAATGTCACGATCACTTTTTTTTTTTTTCCTTTTCTCTTGTTTTCTTTTTTCCCTTAATGTGGACTATTTCCTGATGTCATGCCAGCTACATAGCTTGCTCTCATATGGTTGAATTTATAAATCTAATTTAGAAATGGACCCTGTTGGTTTCCCATTTGCTGTGTTTTCATAATGTTGTCATCCATCTGACTCTTGGTGGCATTTATATTGCTATAAAGTAGGGATCGGCAAAGTCCATTCTTTAAATTAGTTTTGTCATCTAAACTCATAATTCTGATGTGAGCAACTCAGCCAAAGATGTCTAATTTTATCAATTTCATTCAGTGCTCTCGTCAGAGTTTTACACAGACCAGGAAATTTGGCAGAGAGATTAGCCCAACTGTAATTGAAATATATTACATTTCCTTCATTCAATGGGATTCAAAATGAGAAACATTTGGCTATATCAAAGAAGTCAATGAGAAAATAAAAACTTGAAAGGGAGAGACCATTTTTTGTTTTGTTGATTTTTTATTTTTTTTTTTATTTTTTTTTTTAATGCAGGAGACTTAAAGAAGGGAATAATATGTGAAAAGTTTGGGAAGAATTAAATTTAATCCTGCACATGTCAGATTAATTTGCTTTTTTTTGGCCATAAAAGAATAAATTATGTTAAATCATCTGACTATTTTACCAAAAACACCCCCAAAAAACTAAACGTGAGATAAATGTGTAACATTTTTTGAAAGGTTTAGTGGCAAAAAAAAAAAAAAAAAAAAAAAAGTGCATCGACATATCTACAAATTTTTCTATTCTTTGACCTTTTCTGTTTCTGGAATCCAGTCATATAATTGTAGGTTATGTTGTTTATTTAGCAAATTAGTTGTCTATCATAACATTTGGAGACTAATACATTTTATTTAGCTGATTGTGATTATTTGACTGTTTATTTTGGCTTGATGCTATTGGATAAGATTATGATTACTGTTGTTGATTTTCGTTTTGCAAGGCCACTTCCAGTGCATACCTGGAAGATTCACATTTGGTGAGGTCAGCCTCAAGGGGTACTATAGTAATACCCTTCATCATAAGCTTCTTTATAATTGAGGTGAGATCTGTAAACTGGTAAAAAGTAATTACTTGAGGTTGGATATATATAAAAAAAACAAAACAAACAAACAAAAAAAAAACACAAAAACAAAACAAAAAACCAAAAACAAACAAACAAACAAACAAAAAACACAAATCCCCCACAAAACAAATAAAAAACTCCTTAATGAGAATTTTCTAGGTGCCCTGAGATTAACAGCTGCCTTTATATCTGATATCTGATCTTGCTAGACAAGCAGAGTTGTGCTGTGTAATTTTAGGAATAAATTTCAGTTTTCCCTAAAATGTTTGGCATTACGAGGTCTTGATTTTTTTTTTTAATCAATAATCTTTGTTAATGAATAAATAAATAATAAAAACTTCTATAGAGATGCCTGAGACTGATATCCTTAAACAGCAAAATGTTCCTCACAACATTTTGATCAGCATCTCCTAGATTGTAGGCCAATGCTTGAACTCAGGAACATTCATATTCTCTAAAATTTCATGTTAATATCACTATATCTCATAGTCACACACACTTTCTTTAAAGATGAGACATCTCGAAGTAATATAGTGATTTATTATTCTATTGTGTCAGTCTGGGATGGAATTATTCTATAATAAGTCTCAGGGCTAACACACCAATGTCATACTAATACTCATTAATACCCACTTAGCTGATAAAGTCACTCATTACTTCAATTACTGGCTTTCTCTCATTGAATTTTCAACAAGTTGAAATAGAAAGAAAAACAAAGTCAAAACAGTAATAATTTTCTATAAAACTCCTGTAAAACCTTGCAAAATAAGAATCCTAAATTACAGTCTCCAGATTCTTATGGTATTGCATTTAAACTCTCCCTTTGCACATGCACATTCCCTAGCACAAGGCCAGGAAAAGCTTTCACTGCTGATGTTAATGGCATCCAAAAAACTGCAGAATTTGGGAACAGTCTATGAAATTTAAAAGAATTATTCATTTCAATCTCTTCCCAGTCTGACAACACATGTAAGCTCAGGTTTAACTCTAGCCAGAGTTGTCAGTTATCCTTATGGTTATTCTATCTGATAGTTAGTCAAGAGTTTAAATGCTGTGTCCCATGGGATTCCATCTTCTTCCATAGAAGTAGGGTAAATACAGACAAAGTGATGACCAATTTAAATTGGTGACCAATTTAAATGGGCAACATGGATAAGGGAGTGTATTGGGGAGGCTTCTCTATAAAAGCAAATTTCCTCAGTATGAGTTGAAGACCCACTCATGCTAAGTGAGTCCCTCTGAGTGCAGCTGACCCTTCCAAAATTTAATGTTGTTAAATTGACTATTGTTAGTCCTGTAAATGTGACTTCTTGGAGAAATTCTTCCCAAAATTTGCAATGAAAAATTAAAAAAAACAACAGCTACAGAAAGCCACAGAGATGCTGAGTCAAATTTACTTTTGGTACATTCTCAGTGGAATATAGCCCACACTTGGACCATCTTTATTGCAAAAGTCAAGTATGGACAAAAAAGCATAATCTTTAAACTGGTACTTATTATGTGGAAATACTTTTCAAATCAAGTCAAGGGCTTCATGATGTTAAAGAGTTAATGAGGAATTATACTTCCGTATAAAACTACCTTGCACACCTTTAAACTCATGTTAGTTCTTAGAAAACTTGACTTTTTTTGCTTTGACTGTTGAAGAGGATTTAATGTGGTAGAAGGTATTTTTAGATTTACTGAAAGACAGATGTGAAAAAATGTCAGATATGTGACTGCAATCACAGTGATGGATTATGTATCTATACACAGAACTGGAGTGAAAGGAAAGAGACTTACATGATGTCTACCGGTTCCTCATTCTTACCTCTAAATCCTGCATCTGAAAAATCTCCAGTTTCTTCTAAACCTTGAAAATGTCTGTTCATTCAATATATATGTTTCTACTTATACTTATCTAGGAAAGGTGGCTGTACTTTTCATGTGATTTGCAATGCAAATGCTAAGGAGGAATTAAAAGGAGAGTTCAAAATGAGAGATAATGGGGCAATTTTGCATCTAGGCATGTGGTTAATTTTAGGCATAAGCAGAATAGAAAATCATGTCCCATGAATCACACATGAGTCACACACCACCTTCTCAACAAAGTAAGATTTCTCAGGAGGAAAATTGACTGCAATATAAGCAAAAATAAAGATAAAATATGGAAGATAGAACCTTTCAGAATAATGATCCATCTTTTTTTTTTTTTTTTTAATACTGTTTTAAGAAAAGCCAGAAGCTCAGGTGAATGGGAAATTAACAATAATGAGACATGTCCACTCAGCTATAAACCAAATTTTAATTAATCCAAGATTTACACCAGGCACCTTGCTTGTGATATGACCCCTGGAAATATCTACAGCTGTTGCTGCAATCAAGAACATGTTCACTATTTGCTAAGTCTCTACAGGTAATATAAAAAGGAGATAAATCATAGTTATGGCTATAATCTCGGTGTCTCAGAGCTGTGACCTGGGAACTTGGGAATGACATGCACAAACACATACACACATTTCCATTGAATTGCAATAGATAGTGTGTCTGGTGCTAGCTATCATGCATTATTTGGGTAGCCATAATTTCCAGATTATTAACCTAATCATTTAAAAAGAACTTTTCACAGCATTAATCCCATTTAAATTTAAGATGGAAACATTCAGAAGAAGAGAAGCCCTATTAGCTACACAATGTGAAGCAAATGGGAACACAGAATGTAGCTCAGTTAGAATCAGAAAGAAAGTGAAACATTCTGTAGGCATCCTTTAGCCCGTTAGTATCAAGAGAAGCAGCCATTTACTTCACCACCTTCCTTGACAGCATACCCAACACCATCTGAGACTGAAGTCAATATTTATATTTAATAAAGTGTCATAGACAGAAGCTGAAGGTGCACAGTATGAAAAACATTCTAAGACATGACATGCCATTACATAAAATAGTGCCAGATTCTCACATCTGATCAATTTTAAGGATTCAATTCCACAGAAGGAGCAGGATTTCTATGGAACAAAATAGTTCATGACTGCATATTATCCATATGTAAAATAATAAATACTATAGCTGATATATCACAGAATCATTTAGATTGGAAAAGACCTCCAAGATCGAGTCCAGCCTTTGTCTGATCACCACTTTGTCAACTGGACCAGAGCAGTAAGGCACTTATTGAACACTTCTAGGGATGTTGAGTCCACCACCTTTCTGTGCTGTCCATTTCAATGTGCTTAACCATCTTTCAATGAAGAAATTCTTCCTGATGTCCACTCTGAGCCTTCCCTGGCACAGCTTGAGGGTATGTCCTCTTGTCCTGTAACTGATCGCCTGGGAGAAGAACCCTACCCCCACCTGGCTACAACCTCCTTTCAGGGAGGTGTAGAGAGTGATTAAGTCCCCACAATTAAGTCCTCCTTTTGTCCAGACTAAACTCCCTCAGCCACTGCTCGTTTGAGTTATTCTCTAGACCCTTCACCCATTTTGCTGCCATTCCCTGGATTTGTTCAATCTCCTTTCTGAGTTCAGGGTTCCAAAACTGGACACAGGATTTGAGGTGCAGCCTCACCAGTGCTAAACACAGGGAAAGAGTCACTTCCCTAGTCCTGCTGGCCACACTATTTTTGATCCAAGCCAATATGCCACTGGTCTACTTGGACATCTGGGCACACTGCTGGCTCCTGCTCAGTCACTGTCAACAATATTCTCAGTAGGAAGGCACCCACAAGGATCATTGAGTCCAGCTTTCAAGTGAAGAGGCTCTACAGGGATCAAACCCATGACCTCAGTACCAGTAGCACTATTCTTTAACCAGCAGAGCTAATTTCATATATATATATCATATATTAACAGTATAAATGTAAGAGAAAGCATTGTCTTTTTAATACCATTGAGTGTGATATTTTCTATTCTTATAACAACTGATTTTGACTTTTAATATTTTATGTGATTATACACACTCTTGCTGGAATGGAGTCACTTTTCTTTGCAGCAGCCCAAATAATACAATGTTTTAGACTGCAGACCAGAGGCAGTGTTGGTAAAAAAACAATGTTCTAGCTGATGCTGAGCAGCGCTTGCACAGCATCAGTACCTTTTATGTTTCTCCAGCTGCCCCTCCAGTGAGTAGGCTGGGACGGGACACAGTTCTGACAGTGGATCCAAAGTGACCACAGGGATATCCTATACCATATAGACTCATACCCTGTAGTCAAAGCTCAAGGAAAGGAAGAGAAAGGGGGAAAACTCCTGGTTATGGTATTTAACTTCCCATGCAACCAATACACATGCTGAGGCCCTGTTTTCCTTGAAACAGCTGTACACCTGCCTATGGGGAGTAGGGAATTAATTCCTTAGTTACTTTTGCTTGCACAAACAGTTTATCTCAATCCATGTGTTTCTCTCACTTTTGTTCTTCTGATTCTCTGCCCTATCCCTGTGGGAGAGTGGGCAAGTGGCTTGTTGGGATCTCAGCTGCTGTCCAGTGTCAACCCTGCTATGGTATTACTTGTTGAAGTGTGAATGTAGAAGCTCCCAAAAATAAATTGCATTGCCCTAACTCCACTATTCTGAGTTGGATAGAAAAAGACTTAACATACTATCTCACCATAAATTAGATCAGTCATGTATATACATTAGAAACTAGGGCAGCTCTATTTAAGGACTTTGTGCTTCTGAAATAAGAATTCATTCCAGTTTCCTTGTATGTATGTTAAGATGCATATGAAACAACTAAAAATGTTGTTTGATCGTGTTTCTAAACAACACTGAAAACATAATAAACCTTTCCTTTCCATTGTATTTTGTGATTTGCCAATGTATTCTTAATTTTTATCTTACTGAAATAAGTTTTAACACCACATTATCAGTCCATCTCACTCCTACTGAGTTATTTACTCAGGTTTAGCTCTGTTGAGGAAATGTCCATCCCTCCATGCAGGGCAATTGAAAATGTGTGTAAAATAATTCTTTATTTGAGTATATAGAGAGAGATGCCACTTGTTTTCTGTTCTAAAAGTTTCAGCAAGGATCTGAGATATTGACTGTAAAATTTAGGATCTATAAAGCTCAGTAGCTAGCTAACTGTTAAAAATAAGGGATCACATTTGCTTAAATTTCTTGATTCAGATCTCAAAAGTGTCTATCCAAGAAAGGAATAGAAATAGTTCAGAAATTCACGAAGTTTTGTAATATATAAAAGAGTATATTTATAATTGTACTGGGAATATCAGAACAAATTTTAATCACTGTTATTAATGTTTAAAGGTTATTAATAACCTAAAAGAAGAAAACAAAACATGGAAGAAATGTGTAATGCAGAGCCAGTTGTATAAAACAGGCTAAAAATATACTAAAAGACCAGGAATAATGGGTGTAGGATACTGAAGAGTGTGTATAAATAGTAAGATATATTCTTTAACATATTTTTTAAATGATCTGAGAAAGTAGGTAAATAAAGAGACATCCCAGGGAAATCTACATGATGAGCTTAACTAATTAGTGGCATAAATATTTCTGTGGAGAGCAACAAGATACAGAAATATATTAAGAATACAAGTGCAGATAGAAAATAAAATACATTTTGAAGTGATGCTAGGTACTACACCTAGGAAAAAGTAATCTTGAAAATATGATAAAAAGAAGCACACAAGAACAGAGAAACCCAGAGAGCAGAAGAGCTAGTAAAGATCTAAGGAAGACAGCAGACAAAAATATAGACATGATTTCACAAAATATTGTGGTGAAAGGGTCAGCTCTCTCTCACTGAATCTGTTCTGGCCTTAAAGTAGATGTAAAATGGCCTTAATGTAACATCAAAACAGACCCACAAAAGTAGAAACCAACACATCAAAATTATTTTCAAATAAGTTAAATATTGCAATAATCATCCTGTTACCTTTCAAGGATAATCAGAAAGTGAAAAATGGGTCAAAGGAACCATCAAACCCTACCAGACTATGAAGCAATATCAAACTTAGAAACTTTATCACAGTATTTCTTAACAATGAAAATACATGTACATGCTGAAAAAGTAGATGAAGATGATACTGAAGCTAATAGAGGTTACTAACTCCAGGAAAACAATATTGCTGCTCTGTCTTTGATGAGTTTCTTTGTCAGGTTTTGACAGTCATGGATAGAAGCACTGGCGAAACACAAGTGCCACAATAGCTTACATGGTTCCTTTTCAAAGTACAAGTTTCCTCATCTTCAGTTATTTTGCTTTCCTATTTCTAACTTCCAAGATGAAAGTGCAAGATGTAAAATCCATTCGCCCTAAAGGATCTTTGTTGCCCACAGTCACCATCACTTTGTAACTCTCTTCCTAGCCCTGTTGACATGTACAGGAAGATTTTACCATGTCAGAAAGGACATGTGAACACAAGGTTTCAGTCAGGTAGGGGAAGGACATTTTTTTCTCCTTGTAGAAGTGATGTTGAGTTTCCAACTTCCAATTTCTTCATTGTGGGTGGGTTTTGATTTTGGGTTTGTTGTTTTTTTTTTTATCCTAGGATTTTATGTCATCTGACAGGAGTGTTTTTCCTCTTGAATCCTTGGGCTGCTAACTCATGTCACCTGAACAAGCTTAGCTCTTCCTGCAATTTTATTTGTCTTACTATATGTGACTCTACACTGTGAAACTCCTCACAGCTCAGCAATTTCCTCAGCAGCCTGAGCCCAGGTTACACAGCTGAACCACATCAAAACTCACCTTCAATGACAGACAGCTGAAGCTCTAGCAGGAAGGTTAATGTACCCTCTTGCTTCTACAAGATTCAGCTTAGCCTTCAGTACGTACAACTCAGAGATGAACTCTCACTTTGTTATTCTTTTCACAGCCTGCTTTCGGACTCATCTTAAAAGGTTTTCCTAAATGTTGCTTCTATTTTCTGAAGTTCCCTCAACTGTCTATATATGGTGTTTTCAACACAATCATTGACAATACTTTGTTTTGTAACAGAGTAGCTGACTTGCTCTAGCCTGATTTTCTCCTTTCTGCTCCTGTTCAACCAGACTGATTGGATGTGAAGTTGTGAGTTTGACTGACAACTGATGTTTGCTATCAACTGATTTCAATGCTGTAAGAGTTTCTGTCTTACAAGATCAGACGTACACGTGCAGAAAATATGCAGCAAATAGATACATAACTAAAACCACTAAAAAACTTCATTGTCTCCTTCTTTTACTATTCCATCTGCCAATATTTTCTGTTGAAGAGAACTTTCCTTTCTAGATGTATGATCTAAGAAGAATCCAGGTTTAACATCTTGTATTAAAACCAAAGCACCAGTATAACAAAGGGACATTATGAGCATAATGAAGGTAATATTCACAGACTAATGAACTTTCCTACCAGTTGCAATTTTTTTTCCCCACCACTTCTTGCCTGAATCTCTTTAATTTCATTCATACCTAGGTGTTGTTTATATCTAGAATGCCTACTAGCCTAGATTCAGTAAAAAAAGTGTCATGAAATGCAACATTCTGAACCTCAAGAAGTCAATCACATCTGAACATCTGATACACAGAAAGTTCAGTAAGTAAGGGTTTGAACTTCTTGATTCATTATACTACAGCAAGTGCGTGTTGCTTTCAAAAGGTATCACAATGTATTTCTACCTATTATTGTTCTTGCATGAATACTTTTGAGCATTATGGGAGTTTAAATTTGAAAACTTCTATTTGTGATTTTGGATTCATTCTGTTTACTGTCTGGTTTTGACAGTAAGCGCAGATGGAAAAAACATAAACCTGAAAAACACATTTGAAATTTATTTATGCACTTGTGTTGATATTTTGATTGTAAGACACAGCTTTTTGTACTTCTGTTGAAAACAACAAAATTCAGGAACTTCAAAAATTTAAAAAATGGAAAGCATAAAAACATTACATCAAATTACAGTAATGTTTATAAAAACAAGGGCAAAAATTAAATAAGTAAATATAACAGGATTTATTTTGTTTTTTAACATTAGACGATATCTAATATTAAAGATATTAACATATCATTATGTATGTTATGTTATGTTTTTATGTTATGTTAATAAAGGCTCAAAAAACAGTTGAGGAAGTAATTCAGATGTAATAATAGAAAGAAAAAACCCTAACACTACAATATCTTTACCATTCCTATTTTTCAGTCATTTAATTCCACCATACTCATCTCATGGCATTTTATCCAGCATATAGTTTATTCTGTCATTTTTATTTTTTTTTAAGAAATAGAAAAATAAGGTATTCAAGCAATTTTACTTCACATGCCAATATTTTTCCTTAACTGTAAATGAATGATATAAACTCTCAACATGCTGATATTGTTATCACTCTTCACTTTTTTCTTTTTTTTTTCTAGTTTTTTCATATTTCTTTATTGATTGAATTTCAGATTATGATGTCAGATCATGTATAACTTGCAGGGCTGACTATTAATCTTAGAAGTTTTATGAGCAAGCAATCTACATACCTGTCAAGAAGATACATCATTTGTCTGCACAACCATAGTGCATTTTCTAGATCTTTCAGATTTGAAATGCCATAACCATTAAGAAATTGTCTATGCAAATTCTGTACAAATCAGTATCTGAACGCCTACATTGGAGACATAAAGCAAACTCTAGAAATGCTTCCACTTCTTCCTGTGCAAAAAGAAAGAAAATTAAGTTATTCAGACTTGGGGATTAAACAGAAAATTTTACTGGTATTAGGTTCATGTTATTTATTTCTTTGTAGTACCAGCATCATAACAATTATGTATTAACTCTAGACATAAAACTGCATTACATAAAAAAAAAAAACCCAAAACAAACAAAAAAAAACACAAAAAAAACCCAAAAAAAACAAAAAACAAAAAAAAAAAAACTGGAGTGGTGTTATCATCTTATTTAACTATTCTCACAGATATACATTTCTATTTCTTTAGTAACTGAAGTCATTAGAGGGCTCCATAAAGCTTTGTCCAAAGTTTTTGTGGGGAAATTACTGCATTAACACATATTTTCTGACAGAGTGATAGAGAAGAGATTACTTCATCCTTTTAGTGATAGTTCCCATTAATGACATTCTCCACAATTTTCTTATTCTAGTTACAAATTCAAGCACTCACAATGTATGCTACATGTCATTTTTGCTTGATGAGCTTTGCAGCAACTTTTAATTTTAAGTGCCTCTCTCTACTAGAGATGAAATGTTAGGAATTGTGGCAGTTTTTCTGAATGTAAGAAGTTATAAAGTTGATTTAGTAGAGTTTTTTTCTTCAGTATTTTTGAATATACAAAAGTTGATCCTTCCACAGTATTTCTGCCATATTTATTATTTCCTCTTTTTCAGTTTACGAGGGTTTTCCTTAATTTTAGAACACAGCACAATTATTTAATTTTTTTCTTGAGGCTAGGCAGAGACAATATTCCTAAACATCCACATTTTATAAGGACCCATATACATTTTAAATATGTCCTAAGGACCCTTTTGAAAAAAATCATCTTATGACTCCAAGATAACATAGTAACCTATTCTAAAACCTATTTCTTATAGCTTTACCATCATGACAATGTTTTAGTTTTACTTATGATGATGGCAAATAGCTATATAAGTAGACAAAATATCTTGTATTGTTGAAAAATTATCCATTTTTATAAGACTGGTCTGTCTTTTGCAGATGTTAGTTGTGTACAGAAATTTTGTGATTCACTTATTTTGCTCCCAGTTAAATTAGTCACCCTGCTGACATTTGCAAACATAGTCAACCATCCTGAACACCTAAGTTCAAAATTAATTTCATAAGTATAACAAGTAGATATGAGTCTTACACTCTTTTTTCATTACTTCCTATCACAGTGCAAGACATTAGATCTTAGTCATAGTTCTTCCAGATATACTCTCAGAATCTGAACCCTGATGTTTGAATTCATAGTTTGATTAATATAGTAATTACCCACCAATCCCCTCACTTCTCTTTACTAGTCAATAATGACATACTATCACATACTATGCACAGCCATGCTATGCATATAGTCATAAGGTTTCATTTGCTTCCTAATATCATTTTCAGACTTTATAGAAAATTTTCATGTCAGCCAAAAAGAAGTGCTTATCTTTAACAGAAGCCCAGGAGGAAAGTCTGGTTGTGAATCTTAGCTGTATGTTAACCAAGGTGTTTCCAGTATTCTTCTTCTGAAAGAAAAAAACAGTTTCACCTCCAGCTCATTGTTTATTTGGCAATTGCAGGAGCAAAGATCAGCCCACAGTGGAACAAGTCAAAGTGTACTTATTGCTAGAGTCCTATAAACTGTGTCATAATTGGAACTATGAACCTGCAGAGACCCTTGTTAGAGTTTAATGGACTGGCAAGGTCAGCACAGCTTTCATAGTAAAAATGAAAATGCTGTCTAGGAGTTTAATGAACACAATGACATTTCTGCATGCCCCCAAAAATTCCTGAGAGCATCTGGAGCTGGTTTGAACTTGTTGCAACATTGATTTTTCTTCTTCTTTCTCTCCCAAGTATTTTTCTTTCTGAGGGCAAGATTGTTTTTTTTCTGTGTCTTGAAAGAAGGGGTACTTGTTCAGGGGGAAAAGTGGGACGTTTTTTCTTAAGAATTGGTTTTAAACCTAGTCTCAGTATTTTCCTCAGGAGAAAAATCTAATTTCACCTTTCAGCTCTCTTTGCTCCTTATGGGGAAGAGAAAGGCAATAACCAGCATAATTATGCAAGGTTTAAGGCAAATATTGTCAGCATGACCTTACAAAGAGAATTGGATTACTGCTAGGAATTTGGTTTGAATTAAAGTTGCTGTACATTCCTTAATCAAGAGTTTGCAAATAATATCCAACATTTTCATATCCATTAACAAAGCCTAGATCACAAGCTGTGTCATACATCCAGAAAAACAGGCACATTTATTTATTTCTTTTAAAAATAAGAAGTAGGGAGAAAGGATCTATAGTAACTTTGATTCTTTGGAATGACTGCTATGTTTATACCTCATTATCCAGTTCATTCAGAATATTAGGGCTGGAGGGCTAATGAAGCCTTCTCAGTCTCACAATACATATTAAAGCAGACAACAAATCCTTAATGTTGTGAAACCTCTTATTAATTCTTTAAGGTTACCCGGTCATGATCCAATCAGGAGTACAACCACTACATACAAAGCCTTGAAACCTTGAGAACAAGGTTTTATGGTATTGACTCCCCAACTATTACTCCTTTTGGGTGAAAAAAAAAATACATCTGTTATTTAGTGCCACATTAGAGGAATCAGAGAATCAAAAAATCATAGAATATGGAATACTGAAAGGGAAGGTCAACAATCATCTGCTTCAACCTTTCTTGACAAAAGCACAGTCCAGACAGGATTCCACAATTTTGAATATTATTCCAAGGACTGATTGTTTTCACTGTGAAAAATTTTCCTCGTGGCCAGCTGGAATCTCCCCAGGAGTAACTTGTACCCATTAGCCCTCATCTTTTCCTTGTTACTCATTGCAAAAAAGAGTCCTCGTCCTCTTTGTAGCCATTCCAACATAGGAATAAGATCTCTCCTAAACTGTCTCTTCTCAAAGCTGAGCAAAACCAGCTCTCGCATCTCTTCCTCAGATAACAGGCCTTGCAATCCTTTTATTAACTCTGTGGTCCTTCTTTGGACCCTCTCCAGCCTGTCTACATCTTTTTTTATAGTGAGGACCAAAACTGAACTCAGTATTCTAGCTGAGCTCTAACCAGCACTGAGGGGATTAGAATGATGACTTCTTTATGTCTGCTGGTGATGATGCTGATGCTGCCCAGCATCCCACTGGCTTTCTTTGCCTCAGCAGCACAGAGTTTGCTCACACTGAGCTTGTTGTTCACCAGGATCCCCATGTCCTTTCCACAGAGCTGCTCCCCAGCTGGATTGATCCCCAGCTGTCCTGCAGTTCTTGGTTATATTTTCCTAGGTGTAAAAACTCACACTTGTCCTTGTTCAGTTTCATAAGGTTATTGCTAGCTCACTCTTCCAGCCTATCCATGTCTTCCCACTGGGTGGCTCTACCTGCCAAAGTGCCTACTTCCCACTCAGTTCAGCATCATTGGCAAACTTTATCAGGTTACCCTTGATTCCATCTTCCAGGTCACTTATAAAACTATTAGACAGTGTTGAGCCCAATGGGAAACCCTATGGAAAGGCTTGGAGAAATCCAGGAAGACAGTGTTCACCACTTGTCGCACATCAACCAAGCAGGCTATTTTGTCATAGAAGGTGATCAAGGTTGTCAAGAATGACTTGCACTTGGTGAATCCCTACTGGCATTCCCCAATCATGTGTTTCATTGGACTTTTGATGACCTCTGGGGTGATTTCTTCCGTAGTATTTCCAGGCACTGGAGTAAGACCACTGAGCCTAAAATATCCTGGTCTTCCTTTAAACTCTTCTGCTTAGATGAGGTTTAAATCAGCCTTCCTCCAGGCTTCTGGGAAAACCACCATGACTTCTCAAAGATTGTGGAGAGTGGCCTTAGAATGGTGTCAGCCTTAACACACTCAGGTAGACATTGTCAGAGCCCGCTGACCTGTGTAGGTGTCAAGCTTGTGTAAAAGTTCTTACACCATCTCTTTCTCCACTAATGGTCAGCCTGTGTTTGTATCAATCTGAACTGCCGTTCCCAAGACCTGGTGGTGAAAGAAATGTTGAGAATCTCACTTCTCCTGTTTAACAGGGTTTCAAGTTTTTGTTCCTGTTTATTCTTGTTGTTTACCAAAAACCCTCTCTTGTGGATTTTGACATCTTTGGTCAATATAAACTGTCACTGATATTTTGCTTTCTTAACTGGATGTCTGCAATCCCTGGAAATGCTTTGTAGCTCTCCAGAGGTATTTATCCATTTTGCCATCTCTGATATGCTTTTTTTCTGGTTATCCCATAGCCAGTGGCTAGTAGTAGCTGCTAGATACATTTTCAAGTTGTGGAAGAGCTGGTATCTATTTTCATGGCTTCTGGTGGCAAATATGGAAATCCATTGTTTTTTACATCCTTGGAAGGTTTAATCAGGGTGAAATGGTATGTTATTGGTTTCAGAATCTTTTGTATATTTTTCAAGTTAAAAAGTCATAGAGAATTAAGAGGTATTTGTGTTTTTTAATATGGGTTACATCTGAGACAAACTGAAGCAGCACAGGCAGAATTTATTAGTGCAGTAGAGCTTCAACTGCAATGTAGACCTTCTTGTGAAGTCTTATTTTAAGTGTTTTTTCCATAACAGTAACTAAAGTAGTGCATAAAAATATAATAACTATGCAGTAGTGGTGCAATTCAGGGAATAAACTACAAAATATGCATTGCCTTAGTTAATGTATACTCTTCTGACTATTTCTTTGGCAGCACTTAGTAATTCAAAGTGATTAAATTAAATTGTTTTTATATCTTTGTAATAAAGACAGAGTATACAGCCCTGTTCTCTCTGTGTAGGTTGGGATTTTATTACTTAGCTTGATTTTCACTTATAATTGGCCTTTTTGGTTCTCAATGAGCTGTGAATAAAATCTGAGATGTTTCAGATTATGTTAAGGAGAATGCACTTACAAGTGAAATGCATTCAATTTTATGAGGAAATGATGAAGATTATGATTTCACTGTATTTGAAGTGCAAAATAAAAAGCCTTACATGGATAATCAGGATTCCTCTGTGCTCTATGTTAATGAGTATTGGCATCTTCCAGTCTGATTATTGCAATACATCAGACTATCAATTTTTTTCTTTTTTTATCTTTTTTTCATTTCTTAAGATGGAGCTGTGGGATTCTAACTAAACTTCTCATGCAGATGACTAGACATAAAACGTGAGCTCAAGACTTTTATTTCATCAGGTGGACATGTAGGCATGTAGGAATGGGCAAGAAAAATGAAGAGATGGAGAATTTTTATTATTATTATTATGTTTTACATATACATGGTAACTGCTGTGTTCAAATCACAGTATGCAAGTTGCAATACAGAACTTTGTTCTACTTTATATTTTTGCAATTTTTTTTTAGATTTTCTCTTCTAGAAGCCTTCATATTAAAAGAATTATTTGTATTTTGGGCTACTTAATGACATTTTCTTCTGTTATATGTTACCTATTCTTGTTATGTGTGGTGGCTTCATTAACCTGGATTCTGTAAAAATGGAATAAAGTTAAACCCCGACACAGAAGACTTCGAAGTATAAAAGTGGTTAAAGTATAAAAGATGGTTAAGGTACACAAGGAGGCAGACTAGCATTGAAGATTCAGGCAACAAGAGGATTTTTGACATAGTCTAGCTGATGTATAATTCATAATAGCATTTATTTTCACAAGTAGGTTTTCCTCGGGCAATGCCAACAGGATTATTTACATGAGCATGAATTGTTTATATAAATAAGGCTTATATGATTGGACTAGTACCCTGTGCAATAATGCAAAAATATTTTAAGTTATGTGTGTAAGATCCATAAAATTACCTTTCACCTCTGGAGACTGAGAACTGGATGATAACATTATACGTAGTAATATTGTGTCTTGTTCAGACTTGCTTTATCTCTACTGGTCATTTATCTGTATCTGAAAATCACCAAATAACTTATAAATTGGCAGAATTGTCTCTCTGCACACATGGGAGACCTTAATAACAGCTGGTGTTGCCTTGGCAAACTTGTGTGGAAAAGCTTCTGTGAGCACTAAAGTTCAGTGAGTTTGAAAAAATATATGTTTATATCCCCCAAACTGCCTTTTAAGAAAGACTATTCAGACAAGGCAAGTCAAAAATGGACTCATATAACATGGGTAATGAAGTGTACCCTTCTCTCTTTCACTGACGTAAATTGGAAAAGGCTTGGTTTAATATAGTTTCTTTCTCTCCTCCTGGAAATTTTATTCCAAAAAGAAGCAATCTAGGTCAGCCTCCTACTGGTGTACCAATTAACAGGACATGTCCATTATATTTATTATCCCTCTGCAAGGTGTCAAACTTCAACTTTAGAACTAGCAAAAACAGTATGACCTCAATTTACAGAAAACTGTGGAGTGTGAATATTCTTTATTTTTTCCAGTAACTTGCTCTTCACTTTCCTTTAAAATGTATTAAAGTATTGCTGAATTTAAAATGTCCAGATTTTGACATTTCCAGTACATTTTGATGGTCCCATTTTGCTTTTTCGGTGACCCTCAGAGTAGATTAAAGTTCTAGTGAGTGCTGGAGGTCTCTTTAGTTAGGAAACATTCACATCAAACACTAGAAGAGAAACCTGATTTGCCAGTGTTTCCTTTTTTTTTTTTTTCCTTTAATTGATGGAAATCACAGCTCTGAATTATGCCCTTCTTCCTCGCACCTGCTTTTATAGGAAATAACACCCCCTTGATCACTGTGATACTCAAAGTACTAAATGGAAATGCCTTCACAAAGTGCACTTCAAGGGTATGGTTTGACTGGAAAAAAGATTCCTTGGTGATCTTGCTCTTAATGGGGTTATTATGAATGTCTGTGTCAAAAAATAAACTACACAGAGCTGAAAACAACCTGAAGAGCTGAGTTTCCATAGTACCCAGTTAAACTCCAGTGTCAGTTTTTCATAAAGCAGGGGGGGGGGGGGGGGGAAAATTAAAACTATCGGAAACCTATAGATTATTTGAGAAACATATGAGAGTTCATGCAAGTTGACATTATTCTGCTCTCAATGTGTACATTTCTAGAGGGCCTTATAAATGGGAAAGATGAATATAGTGCCCTGGATTAGGTCTTTAAGTTTTGTTCATTTCTCTTATAAACAGGATGACATACTATCTTCTTTGAAAGGGCTGGTGGAATAATAAATGTATAAAGCTCTGGGAATTGTCTATATTTAATACTCAAGTGCTCCAAGCAAATGGTTTCCTATAAACATCAGAGAAAATACTAGGCATTAAGAAAAATGGTCAAAAAACATTTTGAGTCAATCCTAGAATTTGCTTACAGTAACTGAGAGTTACTTAGAGCTTCATAATTTTGTGAAATAAAAAAAAAAACCTAAAATTTCACTCAAAGAAAATAACAACATTTTTTTTTCTAATGATCATTCTGGGAGGTACTAGAACTTTTTAAACAAAACAGAAAAATAGTTCTGACATACACACAAAAAAGAAAAAAGAAAAAAGTCTGTCACCTGCTTATCACAGATGTAAAACACCTGCGTAGGTGCACTGGCCTGCACTGAAAGTCAGTAGAGTTCTGTAGACTGTCCATCCATATGAGTCTTTTACATTCTGTTGATGTGTGGCTAAAAGTGCCACTGCTATGGAATGAAAACCTTGACTGTACCACTCCTTGTAATTCTGAGGCTGATTTGGGGCTATCTTGAACAAAACAAAAAACAAAGCAAACAAACAAAAATAAACAAGCAAAAAAACAACCAAAAAACAACCAACCAAAACAAAACAAACAACAACAACAAGAAAAGGTAACACATAAATACGAACATAGAGGCCTGGAAATATATCAATACTAATACTAAAACACCAAAAGAGCTGAGTCATCTGCACTGCAATACAACTTTCACAAGGCAAAAATCACTCTTGTATTACCATTTATGACAATTCAGCCCTTTGGTACAGTGTCAGACTTTCCATTTCTTCAGCTTTCCTATTGGCAGGGGCTTCATTTATCTTTACAATATCTTCAAGGATATACTGGAATTACCAGCACAACCATGACCTGTGATTGCAGCAGGCCAACCACTGCTTTGCTTCCCTTGTCTACACACCAATTTTAAGCTACAAATTTACATAATTTTGAAGTAAAATCTAACTCGCAGTGTAAACACTAGTGGACTATTTATCTAGGTTTCACTGGTCATCTAGAAGAGGCTGGGAGGAATTATGGAAGGCACAAGGTGTATTTCTCCTGGGATCCCAGAAAGTCCTGGCAGTCTCTACACTTTTCAAAGAGTTACTAAATTTCCACCTCTCTTCAAGTAGCCAAACACAATTGGAAATTCCTTTCCTTTTTGCATCCTCAGAGCCCTTTTCAAAGTACAACTAAGGCCATTTAATCAGGAGGTGTCTTTTCTGGCAGTACATATGCAGAAGAGTGGGTGCAAACACTGCATGTGCAAACTTATACTCTGACCTGCATGGTTTATTCTTGTTAAGGTTAGGAGTTGAGTTCTACTTTGTCCCCATTTCCCCCCAATAATTTAAATACTTTCCCTTAGTTCGTTTGAACAACACTTTAATTGTTAAGGTTGTTCTCAGCAATTCATGTAGTTTAGGATATCCCCGTCTAATGGGTCCTCACTGCAAGATGTCATGCCTAGTTACTTCTGTCCAATACCATTACATGACGTGGCTGATCATATTGCATCAGCCCTACAAAACTGAAAAGCAAATGCATTACTAAATGGTGTAGTCAACTGTTTGGAACAAACAAATCTCTCTTCAACCTCTGTCTGTTGAGAGGACCTAAACACCAGCTAGATTGTTTTAAATAGTGGGCAATTTTTTCTAGGAGTGTTGAGTAGCAGGAACACTCATGTATGACAGGTTTAAATTAACTCTAGGTAAAGAAGCTATAAGAAAAAATTTATTCAGACAAAGTAAAACTCATTGAAAATATTTGCATGTTTTAGATTCATAGTAGTAATCATAGTAATTCATAGTAGTAGTAGTTTCAGCTAGCTGTGAAACGTTAGTGGAATATGTTGTTAAGGTTTTATTATTTTGCTTTACTGTTGCATATAGGGCTAGCTGAAAATTATATGCTGGACCTACTTTTCAAAGGATTTTTACTAAATTAAATTTTCTTGTAAAAGTATCTGCTTTTCTTCAAAGACAAAGGGGAAAAGATAGTCAGTGAAAAGCTGGAGACAGAAAAGATTTCAGCCAGAAGGTAAAAACATTTTGGACAAAATCTTCCCATGCCTCCCCAGCTATACTCAGCCTTTGATGGCAGGTCAACATTTTCCCCAGAAATTAATGACTTTGGTTTTTGGTTTTGCTTTAATTTTATTAATGCATGCCCCAGGGAGGAATACTTTTGATGAGATGGAAAAGCAATATCAAATTCATCTTCCAACCAGCGCTAGCTAAGTGTCACCTACTCTCTAGAGAACATAACCCAGAAACTAAGGGCCGTTACAGGCCAAGACATATCCTCCATTCTCAGACTAAGCAGCTAAACACAAGAAGTTCTGCAGAAACTGAGAAACAGTTCCACAAGAGCTAGTAATCTAACCCCAAAACATGTAGCAGTAACACAAGCCCTGTAATTACCTGTCAAGTCAGAAGGAGCACTTCCAAAACCAGGGCACAGATATTCAACGGAAGTATGATCCTTGAATGATTAGGGTAAAGAATGAAGCATGATTAAGGCAAAGATTTCCAGTTGAAAGCTATCGTGGTTTCTCATAAACGTTTATCACCCACAAAGGCTTCCAAAAAGGAAGGATTTGCACCTTTGTTATGTATCAGTAATATATTCATATTTCAATGGAAAATACTTTCTAAATGACTGAATTAGTCTTTTGCTTTTATCATGAATAATCAAAGTGAATAGGGCACTGAGTGAATAAATTCATTGACTGTCATATAAATTATGTTTGTGCCCTTAAAAATCTGATTCTTTCTTTTCTAGCAGTGATAAACTGCTATTTAGTAATACATTTCAAGAGACTATGTTTGGAGTGGTAACTGATAGAATGATCTCACATTGAATGGGAAGGTAAGACTGCGTGCAAAATACGTTTTACAAATATTATCTGTAACACTGAAGTGAAAAGAGTCAAAATTCAAATGTCAGTGCTACTTTATTAAAGGAGTTATAAATAGGAAACTAGAGAAACAAGGGTGCAAAACATTTAGGACAAAGAAAAAAGAATTTAAAAATCTGTGATTTCTTTTGTAATTTAGAGTAATTTTCTTATGTCTCTCAGAGTTATTCTAGTTACCTTACATAAAATGTAGTAGAATAAATGGAACATTGAAAAGACAACTGCAGGCTGCATATATTAAGTCAGTACAACCTGGAGAAAACTTCTGGAAAATATTTTTATAACCCGCAGGATTGAAAGAGTCACAGTACCTCTAAGATCCTTTCAAGGTCAGCAGAAAACCTCAAAAGATATAAACACATGAATTCAGTCCTCTTGCAACAACACCAAAGCTTAGTCTTTCCAAACCTGACACCTTTCTGCTTAAGAAAGAAAACAAAGATGCAGAGAACCAGAACCACAGTGAAATTTCTCACTCAATACTAACAAAGTAAATTTTTTGAAACTCCCTTGTGGATTCTTTCTTTTAATAGAACTATCTTTTGAATGCACTAAATTTACTCAATGTACAAGAACTTTTGATTAGCATTGAGTGTATCAGATATTTATTTTTATTTTCCACACAATATAGCTGGAAAAAGAAAAGAATATCAGGATTTTTGTTCCAGAGCAAGGTAATTTTCCCAGTGTATAAAGATTTATAGTAATAGAAATGCATGACAGATGCAGTGTAAATAATATTTAATATAGGATTGATATGCATTTACTCATGATTTTCATCTTAGTGAAAGACACTAAGAACCAGGTTTTTGTTTTGAGCAGTGTATGTAAATGACATGCGTTCAGTTAGAATTAAATATTGGCTCAAGAAGGATTCTTGAACAGTGTTAATTATTTTTTTTTTAAATAAAAATGGTTGTTTTTTGGTTTGTTGGCTTTTTTTTTTAATAAAAAGAAAATGTATGCCTGCAAAAGAGAAAAGGAGAGAAACAAAAGTGACTTCTGACAAGAAATTCAGCTTCTGTATGTTCGATTTTGCTAAAAAAAAAAAAAAAAAAAAAACAAAAAACCACAACAATAAAAAAACAAATGGAACCAAAATATTTCATCCAAACAAAAAAAAAAAATGTCTCCAAATTGTTCTGCACTACTTGGAGGGAAGCCACAGAGTCAATCTTTAGCAGAGACTGCCCTTCAGTGGGAATGCCCCTTTCAGCAGGTGCTGCCTGCACTCCCCTGCAGTCAGGCTACCTAGACCACAATGCAAAGAAGAGCATGGAAGAGCTGCCACCTCACACCGAGGTGCCACTGCTGAAGCATTCTAGGCTGGAAAAAAGGCTTCCTATGTTTCTCCAAAAATTTCAGCTTTAAATTTTTGCATGGGAATACCTTTTTTTTTTTTTTCCCCCTAGGAAGATAAAAGTCCCTTAACTTTTCTGATCACTTTTTTTCTACCCTCATTAAACCAAAGATGAGTCTGCATAATATCAAAGGATTTGGAAATGTGCTTGGTATCTTAACATTTCCTGTAGGTTTGAATACATTCTCAGAGGTTTCTGATGGAAAGAAAGGCTTTTCAAGGGGCTACAAATCTGGGACTGCTGATAATTTGGAGTCAGTTGTTTCGCCAAGTACATTAAAGTGACTTCACAGTGTCTACATAAACTCATCAAAAAAAAGTTAACAGCTATAAATTTACAGATAACTGTTGAGAAACTGAGAAGATGAAAAATGAATTACTATAAAAAGCAAGATCTAATAAGTAAATGTTGACAAATATTACCTTTTGGCAGACAGAAAGCAGTTAGACAAATAACTAACAGTGTTGTTTAGAATACCTAATACTTAATTTTCCACTGCTTATTTCCTCATCTTGACAGAGAAAAAAAAAAATGTTTAAAAATTGAGAATGATAACATTGACCAGAGTTAAGTATTTTTTTGTTATTGTCATTGATTGCAAAATAAGAAGGGAAAATTCCAAAACAAAAATTAAATTTAGGTTATTTGATATTTTTTTGACAATAGGAGGAGTCCAGCACTGAAAATAATGTTATTTTTCACAAATATTCATAGATACCAGACGGTGGAAGAAATCAAGGAAGACTCTAAAAGGTTGTTTTCAGTTATTACACTTCTTTCAGACCAGTGGTGCTGAAGGGCACTGAAGTCTATGTCAAATTAGAGTTTGTGAAGTCATCAGAGTGTACCACCTATTCAGCAGTGTAAAAGCCTATGGTACTGCCTAGGATAAAGTGCTGCTGTAATGTGGTGCCTGGAAACTGATGCACTCCACACTATCCAAAAAAATATTCTTTCCCTGTGTATACAAGTCCGTTTTCAATAGAGGTGTGATACAAATCCATGAGGTAGTAATGAGGCTTTCCTCTATGAGAGTGCAAAAAAAGCTCTAAGAATTCAGATGGTTCATGCTCTGTAAAAAGAAAAACACCACCTTCAGATCCCACACAGTACAGAGGAGTGAAGACTTTTTGTCTGGTCTTACTATAGAAGGTAATGCAATAGCAAATGTGCATTGTAGTTTAACACAAAACCTACCATTTGAATCCTACCTTTTATTTGCAATGACTTATAATTACATTGTTTTGAGGTATTGTATCTGATAATTACTGGTGAGTAAAATTAATTCCACAGTGTAACTATGCCATGCAAAATAAGATCACTGCAAGAACTAGGATTTTTTTATTTTTCTGCTGTGTCAAAATGACTACCACAAAAAAAGCCCAGGTCATACATCATACAACCTAGAAAATTGATTACAGGGCGGGTATCCTAGTTTCGGCTTTGTTTATGACCTGGTGAGGGACCTTCTGTGTCTTTGAGTTTATACACCTGGTAAATGAAACAGGAATGCTGACCTCTTTGTAAAAGATGTGAACCACTGTTGAAGAAGAAGAGATACATAAATGTAAGGCATTATTGAATGTGTAATTTTTATTTCATATCCTTTGCCTCCATGCCTTTCTAACTCTAGAATAAATACTTTAATTCTATACATGCAAGTTTTGTAATGACCACGGGTATTCTGAGGGAATCATAACATTCCTTCACAGCCTCACTGTCTTTCTTCCCCTGCCTTACTCTGTACATAAACAACAACAAATCAGGTGGTAATTTGACCTTACAGCATAAAGTATACCAGCACAGACTTTTTGTTGAACTTGTCTTACCTAATAGACCATCAAAAGCCCAAATTATTCTGCGCAAGATTACAGCAGAGTTTTATACTGCATACATCTAAGTAAGAAGACAGAGCAGCATTGTTCCCTGAAATAAAAGGCAAAATCATGGAACTGAGAATGAAATGCCCTTCCATTTTCTCAGTGGCGAAAAGCAACAATGAATACAATTTAATATTTCCACCAAGAAATTAAGCTTTGTCAGAGTTTTCTACCCAACCATCTACTCTAGCCCTCAAGATGAAGTACAAAATCTAGGCAAGGTATTCATACTGGAATCAGTTATCTGAGAACTTCCTACAATCCTCTTCTTCACTCTTCACAACACTTATCTGACAAGTATGTGCAGACTGCTTGTTATTCCAATTTATGGGTCAATAAGAGATGAAGATAATGTATAATTTAATGTGATAATGAAATTTCTCTTCCTCTGCATTTATCCCAAAGTTTTATTGAATCAGAAGTTAGAGAGTAGAATCTTTCATACATTTATTTCTATAAAGCATACTTTTGGATACTATTAAGTGTGGTAACACAAAGCCCAGACTGAAACAGTCGAGGGACTTTTTCCTAAATGTGAACATAATCCTCAAACATCCCATCTTGACAACCACTTCTCTAAAAAGGATCCAGCTCAAAGTCAAGAAGAAAGAGTATTACATAGCAGTGGCAAGCTGTGTCTTCTTGTTAGAATCAAACATAAGAAAATCGGTAGTACGGTCACATTGAGATGAATAGTTGAAGCAATTTTCTTAAGGACTGAAGACCAGCATTTCCACTACTTCAAATAAAGCATCTGACACTGATACGAGCTCTACCTACTGAAACTTGTCACTTGCATTAAGTACATAAGTTGAAGGCAAAATAATTGTGTCCTGTTCAAACTCTACATTTAAAGAACTGTAAAAGAAATCACAAAGGTATATAAAGCAAATGCAAGGTGTTGCCTATGAGAATACTTGTCTAATCAGCTTAAATGGGACTGTATTCATACTGCACAGCATCTGTGGCAATTGTAGATATTACTGTCTGGTTTTCATGTTCATCTTTACCACTGGCATGTTTTGGTTTTATTAATTATGATGTGAGAAGTGGTTTATTTTAAGATTAACAACGATTTTACTCTTGACTGCCTCAGCTACTTTTTTTATATGAATTTAACATATTTGTGACAATCTGTGAGGCTGTGCCACATCATTGTGACAGGTTCTTTCAGACATGTTTTAGACTTAGGCAGTTCAACGGAATGTATTGCACAAAACTCATTTTGTTGACAGTTAGAGCATAACCAGCACCATAACCATATTGTTTTTGTGTACAAATGCAACTTTCCAAAGTTTTATTATGATCCAGTTTAGAATACCTACAAAATTAGTATTAATCCTTGAATAATACAATTTACAGGAGAGATTATCACTGGGTTTCAAGACTGTTGGCAGGGTAAAGCAAATCATACTACAGTTCAGTTTGTGTCACGAAGTTCAGCTGTTTCTAGGAGTTATTCCTCTCTATTTCATATACATTGACAGACTGTTTAGTCACTACAGAGATTGTTCTTGTGTTTCAGTTCCATCTGCTCATGCCACAAGTTTGCTGGAGAAATGCCACATTAAAAGAGCACAATCAATTGTTGTATATTAGTGATTTCACATACTGTCAGTGTTGCTGTATCATCAAACACGTGTCAACAATGAACTCTACTGGATCCCAGGAATTTACTGCCTAGAAGAAGTATCAGGAGTCATATATGTAAACCATTAGGAGTAAAAGGTGAATGGCAAAATGGCATGGTAATATTGGCTTGACAGGGAAGCACAATCAAACAATGTAAAGAAATTAGCAACTGAAGTTGAAAAATTATTTATTGAAATAGATTATTGAAATACATAATTTATTTCTTTTTTCTTTTTCCCCTTTTCTGCCCTGCTAGTAGAGTGTTCATGCAGTTCATGATTAGCCACGAGTTTGTTCATTTTCTTCAGCTGTTTGATAAAAGGCTCATAAGAACACGCTTAAATCTACAGTACACAGATGTTTGCCTTCCACTGTACTAAATACTTGTTATTCATTGAACTCACATAAAACAAGTTCTGTGCTGTTTCCACTCTCCTCTGATAAATGGAATAGATCAAGGATTTAGTTATAGCTCTCTGATTCTGGGTCAAATTGTGCACATACACTATCAACATTTAAAAGAGCACAGGTGGTATTTTAAACTCTGCCAACTTTCAGCAGCTCCCTGAGAATCCTTTCTCAGTTGGTAAAAGCCCAAGAGCAGCATGTGCTGGCCAAGCTTTGCAGCTGCAGCCAGAACTGAAAATGAGAATGATTTGTAGTAGCTGACTACCCCAAATCTATACATTTTGAGAATTCCTCTACTTTGGTAAAATACAGCAAGCAATTTTGATTCTTTTTCTTCAGTTATGCAACACAATACCGAGAGGAAGAGGATAAGGGACAGTCCCATGTCTTCTGATTAGGTGACCCCCACCATACGAAGAGAAGAATTTTTCTTTTTAGGGCAAAAATTAATATTTTGGACTCTTTGAAAAATATTTTGAAAATGGCTTTAAAAATGGCAGCATATTTTCAGAAAAGATACCCTGTAACTATTAATATATATCATTATATCTATATTTTTTCCATACAGTAACATTTTTATACTGAGAAGCTGAAGTTGTTGTGGCTGATTTAATTGATGAGAATGCATTGCTGCATGTTTTATTTGAATAGATTTTTTTAAAGTATTTGCCTTAATTTCCTACCAAAGTAAGCATAACATCTTTTTAACATCAGTGTCTTAAAGCAAAGAAATTGTGTGACAGACTGTAAAGACTTACTGTGGAATGATGGTTTAAATTTCTAAATATAGAGCAAACAATAAAAATATTCAGTAAAAACAACACCTAGAGCAGCAACAAACTATCAAAGGAGTAAAAAAGTGATTTTTGTAAAATATCTTAATGTAAGGAGGATGGCATATTGCCCAATACTACTAAAATGAGTTACCTTCATCCTGTCGGTTTCATGGTTTTATTTCTTTGTGAATCTGGATCTGCAAGTAGGTCTTGCAATCTGAAGATTAAGATTGTAGTAAATTTCTGGTCATTATATATTGTTTAAAGAATATAAGGAACAGACAGAAACTTCAGAGAGAAAAGATTTTTTAAGCTTATCATATTGTGAGTGAGGAATAATGGTTATGGTAGGACTGTGTTCACACAACTTTATGTCATTGGAAGATATCAGAGTGTCCAGACAGTAAATGTAAATTTCATATATGTGTGCGTGTGTGTGTATAATGTAAATATTCTTTCTACAAATAATGGATAGTATGAGCACTAGTCATTCAAACTTCTCCACACTGTAGACTTATATTGGGTCAATCTACTAAGAAGAAACTACCTCTGGATCTATTTTGATTTTAATTTTATTTCATTTCTGTTATCCACTGAGACCCCAAATATAGTTATTAGTTAAGACAAGTTTTCCTTAGAATCATCAAAGGCTTTTGGCACCTAATAATGACTTTAGTCACCTGCATCCAGCAAAATACCATTGCTAAGATGCTATTTAGCACACTCTACCCACAATAGGCTGAGTGCTTCTCAGAATCAACAATTCTGCTAAATAAATTCTCTTAGTATCTGGATAACCATTGTTTGGTTCAATCTATAAAGGTCTTGTATGCGCTAGTACAAGGCCGTTACCTCAAATGCAACAAAAAGTTAAGTAAATCTGTGTCTGTGATCAAATCAATAGATATTTCAGATCTACTATGAATGATAAGAGAATTGCTCAAGATAATCTCTCCCATTAACAATAGTACCTTGCTAGCAAAAGTTGTTCAAGCCAAGCAAGAAAATAAATGACTAAATCCGGCTATGTCAGTGATATTGCTTCTGAATTTTCTTAATATTTTATAATATTAATTTAATTTTTAATGGTATATTTTAATACCTTTAGGTATTAATACCTATAGAATGGTATTTCAGATCTACAAAGTAGCATTAAAACCCCTGGAAATTTCAAGACTGGTCTGTGTAACCTTCTCACCTCATGCCAGGTGATTTTTCAACACATCACCAGAGAAAGTTATCCTTGCTCTTTTGAATCTTCCAGGCAGATTAACAATTCAGTTGTTCAAGATTTTTCTTGTAGCAATCTCTCTTTTTCCCCGTTTTATGACGGAAATTTTTGTCTGCTGTGGACGTCACTTTTGATTCATCTGTAGAATCTCTGCCCAAAAACAAGGCTTAGCCTGGCCTGCACAGAGTGAGGGATCTGGATAAAAATGACCACCACCATCTTATCAGACTAGAACTTCACTCTGAAAAGATGGCAAAAGCCTTTAACTACTAGCTTTTGCTATCATATTCTCTGCTAATATTTTGCTGACACAGGTTTAATTTTATACTGCATTTAAGAGATATACTGAACTACTTTTCTTTGTGCATTGTTATGATATTAAATCTGTTTATACACCTGATATTCCTGTTGAATATACTGTTGTTTCAAAAGAAAAAGTATTTCTGTGTTTAGTTCATTACAGGGTTTTTTAAAGATATTAAGAGATCAGTTTTTTCTTCTTTATTTTTCTTAAAATACAAAAAAAGTCTTCTGTGAAAGTATTTGTTCTTCTCATAGAGAACTGTGTAATAATAATTACGAATGCATAAGTGATAACATATTCTCCCTCTTTCTGTTCTTTAAAAAAGATCACATATGTTGAGAAATGTGAGAGTGGGGAAAAGGTGAGATGCAAAAGACATATCCAACCTAGAACAGATAAAATCTAATTTTTCTGAGTTTGTGAAATACATCTGTATAGAAAACAGACAAAGATGACTCAGAGAAAATTCAGCCTTTTTATACCCAAGTCATGAATCTGGCTCAGGCTGACTGAAAACTTTTCTCTTTCATGGTTGTTCAATACGGTAAAAATGGGGAAGTTAAGAGAACTGTTGGTCCCAGTGACCTTTTCCTGATGGACATCCACCCAATGGTGTTGAAGTGTTTTCCTGATCCAGAAAGAATTCCCTTCAATTTGAGATGTTCAATGGGGGATAGACATTGGGAAAAGTCGGTGACAGGCACATTATAAAGCAAAAATCTGAATTCAGACTACCCATTTTATATATCTTTTACCAATGTCTAATACACTCAAATAGAACTCATGACCAAAAATGTAGTATCTTCACTATCAAAGAGCAATGGTATGAATATGGGTTATTATTCCTTTCTGTAGCCATCTAAACCTAGTCACATTTTTTTTAATGAACTCAATATTTATGGAAAACTGTATAAATTCCTGAGCAGTAAAATTACTTTACCAGTGTCCCTTTTGTTGCCTGTCTTTCTCTCAGTCTGAGGAGCAGTCACATTTATTGACAAGAGTTTTTCTTAATGTTCGTTAACATGATGAACAATTCAGCTCACGATTTGGCTAAAATATTTTTTTGTACCTTCTTTCTATATATAAAAGCTAAAATCTGTATATTTTGTATAGTTTGTATATTAACTTCCTGGTCCACTCATGATAGAAATGCACATATGCAGAAAATCAGCAGAAAGATCTGTATTCTTGAAAAGATATGCAATCATCCAAGGCACCACAGGAATATATCTCCAGACATACGAACACAACCTTACATTGACCACAAGTTCAGAAGCTAAATATTCAGGGACATTATGGAAAATCAGCTCTTCCAGAACATGTGGTCTACCTACTGTCTGCATGAACCTTCCCAAGAAAAATCTTGAGCCTTACTCAGAGCCAACATTGCACCTTTCTAAAGACAAAAAAAAGGTAGCTGCAATTTATGACTACAAAATGCTGACAAGGTACATGGATTTCTCTAGCTCACTGATTTTGGTTACCTTAAACTGTCATGAAACCACATTATTGCACATGTGCTAAAATTATTTCTGTACATAAGGAAAATAACAGTTAATGGCAATGTATTATTTAGATAAAAAGCCTCTCGCAAGGAACTACTATAGATGGTAGCAGCCGTGAAGTGATATATAAAGCACTGGTATATACGAGTTAGTTGCAGATGACCGATCCACGACTTTAGGTGGGACTCTTTCCCAGACCAAAGATGTCTGAATCCCTTCTACTTCTGCTTTTTTTTACAGATCAGATATACAGTATTTAGAATATTGAATATTCATAGACCTTTTAAGTCACAAGTGACCATTGCGGCCTTACTAAAACCAGTGGGAGTTTTGACACTGGATTTAAGAGGAACACAATTTTAGCTTGATTTTTTTATCCCTTTTGTTTTGAAGGCTGGTCACACCGGAGGCACTTTAACTATGTGAATTTTGCTGAGGCAGTTCATTTGTATAAAACACAAATCTTTCCTTTTTTTAGAGTTTTGGAGTTTGAGAGGTTTAAACCTGAGCAGAGAAAAGATTGAACTTAATTAATGAAGTTATGTTGCACTATCATCAAAAAGATGCCTTCATTTCTCATTACCGCTTATATTTACTAGATAGGTTTGTGTTGTATTGTGAAAGCTGACTCTAGCAAATCACACAATAAGACTATCTACTATAGGAAAATGTTGGATCAAGCACCCACGACACAACAAATTGCTGATTTTTTTTGATGCTTATATAGTATATGTCTACAGTCAAATGAACTATGCAAAAACAAATCAGCATACCAATCTCAGTCTCTAAAAAACTGTGAAATAGACTTCTTTTTTCCACTTCACAGTAAATAAGTAAAGATCTACTGCAAGAGTGGACCAATATCTGTTGTATCACAAGATACTGGAATAGTAAGAAAATATTAATCAAGCAAATAAAAAATAAGAACAGAACCAGAAAACAGAGCTGAATTTCTTATCTTGCAGCACAAAGCAACAGGCAGTAGTGACACTCTTGGTTTGTTTTGTGGTCTTGTTCAGGTGGAGAAAGGCAGAGGAGCAAAAGAACAATATTTTCTTTTTTAACAGTGACAGTGTGATTCTAATGAATAGACTTACGGTAACACATATCTTCCATTTGGATTAATCAAATTCCCTAACTGAATGTGCCTTCAGTGCTTAACAGAAGTTAAAACACGGACAAATACTAATTTAGGTTTCTCAGGTCCTGACTGTCCAGAGATAAATCAACAGAATTTATATGTTTTTTTCACCGGGAAAAATTGGGTAGCTGAGATGTCAGGCAGGGAAGTCACATCACAAAATTCATTCCCGTATTGATATATTCACATTGTATAACTGCAGCAGTATTGTGATACAACAAGCACAAAAGTATTTTGTGGCCACATATGTAGGGTTATCAGCCACAAAAAGACCATGGATCACAAAGACTTCAGCTGATCAGAACATGATCTTCAAAGTAGAGATCAATCCTTCCCCCAGCTAATCCTGCCCCCTTACTTCTTGCAGTTGGTTGAACTTAGCTGAATGCTGGGTGCTTACCAAGCTGCTCTGTCGCCCTCAACGGGACATGTGATGGAAAGTTCTTGGATTGAGATACAGACAGGGAGAGGTCACTTATCAACTACCATTGAAAGCAAAACAATCTCACTCTATTTATGAAAGTAGGAGCATTTATTTACAATCAAAAGTCAGAGTAGGATAATAAGACACAAAAATACATCTTAAAGCACCTTTTCCCCAACACTTCCTTCTTTGCAGGCTGAATTTCACCTCATTCTCCCTAAGTGACACAGGGAGTGCTGGGAATGGTGGTTGTCATCAGTTCATCACATATTGTCTCTTTAGCCAGTGGCAGATCTGTCTTGAAGCTGGTTGGAACTGGGTCTATTGAACATGGAGAAAGCTTCTGGCATCTTCTCATAGAAGGCATCCCTGCAGTCCTCCACATTACAAAGACGTTGCCAGGCAAACCGAATGTCCTTGACAAATATACTCTCCTCTGGCTTACACAGTTAATGCCACAATATGATTGCAAATACAGTAACACTACAAGTGTGCGCCTGTCAAAATCAATCATTCCAATGAGACACACTTTTGTAGATTTTTAAAAAGTCAGAAGAGATAGCTATCTTTGCCATGGAAATACAGAGTTGAAAGGATGCAGTAAATCGATATTGTTGTGAAGTACTGCACCTTTCCCCTCATGTCAGAAGACATCGGTTATTATGAAAAATATACAGGTGTCACACACAAATTACTACAATTGCTACTTGACCCTATCAGCACTTAAACTATTGATTATAATTACTACTCTTCTAAGCAGATTTAGACAAATAAATATAAAGGGCAATAAGAGCTGGAAGATGCTACCTTTATATGTGTTCGGAGGGCAAAAATTGCAAACATACCTCTGTCATTCAAAGACAATTTTGAAGAGAAATACCTGTTCCACCAATCTTTAGTATGAAATAGGACTTTGTTTTCCATCAATGTTGCATGCTTCCAGCTTGGATACTTGAGTGTTGAATTAAAGACAGCTCCAACTTTGTGCTGAGAGCAATCAGCCAGGAAAGATAAAATTCTTGTTATAGATCATCCACATTGTCTCAAACAGTTACGCAGTTTTACACCTGAGGAACTCCAACAAATCCTTGGCATCAGAGATGTGTTGCCTGTGATGACATGAATCAAAACACAAAACTTCTGCAAGAAGGGGAGGAGATAAGACTGCACAAGCCTAAGCAACGATAGTCCTAGTGACCAACCTGATAGTTTGGGAAGTCTTTCACAGGAGCAGATGGCATAAACTACAAGCTAAACCTGTTCCTCTCCATTCAGAAGTAAAAGTCCGACCATGGAAAATTTGAACAGTTACAGGACTCCTTTTAAATTTCTGTGTTTGTCCAAAATGTGTCAGATGACTTCCAAAAATGCCTTCCAAACTATGTTTGTGCATGTTTAGTCTGTGACCTGTGGCTGAAATAAGGTATTGTTATGAGAATTTGCTTCTCCGTCATTTGTGGAGTCCCACAGCAACCAAAAGAGAGTCATGCTTGTTACCCAGCAGGCTGCGGTGAGTCATAGAGTGGGAGAGAGACAAGAAATGCAAAAATTCCAACCCGAGAGCTGAAACATCTGTAGATCCATTACATGTAACTCTAAAAAGTGTCAACAGCACAGACATTGTAATGACTGCAACACCATACAGACTAGTGATTACTGAGCTGAAAGGCTTTTGTCCTTTCCAATCTCTGTTCACATGCCAAGTGCTAGATCACAGACATCAAGCTATTTTGTACCCTGCAGGGCAGAACTGTTATATTTTTATACTTATTTTTCAAAATGGGTCTACTTATTAAGTCAAAATAAAACAGCAGGAAACATTCAATTGCTAAACTACATGATATTCTATGTTATATTTTTGTTTCTTTGGAGATGTAAAAAGAAGTTCAGTTTATCATGAGATCACCTGATTTTGTTCCTTTTGCCCTGCATTAAAATCAAAACCATCCACTTAGGAAATCACTTACTTGCTGTAGACATAATTGCTAGAAAACTGATGAACCTTTACAAACAAGTAAACATCCAGTAAAAAACTAAGCAAGAAGATAATACATATATCATTCTTGTCATTATTGATGTGGTTTTAATAACACATCCTTTCTATGTGACATCAGTGGATTTCAAATGCTTATTAGGTTATATTAATTTAATATCATCAATCTATCTACATTTTTCATATTTTAATATAATGAATTTTTATGTTTTAAGGAAGCAGGAGAGGAGCAAATTACTCCAGAAAAGACTGTAAGGTTACTGCATTTTTGCTAATTTTCCCATGCATTTCAAGCCTCAGCTACGTTTCTATTATCCTAGGATAGAAGTAGTACAAAAGATAAGTTGTTTCTAGATATAATTATATATAGCCTTTCTTCCCAAAGCTAAAAATACATTGTTCTAGAAGCATACTTTGGCATTTGAATCAGCCTCATTGGCTCTATTTTTTTTTAAACTGTATGAACATCTTATAATGTTTCATCTTGGCAGAAAGCTTTAGGGGAAAAATAATAATGAGGAATTGGGAGAAAACAGAGAAAAATAAAGTGGAAAAAAAAATAAAGAGAGAAATGAAGCAATATTTTGGCACTCATACTGTGGTGCACTGCAGGCAGAAGAGAACACATGTAAAGCCATATAAGAGATAGGTTATTCATATGGGAGTTTTTTTTTTTTTAATAGTGAGATTGGAGACACAGTATATTTTATATTTTTTGTCAGTTTAGTTCCTGGCTATTGTATGTGCTGTGAAACAGTCATGGGGTAATCTGCAACTAGGAGATATGTTGTTTTGACTGTAGGGGTGCCAAAAAATGAAAAACAGGTAGGATAAGCATCACAGAAAAACTGAAAGAAAAAAAAAAAAAGAAAAAGAGAGAGAGAAAAAGACATTTTATAATTCAAAATAATAAATCTGAATAGTTTCTTCTAGATTTAGGGATGGGGCAGTTTATTTAGTTTCTAGGCAAGCAGGATATGTTTTGATATGTTTCAATCTAGCAAAACAAAGCACTCTGAAAGAATACAATCACCCAAAAATGATCCACTTGTCTGACTTTCCATATTTCCCTTTTCAACAGTCTTTGTTTCTCTGATTTCTGGAATACTACAGGTATAATTAGTGCTGGTCTTTATTCTGATTTTGCTGCTGCTGAAACTGGTATGACTTGTGGTCAGTCCAATGTCCACTTTTACTATAGAGCCAAGAAATGTAATCAAAATAACACAATGGCTCTTGCAGTGCCAACTTTTTGAAATTTAGTGTCCTGAGCATATCACAATGATCTTCAGAAAATCCACTACATTACTTCCCTGTTAATAATCCATCTGGGCCAGGTTATATCCAAACAGAGGAAAAACACACACTGTACTGGTACTTTTCCATTAATCTTCCTCTCAAGAATATAGTCCTGATCAAAATGAGAACTTAAGTAGGAAATTTAGAAACAAGTGATAGCAAGAAATACAAAACTCACAAAAAATAACAAACAAAAAAGCAAATCACTAGACCAAGGACACCTAGGGTGGCCAAAAAGTTTTTTTTTCAAATTTATAAAATTAAATCTTACTCCACTGCTCTTTTCTTTCTATTCCTCATAACTTTAAATTCTTTTGCTGAACCCCAGACTTTACTACCTCAGAATACTTTTTTCTAAATACAATGTAATCTTATCTTTTCTCAATACAGCAATGACTTAACAAATAAAATATTTTTTTATTATTTTCTGAAACTTAAATAATGAGAACATATTTTAGTTCCCCTTAAAAATATTTCTTCTGAGGGAAAACTAAAGGCCTCATGAATCACTTGGGAACTAACTGAAGAATTCTGGTTTCAAACAAGGAAAATATGACTGTATCAGGGCTTATTCAAATATTTTCAAAAATCATTTTTGGAAAAAAATTATTTGTACAGAGGATTGTGTGGTAATAACTTCACTTGTGGGAATTTTAATATCTTCTGGACTTAGACTGTTCCAAAAGATACTATTCATCAAAACACACAGAGATCCTCATTTAATAGGTCATTATATATTCAGAAATATTAATTCTGTCTACTAAAAACCAGTACTTAAATGCTGACATGTTATAGTTCAAGAATTATTTTCCATAAGCCCTTGTGCCTAGAGAATGTATGATGGGGAATTATTTGAAATATTTAAATACTGTAAAATACAGGTTGACTGGTAAGGTGTGTTAAAATGAAGCTTTGCATTTGTTCAAAAATATTTTTGATTTATGCATTTGAATACTAGATTGCCAAATCTAAGTGATAACAGACCAGGAATGGCTGACTATTTTCAAAAATTGCCAACTGATTGGTTACCAGTCTCCAGTCAACAATCTCTGAGAAAAGTATTGACTATTAAAACTGAATTTTTTAAAAGAAATTAAAAATAAAATTAAGAGAGTTTAAAGTAATGGATTACTCATCTTAAAAAATTGTATTTTACCTACAGATAATAATGTTTATTTAAAAAGTGTCTTTTGTGAAGGGTGGTGCAAAAATAGAACAACAGAGCCTTTCAGAAAGATAAAAATTAAACACATGCTAGTAAAAACATAAATTAAGATTTTTATCCCTTTGGACTCAGTAAGTGTTGGATTTAATAAGTTTGAATATTAGTGAGATCTGGGCACCGAATTCCTCTCAGCTTTCTAGTGTTTTGGCAAAGTGCAGCCCAGATTCCTTGTCAAGACCCATAACACATAAATATGTAAAGGCATTGTGTTTCAGGTAAACTTAACTAAAAAAATGGCTGAAAGGAATGGATTCTTTACAAAAGCTAACCAAAGCACAGCTGCCTCCCTGTGTATTGGACAATAAAAGAGACATCTTGAAGAGCTCTTTTTTTTTTTTTAAAGGATAGGTTTCTTGTTCTGTTCCTTATTTCTTTTCTTTGGTTCTGCAGGGAGTAGAGCAGCATACTTCCATTAGGTCAAAGTATCCCTCTGATATCCCCTTCTGTTCGCTTGGAAACTTCTTGGACATATAAAATGAGCATGTATAACTCTTTTCCAGAATACCATAATGTACATAATGTAATCTTTCACCAATGAATAGCAAATATGCCTAAGGAAAACATGGCAAAAGCTTGGCAGCAGTTTTCCTCTCTTTGAGCAATATGTTTGCTTTGGCTAAATCATCATTAGCACCAACAAATTAGCTCTTTGATTAGTGTTCCTTTGCAATTTAAAACTAAGCAAACTATTTATTTACCCGATAAAGAAACATCAGGTTAAAGGGAAGAGGGAAAGGGCACTTTGATTTCCTTGAAATTTTACATACTCAGCTTCTTTTGCTAAGAAATCTACAAGTTTAAGAGTGACAGAACTGGGTTCAGTTTATTGCTCATCAAGAATCTACTTTGTGTTGAAAAAGCCTTCAGTGAAATAATTCACTGTGTGCTACTTACAAGAAAGGTCAGCTGAAAGTTGCAAGATCTTCTGCACAGCTTCATGAGGGCAAAGTGCTGCTTGTCAAATTTGATTTCCTTCTACAAGACAGTAACCAACCTCATCGATCTAGGAAAGACAGTAGATGTAATCTTTTTGGACTTCAGCAAAGTTTTTGATACTGTCTGCCCCAGGATTCTTCCAGACAAAATATCCAGCTCGGAGCTGGATAAACACAGCTGGATAAACACGGGTGAACAACCAGCTCCTGGGCTGGGCACAAGGGGTTATAGTGACTGGGGTCACATCAGGTTGGTGACAAGTCACTAATGGGGTTCTGCAGGGATCCATCCTTGGCCCAGTTTTCTTCAACATCTTCATTGACTTGGAGGCAGGACTGGAAGCAATACTAATTAAGCTTGCTGATGACACAAAATTGAGAGGGGCTGTTGATTCCCTCAAGGGCAGGGAGGCCATTCAGAGAGAACTCGACAAATTAGAGATGGGCAATCACCAACCATATGAAGTTCAACAAGGGACAGTGCTGGATTCTGCTCCTGGTATAGGACCACCCTGTTTGTGTGTATAGACTGGGGAATGAGATGCTGGAAAGCAGTGCCATGGAAAGGGCCCTGGGGGTCCTGAACAATGGCAAGTTGAATCTGAGCCAGCAGTGCCCTGACAGCCAGGAGGGCCAACCCTGTCCTGGGGGGCATCAGGCAAAGCATCACCAGCCATGTGAAAGAGGGGATTGTCCTGCTCTGCTCTGCGCTGGGGTGGCCTCGTGCTGAATATTGTGTGCAGTTTTGGGCCTTGCAATATAAGATATTAAGCTATTGGAGGGAATCCAAAGGAAGGCAACAAGGCTGGGGAGGGATGGGAGAAAATGCCATATGAGAAGAAACTGAGGTCCCTTGGTCTGTTCTGCCTGGGAAAGAGGATGCGTTTTTAGAAATCCTCATGAGGAGAAGTGAACGGGCAAGGACTGATCTCTTCACTCTGGTGACCAGTGACAAGACCCAAGGAAATGGCACGAAGCTGAGTCAGGGGAGGTTTAAGAGGAACATCAGGACAAGATTTTTCATCCAGAAGGTGGCTGAGCACTGGAACAGGCTCCCCAAGGCAGTGGTCACAGTAGCAAGCCTCAGAGAATTAAAGAAACATTTAGACAACACTCAGGCACATGTGACTCTTGGGGATGGTTCTGTGCAGGGCCAGGAGTTGGACTTTTTGATCCTGATGGGTTCCTTCCAACTAGCATATTCTATGGTTCTGCCTCAAGTCATAGAAAGCCAAAAAAAGTCAGTATTTTCAGAAGTCTTCTGCTTCTAGCACTGAATCCAGACTTTTGAATGACCACAGCTAGCATTCCAACTGTTAGTGGTGCACAGAGGCATATTATAATGCCAGCACAAACTCTGGACTTGTAAAAGAGTGCCAGAAATGGTGATAGTGGTACTGATGTGTGAAAATGACCTCCCTTCTGCTGTGCAGATCTCCACAGTCCTGCTAAGAGACTGTCTTGTGAAACCTGTTTAAGAGAGAGAGAATAAATTATCCAGTGTAGCACCTCCCTCTTGGTGAGCAACACCATCTCTGCAGCACAAACTCTGTGCAACACTGAACCATGGCATAGGAACATACACAATGGACTTACCAGATCTCTTCTGAAAAATGATGTATCAGGAAAATAATGCTGCACTGTATGGTGCTGAGATGCTTTGGCCAGATTTTCAAAGTTTCTGGGAAACTGACAGCTCTCAGCAGGGACAGCAGTGCTGAGAACCTCTGCAAAACTTCCCTTTTCATTCAAGTGCTTAAAAGCTCCTTCTGAAGCTCTTAACTAGAGACATTAAGATGAACAGTGTTCACTGCAGTAATTGCTACCTCATCCATGACGTCTTGTAGGTTTGTAGAGAAGAGACATTGCTTTTATTAAAACAAGTGTAGTAGGGGAAAGAAAGATTTCAGCTTCGAGTCTTTCTATTTACTCAATAATACAGATACTGAAGCACATAGAAGGTGGTCAGCGACAAAACTATGTTCAATTAAAAATGCATGGTTTACATATTCAGAAGAAAATTCTCATTATAGATCCTTCAGAATGTAGGAGTACACACAGGGGGTGGGGGCTGGGAGGTGGGAGGGAATGAAGAGGAAATAAAACAAATAAACCTAAGGTACAATTTCTGAGAAACAGACAAAAAATTGCAACTTTGAGACCTCTGTAAGGAGTTCCATAGTTTTATTCTTAGCTTCCTTAGAAGACATGGAAAATACCAGATAGTAAATTCTTGTCTATCAGATGCTATCAACAGTAAACTGCATCACTGACATAACCAAAAGTTCTATTCACTCTTCTTACACTTAAGTTACAGCTTGTTGATGCTCTTAAGAGCAGTTGATGTCTGCTTAAGATACTACTTACTCAAGAAACTCCAACAACTGGGAGTGGTCACAACAAGCAATAAGAGACAGCAATATAAGATAAAGACGTTTGCTTCCAGATGATACAAACTCATCTTGATCTTAGTATTCCAAATGGTGTCACAGTGGACATGGGGTCATCCTTTGTTATGGCAGATAGTAACTCTGATAGACTAGTCTCTATTACAGAGGAGAAATGCAGTGTGCTAGTCTTCCAGTAGTTTTAAGTGTCATTATGTTATATTCCACCTAAATCAGCACCAGCAGGAATCTTAATGAAAGATGAAAGCTGAGTGGCAGCAAGTCTATTAAGAAAGAAAGAAACAAGGGTAGACTTACATCACTTGCTGCTTAACAGAGTAAGGAAATGCACTCGGGGGCCTTCTTTAAGCAACTTCCACCACTTTATGCATTATTTAGCTCATTTTCCTATGTAACTTACACAGAGGTTATTTGTATTCATCAACAGACAGTATTTGCTGCACAAGGGATCACTTCCCCCATCTGTAGTGGTACAATTTCTATTGTGAGTTATGAATAATTTTTTTATTATTATTATTATTTTACCACAATGGCATATAATGACTGTGGACAACATGTTGTGGCAGCATAGGGAAACTAGAACTAATAATAATACAAATCAATAAACTTGACTTCCAAATATCACGTCTGGTGATGTTGTCAGTTTATCGCCAGCTTGTTTCTGAGACTACAGGTTTCTTGTTCTAGCAAAACAGGTAGATATTAGAGCATCTTCATATCCCTTCAGCAAGCATACATTTTAAAAAAATCTTTAGTGGAAGCTTGTTGAAAGTAAGTCTGCCCTGAGGCAAACTATATTGTTACATATAATTATAGAGAGTTCAGCAATATAACTTTCACATAGATCAATACTTCTAGATTCCCATCACAATTCCCTCTCTGTCTTTGCAGATATAAATGAAGTTTTCACGTTGAATTAGCTCAGCTAGGGTAGAATGTCTCATGTCAAGATGTAGACAAAGTGGTTGAGTTTATTCAGTGTGTAAAATTCTGAAGAATAAGAGAAAAAAGGATGGAAGGAGGGAAGGAGAGAGAGTCACTTAGGCAGCTATTTAGTCAAAGCATAAAATTAAACAAAAACTATCAGAATTTTTAGAAAAAAATCTAGAAGTCCTATAAAAACACATATGCTTGGTAAGATCAAAATGTTGTCATTTTTGAAAGCAAATATTTTCAGGCTTATGTTACCTTTTTTTCAAATAATGCTTCTGGTAAAGTTATGAAAAATATCTTCTGGTAAATGTATCCACTTTGTTCAATAGGTCTTTCTCTCTGCTGTCACCCCACTGTCCCTAGCTTTATTTTAACCTAATAAAAGATTAGCCACTTAGCAAGGGTTTTATGTAAAAGCATTCCTGGTGCAAAGTCTCATCTTTAAAAATGGGGTTCAGCCTTGTTTACTTTTATATTGTGTTGAACATAATCTTGGAGTTACAGTAACCATTAGGGAGAAAATTCTGATCTCCTTGACTTACTTGGCTCCATAACTTGTAGCTTGGTGGTGCCATTAAAAACAGAGTTTTTGCTGACTGCTGTGACAAAGCTGTATCTGAGATAGGTTAGTTTTTTATGCTACAGTAATGGCAACCACAGGGTAACTGCACAATAACACTCAGCAAATATTAATTTGAAATTACTTCCACACCTTGTGTGTGGTTCACAAATACAGTATGACCCTCTAAACCTAATACTGTTCAATGTTGATAAACCAGTTGCAGTTTTATATAAAGTTATCATAGAATTTGGGACCATTACCTTAAATTTAGAACTTTCTATATTATTTTTTTAATAAAAATATATTTCTTTTCAAACAATTTGGTTTTACTATGGCTTTTCATATTTTAAAAAGAGATATATCAATCACATAAATCTTGTGTGCATTAATATGTATGAAGAAGCTATCTCATCTTTATGACTCTTCACGCGATTATCCTTCTTTCTTCATTTGGATTACTTTAATACTAATTTTCAACCAGTTTTATGTTTACAATACAGACGTATTTGAGGATAAAATAGAGCTTTCTCTTGAAAATTAACCAGAAACAATGCAGGTATGACAAAGAACAGGGGACTGGTCTAAAAAAAGAAGAAATTAATTGTAACCTAGAACAATTATTTTCCTAACTTTAATTCCAGGTAAGGAACAAGGAGAAGAAATAGAATTCATGTAGCAAATCTTTATGCTGCTTGTGATCTTTATGTTCCTGTTAGTTTGTGAGAGAAAAGTCCAACAGATATTTATCATAGGTATTGCAGTGACAAACAATACTTCACAGGCAGAAGTGGTCTTCTGAAGTCACTACCTCCTAATCAACATTAATTGCTCATAACTTTATTTGCTGTAGTTCATATCTCTTTCCAAAATTAAAATTATTGCCATTTCTACTCTTAAGGAATGTATATCCTTTGAATTTCAAAAGTAACAAAGTAAAGAACTGTTGTATGTAATATACGCTGTAAAGTGTGTTGGCAAAATGACGAGAAATGATAAGACAACTAATCAACAATTATTCTGCAAAATTATTTCTTATTCCCCATTACTGTGCTTGGGGTTTTTAATATGCATATTTCTTGTTACATTGCCAGAACATCAAATTAATACTGGGAGATACTTTTTATATCTGAATTTTCAAATAACTTCCTATCCATAATAGTTTATCCATATCCATAATAATTTGACTATCTTTTGTTTCAATTAGAAAAAGTGTAATGGTTTAACCCTACCTGGCAACTAAACCCCATGCAGATGACCACTTAATCCCTCCATCTGGAGGGATGGGGGAGAGAATCAGAAGGGCAAAACTGACAAACTTGTGGGTTGAGAGAGATAGTTTAATAAGTAAAGTAAAAGCCACACATGCAAGCAAAACTACACAAGGAATTTACTCATCCCTTCCCTTTCATTCAACCCAGGCAAGTGTTCAACCATCCCCAGGAAAGAAGTGCTCCATCACATGTAATGACTCGGGAAGGCAAATGACATCCTTTCAAATGTCCCCCCTTCCTCCTTCCTTCCCCAGCTCTACGTGGTGAGCATGATCCCACATGGTCTGTAAGATCCCTGTGGTCAGGTGGGATCAGCTGTCCTGGCTGTGCCTCCTCCCAGCTCCTTGTGCACCCCCAGGGTCTTTGGTGGTGGGGTGAGTGAGCAACAGAAAAGACCTTGATGGTCATCAATGACAATAACATCCCCATGTTATCAACAGGATTTTCAGAACAACACATGGTCCCCTTCTAGCTCCTGTGAAGAAAAATAACTCTACCACAGCCAAAAACCATCACAAAGGGACAGACTGAGAGCACAGGAATTTGGAAGCTCATGTTTACATGCCAGTACATACAACACCAGCAGCAGTGTTATGAGCTTCCAAATCTTGTCTCTGGAACTCTACGGCAAAGGAATAGTGTGTCTTAAAAACTGGGAGGCTTTTTCACTGTATGTACTATAGAGCAGGTTGGCTAATGCCAGTACTTGATGTTAGCTAGAGCTTACAAAGGTAATTCCTAATTTCAAAGGCAAGAAAAGCAATATCAATTTCTAAGAAATCTAATTATTTTCATCCAAACATTTCTATATTGGATGAAGGTAGGGACTCTAAAATCAGAATACTGAAACAATCAATGTTATTTCAAAATGTTTTAATTAAGCTGAAAATAATTGTTTTCCACAGAATGGTCCATCAGTTAGGTTGTGTCAATTGCTTATTATTTAAGAATACGGTACACAGAGCAGAATGCACTCAGGGGAACAGAGTTTCACTCTACATAATTTTAGTTGGATTCATGGCTGCTGTTTTAATAAGTCAGAACTGGATTCAAGTATGAGTCTGCAGCACTGAAGCTATAAACTGCTGCTTCCTGGAATAAAAAAAATCCAAAAGACATGCCATTTATTACTATCTTCACATCCAAACATGTTGTGAAGCAGCATTTGACAGTGGCAATATCCCAAGCCAATCAAGTATTCAGGAAGTATGTCAGTGCAGCAGATGAGATGCTTTCATGGCAATCAGACACTGAAGAACAACCATTATGTTGGTAACTTTTAGGTATAGGAAATAGTTTTGAATACTGTTCGCTGCTATGGAGTTTAGCAATCCCACAGAACATATTGCTCATTCCCCCACAGTGAGAAGGGGGATAGTTGGAGGCATAAATGTGCAAAAACTGGTGGGTTTATACAAAGATAGTTTGTTAGGCAAAGAAATTTTTTCTGCACTAAGGAAAAAAAGGAATTAATTCACTCCTTCATGCTGTTTTCAACTCTTTCCTAAAAAGGAGAGCTTCATCACATGTAACAGTCACTTAGAAAGACAAATTCCATAATTCTTGAGAGAAAACTAATATATCACCCTGGTAGACTAAGAAAGAAGAAAGGCAAAGTTGTTTATTACTTCTGCATAAGGAGAGCTAGCAAGATATCTCATGTAAATCTGGCATTGCCTGTATTGGGATCCTCTCGTTGGTAATTCTAGTTCCACAGCTTCTTTAACTACAAAGGAAGATGGTAGTTCGTGGTTCTGTTCCCATCTTTGATCAAAATTTCCTGAAAGGATGTAACAAAGAACCATAGAATTTTTTAGAGTAGAAAACACCTTCAAGATCATCAAGTCCAACCAATAATCCAGCACTACCAAGTCCACCACTAAACAAGGTCCCTAAGTGCCACATATACATGTCTTTAAATACCATCAGGGATGGTGACTCCACCATTTCCCTGGGCAGACTGTTACAGGGCTTCACAATCCTTTCATTGAAGGAATTTTTCCTAGTATCCAGTCTAAATTTCCCCTGGTGCAACTTCAGGCCATTTGCTCGAGTCCTATCACCTGTGGCTTGAGAGGAGAGACGACCCCCATGCCACAACACTCTCCTCTCAGGTAGTATTGGAGAGCAACCTGCTGGCCACAGTACTGTTGATCCAAGCCAGGATACGCTTGACCTTCCTGGCCACCTGGGCACACTGTGGCTCATGTTCTGCCACTGTAGAGCCTTCCTGCCCTCCAGCAGATAGAGCTCATCAGATGCAAAAACCCAAGTATGTTTCCTTTAATTTAGAAAAATGTTGGGTTTTTTCTAGAATGTAATAGAATCCCACAGCTAACCTACTAAAATCTATTCAGGGTCTAAATTATCATGGAATATTATGTATTAACTTATGAATTCTGTTATTTTACATGAAGCAGCAGTTACAGTTTGACTAGCTTACACGAAGTGTAACATTGCATGGTGTTTCATATTTTACCTAATGAGAGGCTTGGCACATTCATATTTTCATGCAGTGTGATCAAAGTGTAAAACTATCATTTTCTCAGTTAAATAAAATCAGTCAGAGAAAGACTGAAGTACATAAGAGGTGAAATTGTTCTGCAGAAAATTTGATTCATGTAGTCTGGAATATAGCAAATCATGTGGTAGACATTATATTCTAGAGGTAAAACATTCTGGCTTCCATTTACTTGGTATCCAACAAAGTAGTTTAAGGCCAGATCATGGGAGGTCCTGATTACCAATCCTCAATGTGAGTTTCAAATACCTGACACCTTTCTAGGTTCTGGCCCATCATGAATAAGCAGAAGAGAAAAAAAAAAGTGTAGCTATTTTAAGATATATAACATACCATAACCACCACCCACAATTAAATTATAATCTGAGTATGAAACTCCTCATCCACAATTTAAGAACATTGAATTTCATTCCTAATGCTTTTCATCCTTTTATGTACTGTAAGGTAGGTAATAAATCTGATTGTTTTTTTTAGTAGTGTATATTTAGGCTGAAAACCCTTGTTTTAGGAAAGATGAAACAGTCTACAGAGACTTACCTGTTTTAAAAACATTTATAGCTAGATAACGTTTGAAAACCAGGGATCTGTGAAAAGATAGAAGGCAGACACAATTACAGTAGGAAGGAAGCTGAAGAGAACAGCATGGAAATTTCACATACTCTATTTTTATTTCCACTCAGAAGTTATAGTAAAGTAGCATTTTCATACTTTATACGTATCTAATGTTTAACATTCTTTAACTATGACTGTTTCCATAGAAGAAAGCAGGTCTGTGAGTTAGTTTTGAGACCATCACTGAATTTTTCGAGAGCTTTATTTCTGCCTCTTACTTTAGTTTGAAAAATATACAGGCTTTTTAATTGCAAATTGATCAAAACAAATTTCAAATCTGCAAACTTCAAATCCACATGCCATTTCAAACTTATGTATGAACATCTGTGCAACAAGAAACTTATTTGCCTGTATGTGATATCTAGACCAAGAGGTGTGTCTCTCATCTTCTAGTGGCATAGGTCTGAGGGTTGTTAATCCTGAAGTACTAGTTTGAGATTATCTCCAGCTGCATATACAGCAAAATAACACTTCATACTACATCAGAACTGTGCAAGTGCAGAGCACTTCTACTAACTTATATGAATGCACCAGAAAACAGAATTTCCTCTGTGTGTGTAGGCATATTACTGAGGTGAACAGTCTTAATTTTAAAATCCTTTATTTCTAACAATTTAATTCTGCTTTATCCTTACACTAAAACACCCCTAAATATTTGTAAAGCTTTAAAAGGTAGACTCCACAGGAAAAATATCATAAAAAATTGTAGCCTGTCTAGTATAAAAAGACAGATCTCTGTTCCTATAGAGCAAGGAAGCTGGGCTAATTAGTGTAGAGAAACATATAGATCTGAAAATTCAGCTGTGGTTTGGGTGGATGTAGGTGTGTTTATTTTTGTAATACTATCAAGCTGCAATTAACTTTGAGCAGCAAGAAAAGGTTTTGCCAAGAAAGGTCCAAAGAGCTTTGTTGCAAAAGGCATAATGACCATACTAATAAAATAAGAAAAAAATTAGTGCTACATTATTGACTTTATTACTAAGGATTTATATTCAAAATGTGCTGAATACTTTCATCATTAGTCATATTACTATTGTCACGTGTAGTCTAACCATGACAATATGAATCACTTAGTCAAGCTGTTATTGTGTTATGCAAGACTTTTAAAATCCTTTAAATTGTTGTTGCACATACTTTTCTGTCATCAAAACCTCCTTGAAGTTATCTGGCACATAATCATGAAATCTCAGTAACTTCTACAGATGCTGTCCCACTTGAATTCTCTTCCATTAGTCTTTCCACAAGACTAAAATGGCCATGTATAATGTCATTGCATGACTGGGTGGGATACCAGGGATTTCTGAGTGCAGAATCTACTGAGACTGCATCTACATTGCTAAATAAAACCATTTTAAGTCTTCCTGACTGTCACAAGCAGTGATGGAAGGCTTAGACAAAATTACCATTGAGTCACAAGGTACAGAAAGGACTCCCTTGCTTTCTAAACTCCTACTCAGAGAGTAGTCTAGGTGCAGCTGAATCCAATCTTAGCCTTGGATTGTGTCAACGGTTTCAGTTTAAGGAATTACAGAGGTGGGAATTGAACCACTTTTGTCCCACAGGTTTTAATGGTTGGCAAAATGAGAATACTTATATGAAATGAATCATTTGTCATCACAAATGATCAGACAAAAGATCTTAATCAGAATAATTTACTATACTATATAAAAGCTAAAACTACTAGTAGTATAGTATAGGACAGGATAGTGCACTATATTGAAGCAATTATTGAAGAAAATACATTTAAGCTAGCAAAAAAAAAAAAAAAAAAAAAAAAAAAAGTAGAGATTTGCTGTAACTCACCCAAATGAAAACTCTTGGGAAAATCTCTTTCAATCAGCTTTGAGGAGTATTCTCGGAGGGAATCCCCACCCAAGGGAGAAATCTCCACACATGCACTCCAAGAAGAACCTGCATGTATGAAAGGGAAAGGGGGTTGGACTTTTATAGTGTAAAGTGGTTGTTAGTCACAAATTTACAGGCCATCTTATCTGTCACATGTAACTTCAAAAAACCAGGATGTGGGTTTGGAGTTTGGTGAACCAGGCTGGTTTTAGCATAGTTCAACACCAAAACCAGCACCATGGCACCACTGGTAACTCATCACAGGTAGCTTGCATGGTTGCTTGCACTGTTTGCATTCTCTGATTAGATTGTAGGTCTTGTTGGAGTGGGTCTTCCTGCCACACCAACATGAAGCTCAGCTTTGCCTCAGAAGATGGCATCCACAGGGACATTCCCTGAGGGCCAGGTATGACCACATGAGCCACTGCTGCTCTTGCTCACCTCCAGCACAGCACTCACCTGTTCTATCAGCAGGCTCTGTATCTTTAAACAACCCTGTTTTCCTTCATGCTGCACCTCAATGCACACAATACAACCTTCAGTCCATTGCTGTGCAAAGATGACTTCTACTGGCTGCCAAAAAAACTCCATCACACTAATGGAGCAGCCCTAAATGGAAGAAATGCCTACAAGAACACCACGTGCAGCCTTGGAGAAGACACAGGCAATGTGATGCCTGTGATGAAAAAAGGTTGTTTTATTTCAGGAGTGTAGACACACTATAACTTCCCTCCAGCCCACAGGGCAGCCTTTGCAAGTGGTCAGAGTAACATACCACGGAACAAACCAGCTGCATTTCACATGTGAAGGGGATGACATTCTGCATCTCAGCACCATGAGCCAGCCACAGCCAAAAGAACTGCTGAGGAAGGTGCTGAAGACAAATCTTAATGCTTGGTGAGTAAGATTTGATAAAGCGGATTGCATACACTGAGATCTAGCAAATTCTCTAAGTCCTGAATGTTTTCCAGAGATGGGAAATCACATGATATTACACTGGTGAAAAATGTACAAAAAGCAATAATATTTCCAGCCTGATATTTTATTATATATTGTTGAAAATTTTCAATACTTCTAAACTCCAAAAGCTAATTAAAACACCACCAATACAAACATTTTATGTATCTCTTCAATATTGTTTGAAAAGAGTCAGTTCCTGATGTGTGAGGTCAGTCCAAAAGGTTTTTAACATTTCTCCAGAGCTAAAATTTCAAAAGTAGCAAGGAAGAGTACTTAGAGTAACAACTAGATTGTGCTTCTGTATTCCATTCACTATTGTATTTCACCACTGCATTAAATAATCACAAGTATAATATTTGTTTGGAAGAAAGACTTGCTTTTTTACCTGTCAGCTAAATTCTGCTGGGTGGTACTTAAGGAAGAGCAGATGTTGGTGCAGAGTTGGAATAACTGGACCACTCTCAGCATGGCAAAGCGGAATATTAGAAAGCTTCTGAGCTGCTGAGTCAAAATTATCCATACCGAGAAAGTGCAGTGTTATTTCTTATCAACTAAGGCCGTAAAAGGGTCAGTGAGTTACAAAGTGGAAATTGCAGTAGCACATCTAGGACCAGAAAAAGTAGATATAGATACAGATACAGATATGTATATAAGGCAACATGAGTAGACAGACATCCAGTCAAACCACTTAATTATTTAAGAATAAAAATGGGAAGAGAGAGATTGTGCTACAGACACTATAAGAAGTAATATGTCAGGAGAACTCACTGTTGTTTCCTTTCACAGAGATACAAATCACACAGCTTCGGTTGACTTTGTCTGGCCTTGCACATGAGTCATCATACTGTTGTACTAATGAGTGCTACCTCCTTCTTATCTATAAGAGGATTCATAATGGTAGGGCCTAGTATGCCATTTCAAGAGCCTGCAAATGATGTGTCATGGAATGAAACTGCTGTCCTTCCACTATTGCCACTTCCCAAGGGGAATCAATAGGCTGTTCCCTTCTAGTAGCAGGATTCAGTGAATCAGGTAATTTGTGGGTTTAAAATACTCCAGCAGGTAACACACCACACCCCCTGTAGAGAGGATCGCTAAATGTTGTCTGGCGAACATGACCATTATTCACTGGTTGGTCTCTATCATTGTTCACATGGGCTGAGAATGTCAATAACTGACAGTGGAAAGCCATTAGAGATCAATCAATTTCCTGTAAGCCTCTTTGTACTGCGTTCAATGTTCATGTGTTTAAATTTCTTTGCACAGCATGGTGCTGCACTGCTGAATACAGACTATGTATCACAGCTTCATAACTAATACCTTAGTCAGCAGTGACCTAAACATTTCACTTCTAATTCTCAGGCAATAGATTTTTCCTCTAAAACAAAATTATTATATTTTGTCATAACCCATTTCTCTTGTTTGATAAAGAGAATATCACAAGACTGTTCAGAATGTATGGATTTCCCCTCAGTCCCTACTTTGTCTTTCCCCTCTTGCCTTCTATTGACAAGTCTGCCCATTCTTTTTCTTCACTATTTTGTTATTAATCAATACTCTGACTTATGGCTTCTGTCACTGAGAGCAATGTTACATAGCAGCACAGTGTGGGATTTCTCTTGATTAAAGTCCTTTTCTGCATATACTTGCCTTTTGCATTTCTATTATTTGCTTATTTCATAGTGGGCATAGCTCTCTCACTAAACCTCTTAATTGGGCACATGCTGGTTGACAATAGAAAATTCATTTAACATTGGGAGGAGAAGTATGGCCTGAAATCTTCAAGTGTCAATCAGAGCCACACTATGATACTGCTTGCATTCCTTCATGCATGTGCATTTCTGATCAAAGAACTACTAACAGCAAACACTGATTTTTGAACTGCAGTATAATGTATAATGTGCTAGGTATTACATTCTTGCCCTTTGCCTTCTTTAGAGTTACTTCTCGTGCTTTGAATATCTTTCAGAGCAAGAAAGAATGAATCTATTGCCATTCTTTTCACAACTGGGTCCATCTCTTTCACATGGGATCTGGAACAACAACCTTCTTTACAAAAAAGCTTAAAATTAGAAATTTGTTTCAAATCTGTTATCAGAGTACAGCTAACAATAAGACACTATAGTTACAGAAACAGTATTTATTAGCAGGCATCACTGAATGTTCTTATAAACATTTCTCTATTAAACTAATCTCCAGGCTTTTTTTCCCTGCACACTCTAACATTAAGATATAGAACCTTTAGACACTGATTTTCTGTCTTAAATCTGTTTCATCTCTGATTTAGACACTTCACACCTGTGCAGGTGCTTCTAAACTTATGTCTATTGACTGCTAGAAAAGCTGAAGGACCTGTGCTTCTCTGTTTTGTTTTGTTTCATTTTGCCTTGTTTATACCCAAAATACAGAATAGCGTGTTTAAGAGGAAAGGTTTGACCTTTTTCAGTCTTTGATTAAAGGAAATATAATTTCAGTTTAGATCAACGTAAAGCAGTGCACAAGAGAACACTCCTCCACCTACTTCCCACTCCATTATAAAACAATGGCTTGGAGCTGACCATTGCTGCTCAGGAATAAGAACTTGTGTGTATGAAAATATTAGCAAAGTGTTAGTATATTGTGACAGAGACTGTCACTTTGTCAGTATAAGTCCTTGACTCACCCACACCTGGAAAGAGCATGGGGATAATCACAAGTGTTATGAACAGGGCCAGAAGAGCTCAACTATTGATCAGACCTTCCACCACAAAACCTCAGGATGTTGAATGAAACATTCTCATGGAGCAGGTAGCAGGGATATGATAGTCATTGTCTTCAGAAACTTTTAATGCTAAAACATCCAGTTGCATATGTCTGTGTTTTTAAAAGGGCAGAGCTCTTTGACATTTGCATTTTAGTAGCAATCTTCAAACTTCTCGCTTACCTTTTGCTCCATGCTGAAGATAATGCAGTCAGAATGATAGTAAGATCCATTTGACCCTCTAGATGTTGTCAAGAACCCATGCTTTGGGACTGAGAAACACCCCATCTGCAAGAAAATTACTGAAATAGTAACTAATGAAATAGTTGTACTCAGTAATGATTTTCATAAGGAAGCCCATAATTCTGATTCCTTCAAAGCAAACAAGGACAGTGGAATGTTATAGAAATTAAAAGTCATTTATCTTGGAATTTGAGCTGCTATAGGCTTATATAACATGAAACCAAACTACGTCTTCATAACACTATATGTTCTCTCAACCAAATTATATTTTGTGGCCAGTATAATAAATGATAGGTAGACATGAGGTGAATTTCCTACTGTTGCCAGGCATCTTTCTTTTTAATAGAAACCTGTTTTGTCTTTACATTCAAAACAAAACAAACAAACAAACAAACAAACAAACAACAAAACAACAAAACAAACCAAAAATCATAGTGATGATTATTGATTATTGAAACTTAGTATTCTAGGATTGTTTACTGAAATAGTTCATGCTATGTGTACAGCTGAAACTAAAATTCAAACAGCTGAGTTTTGGATATGGTCAGAGTAAGTCTGAATTTGTTTTAAAACTCGTAGTTTAAAATATTCAGACCACTTTTTTTTTCCTGCAAAGAATTTGTAGGGGTGGAGTGGATGTTCAAGGCTGGTGTAACAGAACTAGAACAAACAAGGAAGAAAACAAAACAAAATGGAAGGAGAAAAGATGAGTCAGAAGTTCAAGTTTGAATACTTCATCCTCATTCTCATGTGACTGCTGCTTATAAGAAACCGTGTTCATGGATGTTTGTCTGCTTGACAGATAGAACAGTTTTTGCTGAAAAGAAGGGAATAGGGAAAATTACTGTAGTCAGTATATGGATTCTCTTACTAGACTGCATTAAAAGTTGGAAATTTCCTTATACATTTTCTCTGAGATTAATAGAATAGAGATCCCTCAGGTTTTAAGTTAAAGATTCAGTCTCGAATGAACACACTGAAAAATAAGACTATGCTGGAATTCTTGAGCTTCATCTGTTCTGAAGACCATAGAAATTTTGATTTCTGTGCTTTTATCTAAAACCAGATATGCATGAACTGACTCGTGGCTGTAGCCACTGTCATTCTACTAGATAAGTGAGGAGTAGAAGTTCTTTCAGTGAGGAAAGGTCTGAATTCTAAGCTGGTAATTGAAATTAAAGAAAATCTCTTTGTAAATTATAAGTAGATTGATAGTGCAGACTGCTCCTGACATTTTAATCTGGCAAAAGTGGATTTTATAACTGATTTAGATTTATTATGTCTAGACTAAATTTAAACTTCATTTTTGTTAGAAAAAAAAAAAAGAAAGACAAGCATTCAATCAAAGTAAGATGATCATTTTAATTTTTCTTAAACTGCCTGGCAGAAAAGCCTAGACAAGAAATTGCATTATCCTAATAGATATGTAGAACAGGTTTACAGGTTGTTAAGCATCAGATCGGCATAGGATTAAGTAGAAACGCATCACTGTGATTAAATTATATCAAAACACCATTATACAAAAGCTCATTTCATCTGCAGCCCATGATTACTTATTCAGCCATTGTCCTGTATGCACATATCCCCTTGGTTTCAGTTTAAGAACTGTGGCAAAACAAGAGGAAAGAAGTTTGGTGTTGAAAAAAACAGCATGTAAAGTGCACAGAAGTAAAAGTTGACTAAATGTTATTGTTAGACTGTGTACCTGACAAAAGTTTTGCATTGGTTGGATTTACATTCTTGAATATCTGCTCCTCAAGGGGCACACTGTACAATGATGCTGGTCTTGACAAGAGGGTTACATTTGTTTTCATAGGAGGGAGTGACCAGAATAGTTACAGTAAGGTTACTTACATAACAATAGCATATGATTTAAATGGCTAATATTTTTTCTGCTATATTTCTTTCCTATTTAATACTATAGGGTCATGAGGCCATTTCTTTCCAACATCTACCTCAAAAACCAAATTATTGCTGTAATCAATTATGGTGCATCTTGCAACTACAAATTTAGGCACAGGTAATGGTATAAACTACAGGATTAAGTTGGAAAGAATATAGTTTCAAAAGAAGGTACAATTTCAATGCAAAATTAAATATAAAATAAGAAAAGTACCATCACTGACAGCCTATAAAAATCCTACAAGAAAATATTCTCTTAAATATTTCTTATCTTTCTTGTCTGTTAAACTAAAAAAAAAGCTGAGAAAACAAAAATATTATAAGCACTTTTAAAAATAGTTGTGACTCTAATTTTAAAATAGACTTTTTTTCTTTTTTTCTCTTTCTTTTCCAAAATAGCTGAGCCTTATATTATGCAGCAGAAAAAAAAAAAAAATTACATGCAATATTTTGTATTTTTTTTCTAGCAAAAACAATACTGTGAAAGAAAGTGTCTCCCTCAGATGCTTTGTCCCCCTTTTATTTTCTGCTTGTTAAGTTGTAGTTCTATCACCATGGATTTTCCCATTGATTATTTAAGAAGTGAGAAAAAACCCTAAAATATGCTACTTTCATTAATACATTTTCATAGCATAATTTTACCTTCCAACTACTAAAAACCAAGGAATTCAAAATAAGTTATAAAGAAAGACACAGTGGGAGTTTTGTTGCAAAAGAGAAAAAAAGTCAACTGGTTCCACTAAGGTATATTAATCTGATGATTATTCAGTAAGGTATTTTCTGAGCAAAAAATGATGGGGCAGGTTTCAGCAGGCATTTACCCCATTACCATTTAGGTGTCATTAAGAAGCAAATCACAGGAATATATATGGAAGTGGAGCACTGGCCAAATATTTTCTCTTCTTCCCTTGTGATAAATGGCACTGTTTAAAAATAATGACATCTCTCTCACACTCTGGAATTTCAAATGTATAGGGTGGCCTCTGGGACACAAGCATAAGAATACTGCTCAGGGGCAAAAGACTGATTGCAGCAGGGCATAGACAGGGATTATTTGGCTGCATTGTCTACCTGCTGCCATGGTACACAGTAATAGAGGACATGGTGCCTCACCAGAACACTGTGAGCACCAAAGTTTAAAGAGAAGAATTTTTTAACCTCATTTTTTGCAGAACAGCCAGGGAAAACTATTCTGCAAGGAATAGAAGACCTGGGACAAAGGATAGGCAGAGATTCAAGGTAATTTGTGTATCATTTTGTCATACCAGTCAGCTTCTCATTGAAACAATTGGTATAAGTCCTCATGTGCTTAAAAGGTAGTTTTGTTTCTGCTGCAAGTTCATATAACTCACACAGTACAGACAACTAACTAAATAATAAATTTCTTCAGCTGACTCATTCCTAGACTTGATTCATGAAGAGAATATATTCTATCGTATATGAAATACGTTATTCTTTTCTTCCCTTAAAAGATACTTGATATGAAATTTTACAGACTTGTCAGAGGAAATTCAGGTAGACTTTTGAACTACTATTCTTATATTTTCTAAATAATACTGAGTATGTCTCATGGTCTCCCCTGTGGAACACTTCTTGCTCCAATACACTGGTAAAATAGAGCTGTAAAATGTAAACAATTCTTCCAAAACCTTCTGTAGAAAACCAAATTTGTTACAGCATTTTTAGAACACAATATATATATCATATAACTAAGTTTTTTCACCCATTGGTATCTATAAGACATTTAATTTATAATCTCCACCCTTGCAGGGACAGTGGGAGTTTATTTATTTCAGTAAGGCCAAAATGTTTTTAATGTTTTAATTTTGCTAATACGTTTTTAAGAGGCAACAAGAGAATATAAAAACAGCCTGTCTTGCCTTGCCTGGCCTCACTTTTTCTACTGAGGTCAAGAAAGTTTCTGGGGATAATTATTCTTCTGCATATGAAAATTTCCTATAATAGGCTCTTCAACACTCAGCTGTCTCCCACAAGCCATGCAACTTTTGTATAGCAAAAAACAGGAGTGGGAACATGGTCTACAGTGACATTAGAGAACAGATATACACAGCCCTAAATGAGCTCTAAAATTTTCTATTTTTTTTATGAAAATCAGAATCTTTACAGACAGCAGTGCCAAATCTTGAGGAAGACAAATAAAAACTAAAAAAATTTTGTGCCAAGATCATCATGGAACATTTGTAAGCCAAAACAACATTTTCTGAAAATAGTGATAGACATTTTGCTATCAAAGGCAGAATAGATCAATGATAAAATTATATAACTTTCAGAATACTTGTTCCTTCCATAATTTAAACTTTCTGTCTTGATGAAATACTGATGGTTATGATGAAGGAGGAACTCATTGTCTCAGTAAGAGCTTGTCATACCTACTTTGTACTCTTTTCTATCAAAATTGCAGTTTTGTTGGATTCAGGCTTCAGAAGTCTTGTGGACAGCCCTTCTTTTGTGACTTTTTAAAAATTAATCATCAAATTCTTGCTTTTGGCTCCTAAGTCCCAGTCCTAAGACAGTGCTCTTGCTTCTAGAAGGTAGGAATTCTGCTGAATATTCTATACAGTAAATCCTAAAGATAGTTGTAAAACCTGAAGATGAGAATAATTCATCTACTTTGTTTTTTCGTGTCAGATACTGATTAGATATTGCTGCTGTTTTCTTAAAACTGCCATCAAAATGGAACTAAATTTCCATTTTCTTTTGATGTTCATTCCTTCCCTCATTTTAGCTATTTTCCAAGCTTGTAATTTATTTAACTGTCAGCCCTGATATACCATTATTCCCATATTTCTACCTCTTACATTTGTAGTGGTAGATCCTACTTTATTATATGATTCCTTCTTTTGAACAGAAGTCACAATCCTTTAAGGGTAGTAGTGCTCCACTCACTCCGCTATAGAGTTAGCACTTATAAATAGGATGTATGAAAAGAGATACAAAGATGCTAGATTTCTAAGGCAGTCTCTTGCTAACTTTTTTACTACTACAATAATCATATTTTAAACCAATTTATCAGATAATTATCCATGTTCTAATAATTATGGCTCAATAACATAGCTGTTGCAGAAGACAAAAGTGCAGAAGTAGACAGACAAAAATGCATCTCAGTTCCCACTGGTAAAGGTTATTTTGTTTTAGAGTAAAGACCAGAGCTCCTTAATGTGGAGGAATTTCTCGACTATTTTTCTGTTCTTTAGGATTAATTTAAAATTAGAGATGTCAGAGTGTGTTCTTGAGAGGTACAAAGCAATCATTTTTTAACCACTGGTGGGAAAGCAGTTTGCCAGTGGGGAGAGAAGTGTTGCAATCGTGCATTAATCAAGCAGAGTTTGACTAGTAAATACAGACAACTACACAGACCATGGCTGTGAGTTTCCCTGCTTAGGGAAAAAACAAACAACAACACAAAAAAAAAAGGAAAAAAACAAACAAAAAAGGCATATCTGGGAAGTGAGACAGGAAACTTTTCAAATGCACTTTCCACTCTAGTGACTAAAGTCAGACACAAGCAAATTCAAAACCAATTTGGAGGATGGAATGAAACTGTACCTATGAAGATTGCTCTTTGCAACACAGGCTAATAGGTAACATTCCTATGTGAATTATTGCCCGGCATCTATGTTTACCTTAAGGCTTCAGCAGATGTAAATGTCATTTGAAAAGTTTTGTACTAAATTTAAACTGAGTTGTAAGTTGATACCACCAGTAATAACACTTCTAATATCAACTCAAAATGAAGCAGCAAAAGAATAACAACTTCAGGGACAGTAAACAGGAGCAGAAATTTCATGGAGTAGTAATATTTAGCTGAAAAGCTTTTATAGTGAAACTATGGCTGTTTAAAAATCCAAATTATATGATTTAGTTCATTTCTTACAGCAAATGTAAAAGCAGCTGAACCTCAGCACAGTGTTCACTGCAAGGTTCTAATTTTTTGGGGAAAAAATATATTTAACTAAAATAGTCAAATCTAATATCATTTCATGGTTTCAACCTAAGAAAAACATTGACCCTAAAGTCCTACAGCAATTCTGCAATTTATTTTATTTTATTTAGTGTATAACTATAGAGGTGATTGAAACTCATACAATCCACTAAAGAAAACATTTCAGACATGATCCATAAGTCTTTGAACTGTTGTGATTTTCTTTTCTGTTTATTGAACATTTACATTTTTAGAGTTTTATTATTCCTAAGGATAGGTTACAATTTTTTTCTCAGTTCAGTGCAAACTGTTACACAGGAACTAGAGTGCATGATCTCCCATGATATTTCTTCTTTTTCAGTTTATTGCTTTCAGCATGTGAAATAAAAGATGATTTTGACTGTGAATCAATGGTTGTTTTTTGGCCAACACTGCAAGAACACCAGCCAAAACCTTTCAGAGAAAGGAAAGTTATAGCAAATTTAAGATGGAAGGAAAGCCAAAACCATTAGTAGATCACAAAGAAATTCAAGAAACCTGTGCCCAATACATAGTACAAGTTAAGAAAACAAGTCACAAGCTCATTTTGAATGGTTTCAAGTTTTAGGTATACACCCAGAAAAAAAGTGTTTAAAGGCCTCAAAAAAAAAAAAAAACCTACAAAGAAAGAACAAAAATTAAAGTCATTCTGACTCTGTGTAATGACCAAAACTCACAAACTTCCATTATTATACTCATTTCTTGATGAAACCAAGCCTTCTCACTGGGAAAAAAAAAAAAAAAAAAAATTGTGCTTTTGTATTTTTTAGAG
>JAWWLT010000092.1:15672561-15695508 GCA_035040995.1 Premnoplex brunnescens | reverse complement strand
GCTTGGGATGCAGCCCAGGACACGCTGGGCTCTGTGGGCTGTGAGTGCCCATGGAGGGCTCATGTCCAGCCTCTCACTCACCAGCTCCCCCAAATTCTCAGCAGGGCAGCTCTCAGTCTATTCATCCCCAGCCTGTGTTGATATCGGGGTTTACGCCGATCCAGGTGCAGCTCTTTACACGTAGTCTTGTTCAACTGCATAAGGTTCCCACTTCTTGAGCTTGTCCACGTTCCTCTGGGTGGCATCCTGTCCTTCAGGTGTGTCAACAGCATCATCGAGCTTGGAGTCATCTGCAAACATGCTGAGGGTGCACTCTATCTCTTCATATGGGTCACTAATGAAGATATTAAATAAAACTGGTCACGAAACTGACCCCTGGGGGACACCACTTGCCACTGATGTCCATCAGGATTCTGAGCCACTGACTGCTACCCTCTGGATGTGACCTAGGCTTCAAGAGAAATTACAACCGCTGATTTTATTCCTACCTCCTTGGTTTATTCACCTGAACACCTGATTTTTAAAACCGAAAGTCTGTGCCTTTATAAATAAAAGAGTCAAAACTTTAGAGTGAAATGCTCAAACAATAGTCTAATTCTTTCCCAAAATAATACAAGCCAGGAAATATAGTGGTACTCTGTAAAAGAGAAATAAACCCAAAGACATGATGCTTTGGAAATCCTTAAATAAACAAGAACCTTAATTCTGTTTAGAGATGTCATAGAGTAATGATACAATTCTCAATTATACAATTTTCATTAATGTATAATGGTATTTGTGTTCCAAGACTAAATTAAACTGGACTTTAATATGATTTTGTTTTTCTCAATGAGGACAACAATCAAAGGATTTTACCTATTTCAAGACTGTCTCTTGGGGTCTATAAACAAAGTCAATCTTGCTGAGATGCCCCTTTTTGTGGTTATCTGGCATTCAGAAGTTGGCAGGGAAGAGATTAACATTTCACGGATGTACAGCTTCAGTTGCAAGGGAACCTTCACAAGAGAGAATTATCTTGGTCTCAACCATGGTGAATGACGAATCCCTTCTCCAGGGTAGAAACAGGATAAGCAGAATGGAGTGTGTTAGTTAAAGGTTAGTTCCTCTTTGAAAAAGATAACCTCCTATCAAAAACAAGTCAGGGTTTATCAGTGTTAAATAGTCTTCCTGGTAAATTTAATTTAGAAGCCAAAGTGGAGGAACCTTCTTGATCAGCTCATAACTCAGATTACAGTAAATCTGTGTGACTGGTTTGTGCAGACTGTGAAAAAATCATTGATAAATACAGTGTACACAGATCATCATGTGAATTACTAAATTAAAGTTATACGATTATAAATGCTCTCTCCTTGAGGAGGAGAGAATGTGCTAACCTAACAGAAAAAAATCAGCATAGCATTCAAAAACCACATACCATATTCTTTCAAAATGACTGGTAATGCTTCAGGATACTCAGAAGACAGTGATTGAGGGGAAACTAAAGTACATATGAGTCAGAGAACTCACATACAGTGCATAAGGAGACACATATAGATGAGAGTTCTGTGTGTATGGAGAGGCGTGTTACCTCTAGGGCTGGCATGCAGCAACATCCACAGATCCAGACAGTGAATTCTCTTTGTTGATGACTCTCAGCTCCATTAAGATGCTCTGTTATGTATGAATAAAGCACATGATTCCACATCCCATAGATCTACAGGACAGACTGAAGATTCACAAGGACTAAAAAAACACAATGAGAGCATTAAACAGAGTATCAGTAACATTTTATTAATACACTTAAGAGACATGAGGTAGCTCAATGACTCACATGGAATAACAATGGCCCTACAACACCTGGCACCTAAACTCTTCCACATTCTAAACTCTCATTCTTTCTGACACATTTATGGTTTCCTGTCAGTATTTGTTCCCTACTTCCTTTTGTCCTGGTACCATGCTATGCAGGCTGGCTCTTTAAATCTGATTTAGGTTATTGTTTGTAAAGAGGGAAGTGGAAAAAATTGGGAAGTGAAGAGCAGAGGGACTTTGGGAGTTTGGGTTCTCAATGCCCGTAACATGCCCTTAGTTCCTGTCCTGCATGTCCATGATCAGGCACTGGCAGCAGGGGTGTGCACTGGTGGATTCTGTAAGGAAAGCCTGTGTTGGATGCAGGTGGCTCCAACCCACTCCAATAAACCCACCACAGGGCAAGGCTCCTCAGCTGAGGCAGTGACACCTCTGGGAAAAGGGATTTGTGAAATACCAAAAACACTGCACATCAGAGAGAGAAGGGAGGGGCTGAGGAAAGTGAAAGGAACTACCCTAAGGACACCAACTCAGAGAAGGAGGGGGAAGAGGTGCTCCAGGTGCTGATGCAGAGATTTCCCCATGGCCTGTGGAGAGAATCATGCAAGAGCAGAAACCCATCACTGTAGATATGGAGTGCCCACTTGGAAGCATTATTCTGAAGAACCACATATCAGAGAAAGGACCCAAACTGGAGCACGGGCAAAGCATGAGGAGGAAGGAGAGGTAGGAGATGTTATAGACTGATCCCAAAACCCATTCCCTATCCCCCTAAACTAGGGATGAGATGGCAAAGTGGTGAATGAACGAGTAACATTGAACCTGGGCAGAAAGAGAAGAGGAAGGAGTATTAGGTTTTTCTTTTTGTTTCTCATTGCCCAACCCTATTTTATCTGCCAAGAAAGAAAGTTAATTTTCTTCAAGTCAAGTCTATTTTTTTTTTTCTCTCTCATGACAGTAGCTGGTAAGAGATCTATTTGTCTTTACCTTGACACACAAGCTTTTTTTGTCTTATTTTCTCCCCCTTTCCTGTTGAGGAAGGAAAATGAGAGAGTGGCTGGTTTTCAGGGCTGGCAGCCAGTCAAGGTCAAGTCACCACAGTTCCTCAACTCTTAAATCTCTGTTGTGTGAACAGATGACAAGTTAGTAATATCAGTAAGAAAACTTTAGGTGACAAAACTTCTTGCATCATACAACTAGATAGGGGCTGTTTGTTCTTTCAGGAATCAACACATCATTAATTCAAGCCAGACTGAATTTTGCTCAGCTATCTTGGTTACAGTACCCTACCAGTTCTGCTAAAAACTTAGAGTTAAAAATAATCCAAGTGCTCTTGATTATATTTTTGAATGTAACATCTACAGGATAAAAATGCACTCTTCTACATACTGTTTACAGCTAAGCTTAGTGTGGTTTTACTAGAACATTGCACAAAAGTCCAGAAAAAAACTTATTTCAGTACTAAAGTGCAAGACATAGTATTCTAGACTGAGGGGTGCTCTTCAGTACAAAGTGGATTTATTTGCTTTAATCAATAAAGGAATATCTGAGGTTGGCCATAGGACAACCGACTCCATTTTCTTACCTCTGCAGAAGTTCCACCAGAGAAGGAAATGTTCCTGCTTCTTTCTCATCCAGAATTTGTGCATCACAGTGTTCTGAATATTCTTAATGTCCAGTTCCGTAGCTATCAAAGTTGTTTTGGAGGCAGATAATTTCTTAAAGACTCATTTTGGACCTAGTTTTGATGGCAAAATTTTGTGATGCTGAAAAATATAACTCCTTGTTAAGAACTGCAGCTCTGTATAGTGTTGTACCTTACTCAGGAATCCACACGATCTTAATTTTTGGGCATAGTTTTCACAAATCTTCAAGAGTTTAAAGTACCATGTTAACAAAATCAATAGCAGAAAAAGTCAATATGTGTAATTACTTACTGCCATCTTAAAAGAATGCATTTTTGAAGTGACAATAGTCCTTATTAAATGCTTCCATGTAATTTACTGATATCCTGTTATAAATACATTGTCTCATGATTGTCTAAGAGCTTCCTTCTGAAACCAAAACAGGACAGTTACTATTGATAGCTAAGAAATAAACTGGACTGTCACCCGCCGAATTGCAGTTTCTGTGGACTGAAGAAATCTTAGGCTAAAAATCAATTTCTAAACTGTAAACAGATTCTAAGTATGCTAAATTCAATGAGAAAGCTGTTAGCTATACAAATCATTTAGACTATCTGAAAGCTATACAAATCATTTAGACTATCTGAATTATAAAAATGCATTGTCCAAATCCAAAATATTTAAAATAAAACTGTTTTTTTTTTTCCTTTTGCTTGTCAAAAGAAAATGTTTGGCTTCTTTCTAGTTACATTTTGCCACTTCTTTGTGTCATGTCAACAAAGAAATATCCATAAATTATCCTGGTTTCACAGAAAGCTGTGCTACATAAATACATGGACATAGTTCACTAGTCTTAGCACAGTTATCTCTGCAGACAAATGAATAACTTGAACTTAAAGTTACCAACTAAAAATGAAAATGACAGAACCACTTCCTGAATCAGCCAGTAATGGAAATAGAAATTAAATCTTTTGGTGGTGGTGGGTTTGATTTTGTTTGCATAAGGTACTTTCTGCTCCACAGACACAGGGACACAGAGACACAGGCACAAGACATGGACCCAGACAAACAGTTCTTTGCCTTGTATGAAGTATTGTAAAGCATTGTTTAAGCTGAATTGAGACAGATTCTAACTGAGAAGCCCAAGGATTAATACCCAAGATGATTAATCTGCTAATTGGCATTGAATGTCCAGAAAAAGAAATTTACAAACTGCTAAGGTTGTTCCTTATCAAACTCTACGTTACCATGAAGGTTTGCTCTAGGGAAATAAAAAACAAGAGAACAGAATAAATAATAATTCATTAAAGAGGATTTAGCCTTTTAAACATTAGGAATTAGGATGAGTTGTTTCCTGATCAGTAGGATGTACTTATTTTTATGCAGAAGCCTTATGGACTGTGTTTCCAGACTGGGAAAATTTGCCAAGACTGGAGATCAGCGTGGAGCACCCCTTCCTCTGGCTGCAGTGAGCACTGAGAGTAGCAGATCAGCAGAGCATAGGGACCAGAGACCAGGAAGCACTGTTTGGTCCAGAGTTCAGGTGTGGGTCAGTGAATCACTGCTAGCCTGCACTCTCCAGCACTGATCCCAAGCAGCTGCCATGGTGAAAACAAGGTTGTTAACAGGAAAACCTTACAACTGATATATATTTTGATTTAGTGTATATTTTGCTAAACAAAGATATGTGACATTTATCCTACTTGTTTCAAATATCTGTGTGGTAGATATTTTATAATATTTTTTGTTTATAATATTGTTTGTTGTGTCATGTGATCTAGCCTTTAATGTTTATACAGACCATAGTTTTCCATTTCTAAATGCAGTAGATGTGATTTTGTAAGATATCAGAGATTAAATTAACACATTTGCTGTTTATTCCTCATGGATAAACATGCTTTCCTCTCTTTCACTAGTTTCTCTGTTCCTAAGAGGAAGATGTTGATATGGCAAATCAAAGCAACAGGTAGTGTCTAGAAAGCTATTTCATGTCAGAAGAAAGTGAGAGGTTGAAATTTTAGTTCACTGTTTTTTCAGTGACATTATAGCTGAGATTCCTTAATACAGTCTTGATTAACTAACCTGTTATTTAACCGATGAGAAAAATCAATTCTAAAAGCCACTATCTAGGTTGCAAGCAAATACATGTTCAGAAGTTGAAGTTCAATAAAGTCACTCTTGAATTAACATTAATCTTTAAAAAACAGCTACTTGTTGTTTGTTCTGAAGCCTACTCTCTTGCTCATAGGGTAATGAGAGCCCTCACCCATTCTATTTTGCCATGTCAGAGCAGCTGTACCTAGGACTACAGAGAATCATAACAATAGGGTTGTAGCCTACTCCAATTACTCCACAGTAAGTCACAGTATTTTCTGCACTCTTAAGCTATCCTTATTAAGAAAATATTAAGACTGTAACAGGTCACATCTCTATCCTCATCAGTTCTCAGAGCTTGACAAAGGCATCTATTTTATGGTTTGTGTCAACAAAGGTAGTGAAAGTTATGTAACTCTCTTGCAGATGTTTCGGCCAGCTAGACAGATATTGCCTCTGAACAGAACTGTGGAGATTTCTTACGAAGAAGAATTGTCACAGAATGATGGGTCTCATCAGCCCACACAGTTTAAAATTTTCAAACTTATCTATCTACCTCACTACATGTCCCATATGCCTTAAAATGAGTGCACATAAAAAGACAGGTAAACCAAAACAAAGCTCATCATGAGTTTCACCTTTCAGGTCACTTTAGGAACTCCTTCTTTATGGACAAGTGATTTGCATTTGAATGCTTGGCATCTGTCATTGATAATAACTCTTTTTAAAAGCAACTTGAATAGTAACAGGGTATTCTAGAGGTTCTTCCACACCAAAGCCACATGCACTGTAAGGTTTCATCTGAGTATGAAGCATCGCTGCCAAAATCAAAATGACCTTCACTACAAGATACTGAAGAGAGAAAAGCCCATGACTGGAAAACTACTCTGCTGTAAAAAAATGTTCAAAGAAATGCAATGACATCTGTACTGAGTACAGCTTTAAGATGAACCATTAAAAAGGGAGCTTTTGATTTGAAAATTTAAATTTTATTTCTTAGGTAAGGTAATACCAATGGGCTGGTCAAATAAGTTCTCGTGTCAGTCATGAATCTATGTTTTCCCACATTAGGGAAACAATTTTGGTGCTGATGGTTGTACAAGCACATCCAAAGCCATAAAGGAAATGGGTTTACTTAAAAATCTGAGCACAGTTAGAACCTCCATTATAATCTCCACTATCAGTGACAACCTTTTTTTTGTTTGTTTGTTTATTAAGATTGGTGAAGCATTATGGAACTGACACTGACAGTAATTTAATGTAGATCACACTCATTTGTAAGATTTCTCATAAAGATCCAGGTGCTACTCTGACACTCATGTTCAAGAACACATGTGTGTCTCTGAAGGGATGTGTTGAAAGACGAGATAGGAATACCACCTGTGTGGAAGTAAGGTTAAAGGAGCCAGAAAAAAAAAAGGCCAGTGTTTGCTGTTAGGTTCAGGATAGCTGGAGAAAAAGAAATACTGGCAAATTCTTATAATGTCCAGAGTTATGCCGTGAAAAGGGCCTAATAATGGGATGTAAATACCGGTGATAAGAAGAAGAGTAGAACGTTCTTGGATGTATATTGGTCCTGATTGTGATGACTTACACATAGCACACCACCAGAGCACAGACATACCATCTGGAGTCACTAGACATGAAACTGTCAAATCATTCATGTGTTACTTGACTTACTGTCAGGTCTCTAGAACAGACATTACCATAGTACAAAGTGTTATATCTAGGTCACTTCATCTCCAATTTACTTCAAAACACTTTCAATGATAGAGATTGCAATTTTAGTTATTTTACACAGTGCTAAAAAGAATTCTTTTGTGGGGAGGGAAAAAACAAAAGCTTTAAAATACAAACAATGCTGGATTTTTCCCCTTACCATAGAAGCACTGTCAACTTAAGAGAACTGGCAACCTTGTGGCAAGCTTTTTCCCATGCTTGGTAACATATGTCGTAACTGAATAATTGACTGTAGATTTTCCAAATGACTGAACTGAGTTATTTGTGGTGGGATGATTATGTGATTACAGGGTGAATCAGGAAAGGCATCTTTTCTGTTTCCAACAATTGTATGAACACAGGAAAGCCTTTCTGCTCTCATGCAGCCATGTTGCTCCTGCAAACAGAAATGGAAAAGTGCAGGCTGAATGAAAAATGAACTGACCTGCATTTAGGAACATCATTATTTACACAGCTGTAAATTATATTACAGCACCAAAATGGTTATGTAAACAAAGTTACAGAATAACCTAAATGAGTTAGCTATTGTATGAACAACAAGACTTACAAATGTAAATGATTTTTTATTTTTTTGTGAATCTTTTCAAAAATAGAATTGATATTAAATAGCTGTTCCATACTGTTACTTTTCAAAATTCACTAACAGTAGTCTGCGATATGTTAAAAAATTCTTTTAGGAAAAAAGAAACATTTCATTTATCTCTACTAAAGATACATGGAAATTTAAGATTTAAGCTCCATAATAATGATAATTTCGGAAAAATATATTATCAACTAAGTAGCACTTCACCTGTGTAACTAGTATTCCCAAATAGACACAGAACCTATAGAAAGGGAGAAGCATTTCCTTTTCCCGTTTGAAGAAACAATTTTTTTTAAAAGAATACTTATACATTTTTTCATACAGTGCAATAAGAGATTTCGCTACTTACATGAAAATAAACCTGTTGCATTCTACGAGTTTTTTCAACCACATCATCTTTATAAAACAGTCAAAAAACTAAGGTTTTTCTCCCAGAAAGCAACTTTTGCTATGGATATTTTTTATTTTAGTTTTGAATTAGGGATTTGTCTATAGTTAGGTTTTATAAGCACACTACTTGAAATCTACATTAGCTACAATAAGAGATATTTTGTTGACTCAGGAACAATATAGGTTTTGAAGATTTCTTGATATTTCATTACTGTTCTCTGGTTACTCATACATTTTCAGATTTGGGCATTAAAATCTAAGAACAAAGAGTCTGGTTAAAATGGAACCTGATCACAACAGCATTGGGATCTTGCTGAACACCAGAATGAAGAAAAATAATGAACAGGTCTCCTCATGCTACATTACCCTGATTTGTTGCCAGATCATTATCTTTGCTTTTTTCAGTGAACACAAAATTATCACCTAAGACTTATTGGAGTATTCAAGAAATTACTGGAAACCAATTAGTACATGAAATATCTCAAACTTTGGTCAGTTCATTAAGTATCTAAATAGGCATTCCAAATGTCTAATATAATCCATACAATTCTTAAAAATGAACAGGCACAGTGATTGATCGGACTCAGTAATAAGGAAACTGTTGCTGAGTACAAGTTTCTCACAGAATAACTGGAAGAGCTAGACAGTCAGTTAAACATTGCCAAAAAGAGAGGACTGTGGGTAAACAGGGAGGGGGAAACAGAAGGGGAAGGGGGAGGCAAGGGAGGAAAGAAATTAAGCAGATTGTAGAAAGAATCATATATTAAAAAGAAGATTATATGGAAAAGTTGAAACTTTGAAGTCAAAGTACAAAGGCTACACTGCTGTGTTTATGCCAATAACTCTGAAGGCAGTCATAGGGAATAATCTATTTTCCTAGTTCTATGCAGAAAAGAGACATTTGTTATCATGAAAGACTTATAGTTCTCCTAAGAACCAGGTACACACACTGCAGACACTCAGCTGAACTGCTAACAGACTTCTCAATGGAGAGTGCCAGCTTTAACAGGAAGAAACAAAGAGAGGAATGTGTTATGTGATTTATTTTTTTTCCCCTATCTGTCTAGGACTTACAATTTTGGAGATACAGCAGTGTGAAAATGTTCCATAACTTTGTAAAAGTGATGAGAATTTAAAAACTGAGGATAAACTTTCCCATTCCCTGGGGTCATGGTGCAGGAATACAAACATTTACATTCTGGAATACACATATAGCTCACCTACCCTTATAATCTGTGCCCTAGATTATGTTTTGGGGTTTACCCCAGGTGCCTTTGATGAGGGCACAAAGCTAACTTGCTAAAACCCCCATCTAAAGTTCCACCCAATATCCAAAGATAAAATTGACTTGCTTCCCCAATGTGTTACTTTACTCCGCCTAAAATCCCCCTTTTTTTTTTTTTTAGATCCATTTAGTTCTAAAGCATTACTGTGGAACTAGATAGTATTAATTAATAATGGCATCGCTAAAAAAAAAGAGTTTTTTTTTTTTAAATTGTTTCCTTTCAGTTACATTAGTGATTATCATAATCCCATAAAATAGAGAGAGGGATCTAGTTTCACTGCACTGTTACAGGCATTATTTTCTGGCTTTCTTTCTGTCCTTTAGGGATTTTACTCTCAGGAGGAAAAGGATCTCTTTTTTGACCTTTTTTAATTAATATTTCTCTACTGTTTCTCATTAGCCACATGATTCTATCTGGGCCTCATTATACCAGATCTGGAGTGTCTATTTTCAGATGAAGTGCTATAGACCAGATTCCAGATAATGGGAAGAAATCTATTTACATAATTACATTATTTAAATGTTTCAGTATTACTTTTCATTGTATCCCTAACAGATCTTGTCCTAATATAAAAGTCCCTGGATATTAATCACAGGAATATGTGCATGAATAAAACCCGTCAATTAATACATTATTACAGACAAACAAAGGAGTATTACTTGCCAAAATCAGGAGTGCCAAGTCCACAAAAAATGGATTATTTGCTTCAAGAATTCTAAATACAAGCCCCAACATATGTATTGTTTTGGTGTTTCTTATTAAAGATAATGTGTCATGTATAATAAGGAAGAATCACATGTGTCATAATATTCAGATCCATCAGCACAGATAAACAAGTTTGGTGGGGGGAAAAAAACCCACATTATAATAACTGTAATTACTACAATGTAAGTAACCAGAATAATTTGGAGTTGCAAATATAGAACACCTTCCAACAGAAGTTCTAGTGCATAAAAAATATGTTTTTTTCTTTTGTACCATTAATCAAAGGATTGAGTGGTAAGAGGAGAAAACCCATTTTCTAGTGGAGTTAATCAATTAGCTCTGTTTTTTTTTTTTTCCCTCTTTTATTTTTCTCCTTCATCTTTCACTAAAATTCTCATTTTCTAATAGCCCACTATTAGGTCAGTCAGAAAGGAAGCAAATTCATGCTAGTCATTTCATCAGACTCTTATGAATCTGTTATGCTTCCAGTTTCCATGACAGTTCTTAATCTGCCTTTCTGGCAGGCTTACCATTCCAAAATTTGCAGGTTTTGAATTAGTTTTCCCTATTTTCTCTTCTCTTGAATGCAAATTTTAATGGTATTTGCATGAAAGTTATCCTATCACTTCTGACTATATAATAGTGGGGGACTTTAAATTGTGCAAACACAAATGCTAGGAATTATAGTTGGCTCTTTCAAAAGTGTTATTGATTGTATCATGTTGGAGTGGCCAGGTTTTGATAGCAGGGATTGGGTCACACGGGTGGGTTCTGTAAGAAGCTGTGAGAACCTTCCCCCTTGTCTTGCAAAGCCATTGCCAGCCAGCTCCAAGATGGACCCACTGCTCACCAAGGCTGTCAGACAAGGTAGAAGAGCCTCTGTGATGAGAAAGGGTGAAAAAGTTATTTTGCAAATTGTGAAGAGAGTCAGAACATGTGAGAGGAACAACTCTGCAGACCCCAAGGTCAGTGCAGAAGGTGGGGAAGGAGCTGCTCCAGATGCCAGAGCTGAGATTCCCCTGCAGCCTGAAGTGCAGCCCGTGGTGGGGCAGCTGTGCCCCTGCAGCCCATGGAGGACCATGGAGGTGCAGAGATCCACCCGCAGCCCTTGGAAGACCCCACATCGCAGCAGGTGGATGCCTGAAGAAAGCTGTGATCTCATGAGAAGCTCAGGCTGGAGCAGCTCCTGGCAGGGACCTGCAGACTTGTGGAGAGAGAAGCTCACGCTGGAGAAGGTTTGTTGGTAGGACTTGTGAGGCTGTGGGGGACCCACACTGGAAGAGCCTGTGCCTGAAGGACTGCACCCTGTGGAAAGGGACCCATGCTGGAGCAGTTCATGAAGAACAGTAGGAAAGGATACACGCAGCTCAGAGAGAGCTGTCCCTGTGGGAGGGAGCCCAAGCTGGAGCAGGAGGGCTCCTCTCCCTGAGCAGCAGTAGGAACAACCTGTGATGAACTGATTGTAACCTCTGCTCATGTCTCCTTGCACCACTTGTGGGGGAGGAGGTAGAGCCTGGGAAAGAGGGAAGGGTGAGGGGGAAGGTGTTCTTGAGATCTGTTTTATTTGTTACTACCCTGCTCTGACCTTGACTGGTAATAAATTCAGTTAATTTCTCTAAGTTGAGTCTGTTTTGCCCATGATAGGAATCAGTGAGTGATCTCTCCCTGTCCTTGTCTCAGCTCATGACTTTTCCATTGTACTTTCTCTCTCCTGTTCAGTTCCAGAGGGGAGTGAAAGAACATCTTTTGTGGCTATGTGGCATCCAACCAGAGTCAACCCTTCACACTGATCAAGTGCCAATTTTTATGTAATAGCTTGAAATATGGTGAGATTAGAAGTCTCATATTCCATGATGCTGCAAGGGCTGACAGAAATTACTGCGATTATTTTCTTCCAGCTTTCCAGGAATTTAGCACGGATTCATCTATCACAGCCAACCTGTCCCTAGACATTAGGCCTAAAAGCAGAAAGACTCCACTGAAGAGCATATAACTTTAATAAAGTCGGAACACAAACAGATCCAGTGTGGTCCTTCACACTATATAAAGTTAGACCAGACTTCCAGTGGCAGGAATTCTTTCTTGGTTTTCACTCTCCGTGTCAACTGAATGTTGCTTGTACCAAAAAGAAGATAAACAGAGAACAGAAAACAAAGACTGGAATCACAGGGGAATTACTAATCACTTTTTGTTTGCACCCAGAAATGTAGAGAGAAATACAGAAAGTTTGAACACCACTTAGGACCTCACATTGCAGTCTGAGGAAGAAGGAAATATTCAACAGAAGATAGAAGATTGTGAATCACCTGAGGCTGAAAAAACAGTGTGGTGATTTTACAAACCCATATTCCAGATTAAAAAAAAAACATAGTTTAGATCTAAGACAAAACAGGCCAAGCACAGCTGCTAGAAAATACAGACTTAAATTTGGCAAACAGCCCAGAACAGGCCATCCAAAGATGCCACCTATTCCAGGCTATTGCTTAGTAAGAACAACCCTAGAGAATTCAAATACTACAAGAAGATATGTGAGACGCAAAAATCATGCAGTGCTCTGAAACAGAATTCACAAAAGAACAGTATGTGAATCTGCACATGAACCACCAGCAGTACAATACACTGCAAAACACTACTACAATACAGTATTTGGAGAAAGATGAAAGAACTACAGTTAAATGTATCATTTTGCAAAGCCCAGCAGAACATGCATAGCACGGACAAATCAGATAACAAGAATGTTATTAGTTACGAAAACTCTTCAAAAAAGCTGCAGGAAGTGGTGAAGCAGAACAAGGGTTCTAGCAAGTTTGGCACAGGCAAATACAACGTGTTTGTAGCCATGAATTAGTAGTGGAAAAGAAAAAGAAAACAAACTCAAAAAAATGGTCAGCAGAAAGAAAATAGATGAAACTCAAGGCTCAAAGGCTTATCTTTCTGAACGGAGTCTTGTGTCAAAAGTTGGAAGATGAGCATGTATTCAATTTATAACAGCACTATGGAAAAAGTACCAATTACTGGATTCAAAACATGTCATGTCCACAGTTCTTGCAAGAGGTTGTTCTCACTGGTAGAACTGATTCTTCAGCTGTGGAGAAGTTCAAAGAGTAATGGCTCTCAGAAAAAGCAAAATTGTCAATAAAGAATAGACTAGAGCTAAAGGGTCCCAATTTTCTGTGTCTATGAAAATTCTTCTGACCTTAAGAATGGGGATAAAAGAGAAATTGGATAGGATCCTTCTCTGGGAATTACAGAGCAAGCAGAAAAAGAAGAAAAGGCTTTTAAACTAGTTGCTCTCTAGTGAAAGCAAAGGAAGCAAGCAATCAGGAAAAAAAAAAAAAAAAAAGTGAAGTTTTGGCTTCTAAGTATGCTAAAATATTGTTAAACAAAGGTCTGAAAAGACAAAAGTGTTTCTACTACATGTGAGTAGAAAATTCTGGAAGAGATGTTCCATGCCAGGTAATTTTCTGTGCTTCATGAATCAGCAGGGTTCTGCAAAATGAAACAGAAAACTTTGCATTTTTAGACTTTCAACATTTCTTTTGGGGAACAGTTTCTTCAGATAATACCCAATGTAGGTCAAAAAAATATAACCATTACTTAATTGTACAGAAGGCAGTAAAGTCCACTGAACTTCCTCTTTAATTATGGAGAAAACAACAGATGTCTCTAAGCAAACACAACAACCACAGGAAAAAAGAATATATATATATATATTTAAAAAAAAAAAAGGAAGAAAAAGCTGAAGTTCTTGGACTAAGTTTTAAAGTTTTATTTTATTTTTATTTTTTTAATGCCATAATATGGACATATAATGGGTGTTATTTAGAATATCTTGGTGTTAACACAACAAGTTAGTGCAAAAAAAGAGTGCAGGGGGATCCAAGAAAACACAGACTTTCCTAGCACAGGCAAGAAAGAGTTAAAAATCTCCTTGGAAAGATAAACTTCACATCCAGAGCAGTCATCTGAGAATGATATAACACAGAGATGACTAACGAACATATTCTGCAACAGTCAATCACAAAATTGAACTGGTAACTTAGAGAGATTTGCCTTTTTAGAGGAGAATGCAATAAAATAGGAAGAGTGAGTAAGGAGAAAATTAGATTTCTGTAGTGTCATTGAAAACTCTTCAAAAATTATATGGGTGCAAAATAAAAAAAATAAAGAAAAAAAGGGGGAACAGGTTACAGGTTATAGATCTTTTGAAGCAAACCAATAGCAATGTGAACTTATTATTATGTGCAAACAGAAAATAACACTCTGGCTTCCTGGAAGTTTTGCATGAACTTTTGCACATAATTTTGAAGTTTACTTGTAGGAGGCAAACATTAAAACAAAACTACCTCTTTTTGTTACTGACATTAAGGACAAACTTGGCATGCCAACCTTATAATGAAACACTAGCCAGCACTTTCAGCAGTTTTCACTGATGCAGAGATTGAAAATTCTCATGGGAAGTTCTCACTCTAGTGTCTCTTCACTCCACAGTTTTCAGTCCTGTGTCTTTTGACAAAAGTTATCTTTTGAGACATGGACTCTTGTCAAAATTTCGCATCAATAAATCACAGGCTAGCATTAGGAAGCCACTGAAGCCATGTGGCAAACAACTGTAAGCTAAAGATCTAATAGTAAAACCAGATACCCAATATAAATATGCATAATGAGGTGCAAAAGTAAATTAGAAATCATTATGAGATATGATTTCAGGACCTGAAAAATTATCTGTCCACCTGACAGGAAAGCTTGACCACAGACAACAGTGGTGTTACTACAAATTGTTTTCCCAAGAATGGAGTCACTATGAAAAAAGAAAAGAGATCATACTCCCTACCTGATTCCCCTTCCCACATTGTGACACGGTTCTACATGTGTTTTCCAGCCCATCATGTGTGGAAGGACTCCGTTCATACCAAACAACACTCACAGGTTGATGCAACTGCTATAGGGATCTTTTCCTGTACTGATACCAGTGACCCTGCTGCACAATGACATTTCTTCACTGTCATCACCCTCATGAACATAAACTGTAGAGACACATTAGCACATTTTTTGGTTTTCCACAGGGCAGGAACTGTACTATAAAGTGACAACTTAATCCCCAGGACAACCACAAAAACTAGGCAAAGTATCATACAGCAATAAAGGTAAAAGCAGAAGAATGAAAATGTGGGAAAGACAGAGGTTGACAGCAGCAAAAAGGGAAGTCAGGTCAAAAGCATATAAGAATGCAAAGGCAAATACAAATAGAAAATCAGGGAGGGAAAACAGACAGGAAGTCCTGGGCAAAAAACAAAGGCAGGAGCAAAAGTCATTAACAGCATAGTCAAGATCAAAGGTAACAGGCAGAAACAGATGGGAGAGGAAAGAGGACCAGAGGGGAAAGGAGAGGAGAAATGGAAGAAAGAGCAGAAGGGTCTGGACGCTGCGAAAGGGTTCCCCTCTATGAAATCTGGAACAGAGCCGATGGCCTATGTGTGTTTGCACACTACTGCAGCCCAAAAGATATCTCTCTCTTCTGGCTGATTTAATGCCAGAAGCTTCCGATTAAAAAATTAATTTTTAATTACAAACTACGCCACTTGCACAAGGAGTCATTTTTAAAGTTATGAGAATTCTTTGTCAGAAAATTACTCTTGAGCGGTTGACCTTAAAATCTTAATATTTTTTTATGTAATCCATTTTGGATGTTATGTATACACAGTAGAAAAAGAGAAAGATGTAACTATTTGACTTCATCAAAATGCAGCTACTTCTGTGGTGAACTTGACTTTAACCTTTGCATCACATTTTCCAGATGTATTCTACAGTTATTCATCATTTTCACACATCAAGTACACCTTAGTTCCTTTGTATTAACACTCTGAAATGTAGTGCAGAGCAGCTGGCCAGATTGTTCAGTCTGTTTATCCAGAGGTCAGAGGAAATGTGAACATTTGAAAACATCCTTACTTCAGCGTAGAGTCTGCTTTTAAGTAAAACACTTTTCATCTTGCTATAAGAGTGGGGTTTTGGGTTTAATTGTGACTAGGAAAACAGAATGAAGCTTCATTTTATGCAAAAGTTCACCTGATTATTGCTCAGAATTAATGCCTGTTTTTCTGAAGGCAGACGATGGTACTTTATACCTCTTTTCCACCCACACTAGGAAGACTTGATCAACCTCTGTAAATAATACATTGTCTCTAATTTCTGTGCTCATGCCCAGAGGCAAGATTGCATGATGTCTGCTAATGAAAATAATTGTGGGGAGGCAGAGAACAAAATAAAGAGACAGTGAGAAATAATATCAACTTTTAAAAAACTTTTCAATTACAAATAATTGCTCACTGTTCTCTCTTAATTTGTACAAAAAAAAAAAAAAAAGCCAGCTGACTCTAAATTAGAATTCAGTGAATTATTAATAAAAAATAATTTATTAATCAAATTTAACTTTTTCTATTTGTGAACTAAGATAAAATTTCTCAAACATATTTGATATTCAAATCTATTAATACGTTGCTTTATTTTTTTTTATTCTATACAGCAACCAGAAGAAATATGATACAAATAACAAGATAGAAAATATCTTTCAAATTTAACTTTATATTGGACCTCAATCAAAGAATTCACTGGGTCCAGAATTCCACACTTTAAGCTTTACAGGCTATTTTGCCTGTCATGAAGTCTGCCATTCAGTCTGCCACATAACACAATTTTAGCATGAAATCAGAATTTTTATTACCTTTTACAGACATTTAATTGACACTGGTACTGTTTAACAAGAGAAACATCTCTACTTAAAAACTTCTGGTCAATACTGGTAACAATTAAAGAATGCTGTAAAGCACACTCATGCCTGAATAAAACAGAGTTTTGTTTTTTCTCACTGGCAGTGTACACTTGTGGAAAATCTGGGTGTTTTTCTGGGTTGTCTTATAAATGTATGTAAAACTTAGTATTCATTATGCCTGTCTGGTCTGTCTTTTCTTCATATTGTTTCCTCTTCTCAGATTTTCATTCTAACCAAATTGCTTTCACATGTTAATGAGCTTTCAACTGAATCACATCAGATTTCACTGGCCTGCGGCAAGGCTGACAAAAGTTGGGACACTGTGGAATGTTTTTACTTCTTTCCTATCTTGTTTATTCGCCAAAGGTGGGAGAGAAAAAGCCATGCAATTTCACTTACTGTTGACTTCTCTTTCTAGTGTCTCTCTTCATCTCCCATGCTTAGATTGCAGCATAGGGAGTTGAAGAAGAGATGCAGAAGAGTAAAGGGCCAATGAGCTAAAAAAAGATCCTTCTTGTCTCTACTGCCTCCTTCCCATGCTGTCCCCACTATTTCCAAATTGCTCGAGTTGTTTGCTGCTGCAACTGACACCCATTTTCTGTTTCCATGCTGTGTGAAGAACCAGGAATAAGGAGGAGTGGCAGGGCATTAACAAGGACAAGGAGGCAGTGCTTGTGAACACCAAAAATCTCCCCAAGGCTCAATGAGAGCACCCAGCCCTACTGCCATCTGATGTGTTCCTTCTTAGAGGAGGAAAATTAGTGAATAGAAGAAAACATCTACTGAAAAATAGTGACAGAGAAACTGCTCCCCAGGCCGGGAACTGCAAGCCTGGGAACTAGGTTTTGGAATCATAAACACTCTTGAAAAGTACAGCTGTCCTCTTTGAAGTACAGCTGCCATACTTAGAAAGCAGAGATATCCTGAGCTACCAAGAATAGGTGCAAAACCCAGAAGCATTTACAGCAATTTGCCATGTGGAAAAGTGGAAACAGTCTGGAAAAATAAAGCACATCTGAAAGAACAGAAAATCTCATCATCATTGACTGTTACAGATTTAAAACAGAAATTAACAACACTTATTGGCTGTTTAAGCTGCAGTGCCCTAGGACCTCTTATCTCTAAGACATTAAAAGGACGTAATTTTTACCAAAAATGGAGCATGTTTCTGTGAACTTCTCACTCTACATGTACTCTTCCTAAGCCGTTGGATCCCACACAAATGTTCTAAGACACAATGGATTTATTCCACTGATACCTGACTGGCACCAGACTCTTTGACACAACCATTTTTGACGTGACTGTTTGATAGCTTATTGGTTCCCCTACATTTTTGTAGGCTTCTCTTCCCACCTCTGGGATGGCTAGTTCCCCCTCCAGGAACGGATCTTCATCCCTTTGTTGTGGTTTGGCCTCTTCTGTGTAATTCCTTTGATATTTTTATTATAGATATCCATATAAGCAGTTTATCATATCTGGTGTCATACTGTTGATAATTTTGTTCACCAGTGATACACTTGCAGTAATGTGCAGTAGTATATACTTAGTTGGCTGCTGCTGTTAAGTTGGTTATTGCTGTATTTACAGCTACTGTGCTGCTGATTTGATTGTTGATAGTCATTTATAATAGCATTATATATATATATGTATACAGTTTATCAATTATAGATATATTGGTGATTTTTGTGGTTTATGTGGCAGGGGTATTTTTTGTAGTATTTATGGTAACCTGTAATAAAGCACAGGAACATAAAGTGTCTGTGTCTTTGTGTATTATGGAATTCTACAAAGTTATGATCTCCACATACCCACAGGCTGGAAAACCATTTAGGTCATGATATCATCACACTACCACCTATCCAAGTCATTGCCAATAATTTGAGATGCAAAACCTCAAAAGTCCTCCTCTCTTTTGCTCTACCTCCTCATTCCCTGCCCATACCTCTCTCTCCTTCCTTTAGTTAAATTGCCAACAATTCATCCTCTCTCTTCTGCCAGGCTTCCCAATCAATTTTCTGACACATGAACAATTTTCTTCCTCAATCCATCTTCTGTATCTCTGGCCTCCAAATAAATTCTCTCCACAGGACTCCTAATCATTACTTTAGTCTATCATTTATATATCATATTCAGCCTAGAGTGCTATAATTTAACCAGCTCCACAGTCAAATATCTCCTCCATTAATTAAATCCTTAAAGTAGAATTCATGGTATTTTTATTATCGTTACTACCAAAAAGAAACAAAAATTTTGACAAAAATCTTCAAAATTTTACATAAACTCACCCCATTTGAGCTAGAAAAAATTCTCTGCAGTACCACACAGTATTTTAGATTCATTTGACACCTATTACAGGAATGGATTATATGCCCTGGGACTACATGAATAAGAAAGGCATTCAGTACATTCTCACACTGTTTGGCATTTGGGCATTATGTCAACTGGCCTCACATATATGTAGACAGACGCTCGTGCATGCTGCAGCCACAGGGATCATTTGCTGAGTTGTAGGCCAGTAAACCAAGAATTATCTGATGCCATAGACAGTGACAAGAAGTCACTTTCTGTTATCAATTTTTGGCGGAGGAATTATCATCAGTTTAGCAGTCCTGTTTAGCCTTTTATAATCCCCTGTCAAGGACTGAAAAGAAGCTCGGACAGCAGCAACAGGAGATAGTCCTTTTAAGTATACCTTCTTCATAAGAAACCTGTGTCGTGGCATTAATATGAGTTTTTGTGTGTGGTTTAGCAAAACCAGCTTTGTACAAATGACAGAGAAAACTTACAGATATCATTTTAAAGAAATTAAAATCTAAATTTTTCTTTCCCTGCTCCTAAGTTCCCACTGGACCAGTGTGTGACTGATTCAGTTCCATATACTGTTATGAAGAGCTGAGGTAGCAGTTCTCAAGCAATCAGACCAATGGGAGACTGGCTGATGAAATATTACTGGCTCTTCTCTTTGCTTCCACCTTTAAAAGACTTAGATAAGATTGAATTCATGGTATATTTTTTTGTATGCCCCATTGCTGAAAAATTTGGAGAAATTAATCAGTAAAAGAGTGGTCTACAATACTGTAAATAGGATGAAATGTGATCTAATGCACAACCTCTCTACTACCCTAGCTTTTTTAAGTGTTTCAAAATTGTTGACATGACAAATATTTGGCAAGTATTATGTAACATTAGCTAGCTACAAGGGAGAATAAATTGATGTGAAAATTAAGTGAAGTAATAGCATAAATCTTCTATTTTTATCATTTCTCCATTCTTAGAACTATAAATGGAACCATATAGGGTAATGTTGAAAAGGACTAAAAATATAAATAGAGCTAAACATACACTTGACTAAATAAGACATAAGTGTTGTACTGCTTCTCTTACGTACGCTGACCAAATTGTTGTGTTGTGAAGGTAACCTGAATGGTGGGTGTATCGGGTCCTCTACCTCACCAGCCTCCCGGGGTCTGGAGGGGATTGTGAAATCCCCACGCACTCAGGAGTGAAGAGATGTAGCAGCCCTAGACGAGTGGCCACAGAAAAGCCTTTAATTACCTGTGTCCAGGGTATTTAAGCCCTTTGGGTGGGGTTTGGGAGCCAGGATGTGATTGGGTAAGTGTTCAGGGGCAGTGGTGTGTTTTGGGGGGCACAGGGGCCAATAAAGGAGCAGGAGGACCAAAGCCCAGTGGGAAACCAGGAATAGGGAATGACAGGTGATACATCCAATAAGGTCGGGAGGGGGGCGGGGCTGGATACCTGGGAAGATAGGAACAGTCTGTTTTCACATGTGTGCTGGAGATTCTAGGAGTTACAATCTAAACAGGGGAAAATGCATACATAAAAGACACAGGTAATGTTGAATTATAAAGTCTCTGGTCCTTTGGAAGTTGTCACAATGGTGGTCTTGTATTCAGGGGCTTCTTTTTCCACGATGTATAGTCTGGATAATTCTGTCTCTGTTTCACATGTACTGTGGCAGAAGTCTTTCCCAACACTCCCAATTGCCAGAACTTTCTTATCCTATTCTTAGTTATCTTTAATTTAGCCAGTATAAACAGTTCTGTAATTATTACCAGAACTGAATCTGACATGTCAAGCAACCTTCTCTTTATGACAGACAGCATAAAGGAAAGATATAGAAAAATAATCAGAGGAAAATGGTAGAAGAAAGATAACAGAAGACTAAGGAAGAAGCTGTTATTTTTCAGCTGTACCATTCTTCATCAATTGTTTAGTTTTAGAAGAGTAATTTACACTTAATTCAGAAGGATCAGAAACTATTCCAGAAAGTGCATACATAGACCAGTACTGTAAAAATATTTTCCTTACATGGCAGGAAGCAATTAATCAGTGTGATGATAGACAAGTGTGAAGGGAGAAGAAAGGAGTGTTTTGGCCAAGGATACAGTAACCCTGAATGTCATGCAGTTACATGGCATTTTTAATATCTTCAGAAGGAAGACATTTATTTTTATTTTTTCTTTTTAAAATCTTACTGGAAATAAACAGGAACTCAATTTCTTTTTTCTGTGAGACAAATGAAAGTCCAATTTTTATACTTTTCCTTTCCTAAAACCAAGCATGACTTGTTGGCTTCAGTCTGAATACTGTTGGTTTTAGTCCATATTTACACAAACTTGTTATTCTTACAGGAGAGCAAAAAAAGTTTTTCTTGTCTTACCATTTTCATTAAAGGCTTTTTTTTTTTTCTGAATAAAATTAAAATCAAGACCTTTCAAACTGAAAAGGCAATTCTCCCAAGCCAGAATACCTAGTAGCCCATGAAGTGCTTAAAATGAGGGGCTTAGATACTGTTCATGGAAATTTCAGGGTTAGATTTTAAGAGGAGGGTAGTCTTCTTGTTTGCTAACTTGTAAGCCTTTCTTTTGGCCACACACTTATACCTCTTCCCTTTAGTCAGCTTGGCACTTGTTTGAACTACCGATTAGCCAAATTGGCTCAAAAAATGGAAAATTAGAGTACTAAACTATTCAAGCAAGAGTAGCAGAAATGTTTTCACCCAGTTTACTGGCTTGCCAAGTACCAAGGGTCAACAGAAGGGAGAGGGAAAGTACAATGTAGCTGAGACTCAGGATGTGAGGAGGAATTAGAGAGTTTTCATTTTGGCAGCAATGAGCTATGAAATTGGGTCAGTTGTGAACTTCACTGTCACTGATATCAGAAGTGTTCATGAGAAACAGGCAACTGCATATTTTGTGGCAGATGAATCTTTCTCTGTTTGCAAGTACTCTGAAACTCCTAGGTGTTTGGGACAGTATAGTCCAAAATGGTTTGACAGTCAAGTCATATGAACATAGTATGTTATGTAAGTTTATGTCACATCTATGCACAATTTATTACATAAATACAGTTTCAGCATCTATTTCACATATCTAAATATCACAAGTTGCACTTGTATTTTTGTTGATAAATGTTGAGACATTTTACCTTTATGTCTCATTGAGAAATAAAGGTAAAAGAAATCCTTCCTCACTGGTCCCTCTCCTTTACATTCTGCAACAGCAATTCACTGAAGTCCTTACTTAGAAAAATTATTTGCATTCTAAGAATCTTATTTAAACATGTGATCACATAATAGAGAACAAAGTCATTTTTGCAAGTGTCCTGAAATTCTGTTTCTTCAGTAGTAAAGATGTGAGATGCAATGATTGCTGTTCAAGTATGAGTCAGAATCCTGAAAAGCAATATGTAGGCCTCTTTCTGTTATTTCTATCATCACTTAGGCAAACAAAAAGATCAAAGAAACATTCTGCTTTTGCAGTACTACTGTAATCATTCAAAATACTTAAGAAACTCAACAGCCTACAAATTCTGAAAGTTTTCTATTAATAAAGACATAGATTATTATTTATTTTCTCCCATGCTTCTGTGGTGGTTTAGTTTCCTTGGTTTTGGTCTAGGCCTTCCCTGGTAACAGGGTTATAACTAAGGAAGTATTCCACA
>JAWWLT010000092.1:15658841-15672461 GCA_035040995.1 Premnoplex brunnescens | reverse complement strand
TAATGTTGAATTATAAAGTCTCTGGTCCTTTGGAAGTTGTCACAGCGCTCGTCCTGTCTCCAGGGGCTTCCTCCTCCACGATGTGCAGTCTGGATAATCCTGTCTCTGCTCTGCATATGCTGTGGCAGAAGTCCTTCCCAACAACCTGAATACTTAATAATCTTTCCCCTGAACACCTTTATGTCACAGCCCTTTTCCCAACACTCTTGAACTCACTCCGGCTATATACTTTGGAGCTGGCTGACAGGACCCATTTTCAGCTTTATCTTATTCTGAAAAAATAACACAGTATTTTAGAGTCTGCTAAATGACAAACACCACTAATTCACTGGATATTCAGGATGCTGCAAATGATCTTCAAATGTAATGAGATCTGGGAGCTGTCAATCCAGAGAAAAATTGCTCCTGTATTAAAGAAAATGTCAAAGGTTAGAAATATCTTAGTGGAATAATTTATGCATCTTCTGATAAATTCAGACATGTATTCCAGTTTACTTCTCAGATTCAAGTATTCACACCTGACACTGAAGGAGCTGCAAGTTTTACTGAAGACACTCCACATTTCATTATTTCTTTATACATTATTATGTAAAACAAAGGATAAAATTTTAGGTAAAGGGGGACAAAGGAGTTAAGGATTCCAAATCAAGGCCAGTGAAGTTAAAGGAGTTTAGCTGAAGGCCAGCAACTGGCAGTGTAACACAGGACTCAATATTACGTTGAGTCCTGTTTATTATCTTTACTAATGATTTAGATGATGGGAGAGGTGCACCTCAGCAAGAGTGCCAATGACACCAAACTGGGAAGAAGGACTGATATGCCAGAGGGTTGTGCTGCCATCCAGAGGGACCTGGACATGCTGGAGAAAGGACCTGACAGGAACCTCATGAAATTCAGTGAGTGGAAATGCAAAGTCCTGCACCTGAGGAGATACAACCCCAGGCCCCAGCACAGCCTGGGGGCTGCCCAGCTGGGAAGCAGAGTGGCAGAAAAGTCCTTGGGAGTCCTCATGGAGGCTGAGATGAAAATGAGCCATCAGTGTGTCCTTGCTCCTGAGCAGGCTAACAGTGCCCTCAGCTGCACCAGGAGACAAGTTGCCAGCAGGTCAAAGGGAAGTGATCATTCGTTTTATTCAGCACAGGTGAGGCCACATCCAGAGAGCTGTGTCAGTTTCTGGGCTCCCCCGTACAAGAGACATAAGCATACTGAAGGGAATCCAACAAAGGATTGTCAAGATGATGAAGACCTGGACCCCATCTGTGGTGAGGAAAGACTGAGAGAGCCGGGACTGTTTAGCTCCAGGACTAAATAGAGGACTCAGGGGGACTTCCACAGTGTATATAAATACCTGAAAGGAAGGTGCAAATAGAAAAGCATCAGGCTCTCTTCAGCGATGATTACTGACAGAATAAGAGGCCACTTACATTTTTTATCCAACTCTTTCTTAGAGACACTACCCATTACTACTAGCCTCTCTTCTTTACTAGAAATTCTGACAGACAAACCTCCTAAATTAGAGACTGTGAAAGGTCAAAGGCAAATTATATCATGGGTATTTTATGTTTTTTACTCTTTCAGTATCTCTATGTATTTCCTATTCTCTTCATCAGAAAGGATCCTGCAGGTATGATTTCTTCTGGATTACTGGTCAGAATTCTAGTATTACATGCATATATAGCAGGACCTCATTTGATTATGAATCCAGAATCAAACACATTGTGTTCCCAGGTGTAATAGTCTAATTGTAACACAAGAAGTGCCTCTTGGATTTCACAGTCAGGAATCCTTAACAGTGAGAAGCATGATTAGTAGGAGCTCACCTCAAGGTCTCCAAGTTCTCTTACAAAAAATTATTCCCTCGTGTCTGATGTAGTGCACTTGCTGCAATCCTCCTCTGCATCCCAATTTGTTCTTTTTTCAATGCATCAAACTTGCTTCTGTCAAAAGCATATTATTTTCTTGCCACACTCAGTGAGTTAGTTCTTCTTTTGCAGCCAGTTCCTTGTTTCTCTTAGCAAGAAAGTTCGAACATTTTGTCCCCACTTTTAAGGCTTGTCACAACAGTGCTTGTTCCCACCCACATTTCAGTTCTTCTGTCCTCCTACACACCTAATGAGATGGCAATTCTTACCATAATTTTCTTCATTTATTGGGACCCTTCCTTATTCTCCTTTCTTACCTTGTAAGAACCTAAAACTGAATCAGAAAGGATCCGGCTAGCCCAATATCTGATTTCCAGCACTGAAAATTAAGTAACTGCTTCAGGAAGACTGAAAAGGCGGACATGTAAATAACTCCCCTCACAGGTACTCTAACCACTTTGAGCTATTCTCACTCTGGGATTTTCCAATACTTCTGTGTTTCATTTTGCATACTCTTCCAAATAATAGTCCAGTCTCCCTGGAGAGTCATGTAAATGTCTAGTATGTACAACCAGTTTTCTCTGTGGCATACAGGTGCTGTCTCCATTAAAAGAGCTGTCTCTTCTGGAGACTCTAGAAAAGAGATGGACTTTCATGGGCACCAGAGAAGCAATAGCAGAAGCAAGGGCAAGTCCTCATAGCTTGTCTCATGTTTATGGATAATGTTCTTGGCTTGCTGGGGTCATCCTTCTTCCACCCGATCCCTGGCTGGGAGGAGTCAGCTCTGTCATACTCTGTCTCAGTGATGTCCCCATCCTCTCCCATGATGTGCCCTTGCCCAGGCAGGAATGCTCTTGAAGGCTTCATCTGTGGATCCCACTGAAGAGTGAGGTTATGAGCTATAGGAGGGCCCCCCATGCACCCCCCAAGGAGTACCATAGATGAGCCCACCACTCACTGCATGCAGGGTTTGTGATACTTCCCTCAGTCATGAGCACCATCCTGGACTGTGCCACTCTTTCTGTGTCACTCTCTCATACTCATCACATCCATCCCTCTCATCTCAGGACCATGACTTATTGGAAGGCGACTGCATCTTCCTGGAGTCCCTAAAGAAAACACCTAACCCTACATAATGTCTGTCTGCTGGAGGAGGTGACATCCCCACACAATAACAAGGGATGTTGTGCCTTCCAGCCTGGGGAGGAAAGTAAACAATAAATACTCCCAGTCGTCAGCTCATTCTCCTTCCAAACATTATCAGAGTGTTCTGCACGTGAAATCTATTGCTGTGGGCTGTGGAGCTAGGCAGATGGAGGCAGTTCCATGAGTCTCCCTGGTGCTCCTGCCAGTTACTTCTTTACCCCTGTGTTACAGGTCCTGCTAAAGGTGCAGTAGTTCCTGGTGTTGCTGCTGTTTAACATTCATATCACTGGGTGTGATTTTTCTTCTAGTGAAAGTAACCTCTGCTATCTGTTCACTTATCAAACAGGGCATAAGTCATGTCAAAACATGGCATAGAGTGATTTGCAGTCCTGGGTGAATCTGCTAGTGTTACTAGAGGAAAATTAATGTTTGCATAGTGAAGTAAACTGCTTTGTGTTCAGCACGAACATCGAAGGCAATGACACCAAGTAAGGAGGCCTGTCTCCTCCCTTCCCATCCATGGGATCTGCCTACCACTGCTTCATCTTCCTCCTCTTCAAGCAAGACTGCCCCATAAACTTCAGCAAAGGTGTTCAGGCGGTTCCACAGTAATTGAGTTTCACAGTCCCTTGGCTTGGTAGTTACTGCTTATTACAGTCATGTGCTTATTACTGCTGTAGGAGAGCAGTTCCCTTCAATCTGCAGGGTTGTTCAGGAGTGCTTTGAAGTGAAAATCCCAGCCCTGCAAGCACTGTGGAGTCCTGTTGATATAAAACAGGCTGTTAGGACACTGGTTTGCCCTGCATGGGGCAAAAATGTGCACAGAGCTGGAGGAGCTGGGAGATTTTCTTTTGGTGACTTCCTCTTCCACCTCTCCTTTATGTGCTCTGGTATGATGTGGAACAGCCTTTGCCTACCAGGTTACTGCTGCAGGAAGAGAGCTTCATCTCAGCTCTGGTGCTTCTATCTTGTTTTCAGACACAACCCCAAGATGTGAACCTTTCACATGCTTGACTTCTACAGGAAGAATGAGGATGCCATGACCCTGGCAGTGTTGCCATTTTTCCAGCATCAGTGTGACAGCTTCTTTGATTCAGTCTTCCACCTTCCTCAGTAAGGAATGCAGCATGCAGGGATGCTGGAGGGAAGCCAGTTTGTGTGCCAGGACATCATTCTCCAGGCAGTACACAGGGTCACTGAGGGAGATGTGGATGCAGGCTTTTGGTCCTGGCACTTGCCTGTGTCCTTCCACCAAACTAATGGCAGCCTGGGGAAACAACCCCTAAAAGATCATTTGGAATGAGTATTTTAAAATAACTTCAAGAGAGCTTTTGGCAGGTCATGCTTGAGCAGCCCTGGTCCCGTGTGCCATGTGGGTGAAGGGGAGGGCCTGGCATTCAGACCTGAGCCATCCTGCCAACATCCAGTATCACCCCTCCAAAGCCATAAGAGAGCCTATGCTGCAATTTGTGTGGCTGCCCATTTACCACCCACAGTTAAAGTTTCTTTGCCACTGGTCTCAGTTGTCCTTGGACATGCACCGAGACACAGAGGAGCCCACCTGTGGTATTTACGAGGGAGCTGGCATCCTCAAGAGGCACTCTGGTGTACCCTGGGATGCCTCTGCCAGTTTCCCTGAATGCCCACAGCTGTGCAAGTGAGACCTCTCTACGCCTCTGGGGGGACATGGCAAAGTCTTGACCCCTCGGCTTCCAGTTCCCCTATGCTGGCAGTGCTGAGAAGTGTGCAGCTGATGGCAACAGCTGTTCACAGTGCTGGCAGCTGTGTTCCAGAGGATACTTAAGAGGACATTTACAGATGAAAGCAAATCCATGGCCAGGCTGAAGTCTTGCTCCTGATTCTGTAGCAGAGCCGATCAGTAAGGCTGGCAGTGTAGATTCCTCCCCTAGAGATGCCCTGCCTTTCTTCTTTGCAAGGATCACAGTTCTCCTTTTGCCTGTTTATGGAACAAACAGACCCAGGCGAGCCTGGAATTCCTCCTTTTACAGCACTGTTGTGGGCTTTTATTTGTTCAGTCCTTAAGAGAGATGAGTCTGATTAAACACACTAAGTGATGCTGGCAGAGCTGGGTTTTTTGGGAAGAGCTTGGTACCTGAGCCAGCTGGCACAGAGCTGAAGAGCTCAGGAAGGTTGGGGGAGAAGGAAAGCCGTTCCCCTGGCTGCGATCACATTCCCCTCTTGGGTGTTGTAGGATGGAACAAGTGCAGCTGCACAGGTAGCAAAAACTTGCACAAGGCCAATGGTTATGTAACTGGCTTCTCCCACCCTCAAGCACATGGATCTCAATCTCCTTCCCTGGCTCCCTGAGCACCAGGTAGCACGTGTGGGTAGGTGGAGCAAGAGCAGAGCTGTGGAGCTGCCAGGGTTGGGGCAGACGCCTGGTGTTGGCCTGGCACTGCTGCTCTAAGTCCCATACCCAAGCTGTGAAGACTCCCTGCTTCCCTCTGTGCTCTGCAGGACTCTCCGTGTACCCACCATTCACATGTTTAAACCCCCAAATGCCAAAATACTCCTGCACTAACAGTGGCTTGCTCCCAGCTTCAGTTCCCAGCGGCTCTCCCTTTCCTCAGGAAGAGCCCCTAGCAAAGACTGAGGTTGTGCTGAAATTCCCCCAGCTGGCAGTGCTCAGGGCTGTTATTACTACCCTGGAGCATCCTGAACTCTCCCTCTCCCCATCAGATTCAGGTAAGTCGGGGAGAGTGAGCTGGTGAGGTGACCACAGTGGCAGTGCATGTGTCCTGCAGTTCCAGGCAGACACACAGGTTGTGTGTGTTATGCCCCTCTGAGCTTTGAATCTGTGTTTCACAGTGAAGGAAAGCTTCTACATAAAGCTCATGCTTTCTTTACATTTCTAGTTTTCCATTAAGCCCTATTTTGTTTCAGTTTAAATAACCAGTAATCAGGTCATTTTAGCACTGTATCAACTGAAGCACATATGCTTTGATTTTTACTTTGAATTAGATAAAGCAGCAGGTCTTTTATCCTCTGTGTCCTCCATAAAAAGACTTGTGATACAAGAAGCAGTGGTTGCCAATGAGTTTTAATTTTTGTGAATACTTAGCTTTAATATGTATCTATGATGTTCAGTCTCTCAGATCATAATATATCCCCTGTTGGTAATTAACAGCTTGGACAGAATTTTACAGTGAATTTTGGAATTTCATTAATTTTACTTTTGAATGAAGTTAGAGGGAGAGGGTAGAGTGTGGTAGCAGCTGTGCAAGTGGGGATTTTAAAGGAAAATGTAAGAATTAAATAAGGAAGCCTAGGAAGTTCTTTACTATAAATGTAATGTTTTTTAGATAAATTTTAAGAGTAACTTCAGCTCCATCCCTCATATTTTTTGAAGTGTTGGTAAGTGATTTCAATACCAGGTACTTTTTGGTGACACTTCCACTAGAATCTCTCAGATGTTTACACAGTTCTCTTTTTAGTAAAGATTGATGGTGAAAAATAGAGATTAGCTTTTTTCGGTTTTTATGAAGTGGATTATAAACAAGCTTTTAATGTAGTTCATAATATATAAAATTAACACATGCTGTAGAACTCTGCATACATATTAGTGACACTGAGTAGGGTTGTTATTATTATGTCATTAATCACAAAACTGTTATTACTTTAACAGTAACTATCCTTCTTTTGCTTCATTCTCAGGAGAGAGGAATCAAACTTCCCACATGCTACTGTGATGAAGTAATAGTTAAGATTTTAAATACCTTTTTTTTCATCTTGCCTTCGTGATCACATTCTTTACTCGGGGTTTTACAAGAGGTTTATGCTTACAGACCAAGGACAGCTATTGCTGAATTAAGGTATTATTAAATAACCAAAATCGCCCCACATTTCCTTGTCCATGCATGTTGATGAAAACACTACAACCTAACAGATGAAGATTGTCTTCTTGCCCGTGGCAGTCAGTTCTATGTGCATTTCAAATGTTCCCTCAGGGTAGTAATGTACATAGCCAGCTTAAAATGATCAGCTAAAATGGATGCCCTAATCAGGCACACAAGGACACTGGAACTGAAATAAGAAAGAGAGTGGCCTCTCGGGAATACAATCTCAGGATGACTCGCCATTACTGTTATCAGTTTTACAATCTGAAAGTCACATTCAGAATATTATTTATTATACCTTGCTATAGATTTTTAAAGAATATGCAAAAGGTGAACAGAAAGGCTCGTAACACACTGAATCCTTTGTTCAAGTTCTCTTTGTCCTTTCACAGCTGAAAATAATTTCTAAAGCAGGAAATTCCAAAATTTGAAAGTTTGAAGAAAAATGATGTATCACTAGCAAGACCTTTCTATAACCTCCGTTTGCATTTCAAAGGAATTCCATTGCTATTTTGGGGCAATCTTCTCTCCTTATTCTCTCTTTCTCACACACATAGAGAACTGTGGAGAGAGGGAAGGAGACAGAGAGAGTGGTGTCTTTTGGATAGCATAATTACCTTATAGATGTTACTCATTAAAACAGTTGTTTAAAATTCATTTTCCTGCTAAAGTTGATGGACTAATACAATACCCCACAGAGAAACCAAGTTTCATTCTGCTGTGCTTTCTGTAATAGCATTGACAATAACCTGCGGCCAGATCATAAAGACTCAGATGCTTACAGTGGGAATTGAAATACCTGCAAATCAATGATCCTCCTGGCTAACTATAAAGGCCTTGTAAACACCATAAGCAGCTGCATTTTTTTAACGTATCTTTTCCAAATGCCTACAGTATCACCTCTTCACATGCTCAGAAGTGCCTCTGTCTGGGCAAGATAGTTCCCTCCTGTTGAGGCTCTTCTGCTGGGCTGATTTGTCTGCTTCACACTTCAAGGAAACAGAATTGGCGTGCATCTTCAAGGGCGGATTACTTTGAATGGATGCAGATAGTGGCAGTCATTAACATATATTCAGTATTTCTTATTTGCAGTGTTGAGACAGCTCCCTGCTCTGAATGCTAAATTGTTTTAGAACAGCATGCTAAAGCTCTTAAACATGCACTGCCTGAGACATTTAACTGGGGTATTTTACTCTGGGATGTGAATTCCACTATGAGCAGAGGAAGCATTTAAAAAGTTAAGCATGGAAAACATCTATGCCATCATGTCTAAGACATGTTTTGAACTTTATTCTTATTTCCATGTCTTATACTAACTAAATCAATTTCACCACTTAAGGAGATTTGGTCTATGGAATGTTTTCTGGCAAGTATTTTCAGCAACCTCTTTATTTTATGTTTGAATTTAATGCTTTCGGGTTAAAACTGCATTTCAGTGGGGCTGCATATCCTTCCTATATATCCTTACTTTGTAAATATTCAGTAACTGCCTAAGACTTCTTGGAAAAAACAAAAACAACAAACCAAAACCAAACAAAGAAAAATCCAAAACAGGTAGACTGACAAGCTAGAGTGAATTACACCCATTGCTTTTCTGTATAATTTTTTTTCATTCCAGAAAAAAAAAAAAGCTTGATATAGTAGCAGTAAATAGACATAGGCATCCTGTACTAAATATAAGATTCATTTATGACATTGAATTAACTATTTTCTGGACACAAATATATCTTTTATTATAACTTATTTTAAAATAAAATTCAGATGAAGCAATAAAAAATGCAATGGAACAAATACACAGAATTTCTCTGAAGAAATAACACATAGTTAAGCAACAAGTCCAATAGTACCAAAACATTTTGCACCCAAGTGGTTTAAGCAATCACTGTGTGATATATCATTATGCTGGGTTAAACAGAGACTAAAAAAAAGGTTCACATAAAGCAATCATGACTGCACAGCAAGACTACTATGCGGTTTTAATTCATTTTAGGCAGACTTTTAAAATATTATAGTATTTCTTAACTCTTGAGTCTGCCTTGACACTAAGCTGCCTTCCTTAGAAATATGTTAGTCATTTTGCACAAAGAAAGGATATCAGCTCTCTGACATGGACAGGAAATCTTCCTGAATATTCTGCAAAGCACTCTCTAGTGTTTATTGATTACCTGACATTCAAATATCTCTTACTTAGTTGTTTCTTCCTTGACATTCTCATGGATTTAGATTTGTTTGTATGTCAGCTGATATTGAGACAGACAAGTATTGATATGTCTGGTAACAAACTGAATGTATGCGACTGAATGTATCCAAAGCACAGCAAGATAAAAATGATTCACCAAAAGGATGGCGAAGGTCATCACAGAAAAATCACAAAGGAAACTTTACATTGATCAATCATCTTGTGTAGGGAGGCAAAAGCTCTCAAAAGTCATATAAATTTCCATCACAGCTCTACTAGAGACAGAAGAATAACATCGAAATAACTTCACCATGTCCTGAAGAACAAATGGAAAGACAAGTACTTTTGATCTTAAACTGAACACAGTACTTATACACAAGAAGTTGAAAGTTTGGTCTAGGAAACTTAAAGAAATTGTCAGAAAGATAAAAATAAAGTGTTGGGCAGTAATGGCTGTAAATTTATCCCAATTAAATAGTCAAGACATGTTGACATGATATGAAAGATGCATGTAGGACAATGAAACAGAAAAGAGTGATCTATGCAATCCTTGGAAAGGGATTTAAAATGTAATGGGTGGAGTAGCCACATTATTCTCTGCTGTCTTCCATCCTGGCATTCCCAGGAAATTCCTTTACAGCACAAGCTAAAACAAAATCTCAGTGCCAATAAGAGGAGATTGTTTCAGGTCCCTATTTATGAGATACCTTCACAAAACATTGTTACACAAAACATGTTAACACTGTAACATGATGAGCATGTCATCAGTTTTCAGAAAGACACTGATAGCAGCAGTTTCTGGTAATCCTAATTCCTTTACAAAAAAAAGTCTATATATTTTAGACTCTTCAAAAAGATATCAAATACACTGTGAGTACATCAGTTTAGTGGACACTACTGCAGTTAAACAAAGGTATGTCTTCACATCATTGACCTTATGGTCACTTTTCATTTTCCCATGGGTCTTCTGTCATAGAAATATGAATTGCAAAGATAAGAGGTTGGTTGGAATGCCTGAAGATATTGACTTTGCTGATGGTACCTGCACCTTGCAGTTAATGAGAAATGAAATGCAATAAAAGACCTACAGCTGAGTTAGAATTGCTCATGAATTCTAAGTTTATGACCAATAAGTCAAAAGTAAAGTTTAGCTACATAAAATGACATCAGATAACCCCATTTCTGAAAGATAAAGCACTGCAGAACTATTGCATTTACTTTCCTAGACAACATAAATCTGGTGGCTACATTTGTAAGTGCATAAGGCAAGGTCCAGTTTTAGAAGCTCACAGTAACAGGTAAGTACCAATATTAACCAATGTTCTTAGCGTAGATCTGTATGAATAAATCCAAATCATAGAACACCAGTAGAACTATCCAAGAGTTAAATTGCCTTCATTACAGATGCAAACAACATACATTCAGAGTAAATTGGCCAGATAGAATAAATGTTATTGGAAGACTTACTTATAGTCGCAAAAATGGCAGACAGACCTGCATATTTAGCAAAGACCTTTTTGGGAAAACAAAACTAAATTGATTCACAGGGACCTTTTGAGCCACCTAAATTTTCTAAGACGACTTTATAGCTTAACAGTTTCAGGAAATTAAAGGAACTGTCCCAAGATAGCCTTGGTTAGCAAAGACAAAAATTTGCCTCCTACTCTCACTGATGTATTTTATGAAAATTGATGGTACCATATAGCTCTCTCACTCCACTGAACCATTGAATTGGAACAGAAAAAACATTTGCATTTCATTCTTATGCACAGTAGGAAATCACCTGTTGGAGGACTGACATTTTTCTATTTAGAAATTTTAAAATATCTTTAATACATGTAGTCAGGTTCTGAGTTCTGTTACTTGATACCTCACTTATCTCTTCTTAATACTACCTCTTAATACTATGCACTTGCAACCAGACAACAAATCCCTTCAACTAGCTCTAGTGCAGACATGACAAGCCATTTTGGTTTCAAAAACATATGTGTGTACATACACTATCATTTGTTTAGGGGTCCTATCTGAAACAGTGTTCTCTCCCATCCTTATCCCCTGTGAAATAGGTAAAGCTCTTATGTTACTGTCCATGACTCAGCAACTTTAGTTCAACTAAACATGATAAAGTAATAGGGGTCAGCAAGAATTAATTTAAGGTAAGCTCCTTGACCTAACACTGAAAGCCGTAATATAAATTCCAAGGCCAGAACAAAGACAGATAAAAATTAATTGGAATTAAAGCACAATCATTTGCTTGAACAATATAACTAACTGCTGGTAGATGGTAAATTTTCTGTCTTCTGTTGTTAAACTCTCACTTTTTTCCATCTTTGTTTTTACATAAATATTTTGTATCTTTGTTTTCATATGGCCTAGGTTGCAAACAATCTAGCAGGAAAGGCATGTTATTCAAGGCCTATGTTATACAGTAATCAAGGTAAATTTCCATTAATCTTGTCTGAAATTTAAGTTTAGATCAAATCTACAAATTTATATTTTCCTATACAGCCCCTATGTTGGTCCTGTAGCCAACACTTCATTTGTTCTTTCATACTTTGATTGATTCTTCCCCAGGATATGTGTTATTTTCAATAAGTCAAGCCACTCTGTGCGTCTTGGTTTATGCCTCTCCTGGTGATCGTAGTCTCCTTTGTGACAGGCAATGACTGGTGTCCCTGCGGTTTATGAAACATGGTCGGGGAGAACAAAAGTTTTACCATCTTGATATAAACTAAGCCTCCCTGTGTGTGAAGACAAATGCTTACAGGAGGACAGAAGTTTGGATTACTTTTCAATATATGTGTAAGGAAACCAACTGTGGTTCGCTCCTCCCATATGTGCAGAAACTGATAATCTAACCTGACTGGGGTTTTGTCTGTTTGGTTTTTGTTTGTTTGTTTGTTTGTGTGTGTGTGTGTTTTAATGTGGTGGGTTTGGGATTTTTTTCATTTTGATTGTTTTGGCCGGGGGGAGGAGGGGGGAAGGGGTGTTTGTTGGGTTTTTTTTTCCTTCTTTGCCAAGGCACCAATAAAATTTTAGTATTATTACAGGGAACACTATTAATTTCTATTTCACAAAATTCAGGTGATAAAATTCTGAAAGACTTAATCCACTTCTTTCTGTGGCAGGAACAGTATTTGGCATACAGCTTTAGTTTCATGGCTTTAGCAAATAAAATATATTATCTATAGTTATTAAATAGAAATTTGGTTTAAAAATACTGAACATTGCAGTATGGATAACACCAATCACAATTTAGAAAAATATCTGATTCAGAAGCAATCCAATCCAAAATAAATTGTCTTTCAAACACCCTTCTTTACTGTGTCTTTTCTTTAACACAAAAAAATATAAATTGCATCAGTCTTTCAAATGTGCCCATTTATCAGTTACAAGTAACACCAAAATAAAACAAATTTTTACTTTGAGGGTATTTTGGATTTGCATCAACTTGTGCATTTGACTCCTACAGGAGATGACTTTACTTTTGTCATTCAGCTGACATTATAGCAATATCCTTAAAATTAGATTGAAAGGATTGCTTCAAATCTTTCTGTTCTTGTTTAGTGCTTTCAATAGGACATTAGCCCACATAAAATATCTCTGTAATGTTGATGCAGCTGATCTGATGATTTCACTTGCTGTGCACTGCTCAGTACACATCTACACAAACTTGAAGAACAGGATGACAGGTGGGAAACCAAATCAACAACTCCTTGCACAGGCTTCTCCCAGGACTGTCCCAGCATGGGCAGATATTAGTATGTCTCACCACATAAATCTTCAGTTTGTTCAGCAGAATAGAATGGTACATAGTGATATAAATTGAAATATTTGCCTTTTTATTGTCCATTTATTTCATTTTTCATGTACATATACCCTGTTTGTCCAGAAATCCAAAAGTTCTTGATCTCATTGATTTTATCCTTTCTTTCACTAATATATATGAATTATATATATATATTTATTTAATATATGTAATTGTATATGTTCCATATATGTGAAATAATTATCACTATATTAATTTAAGAGTGAGATAGTAAACTGGGTTTCCCTTTTTTGCTCAGTACTATCATTGCCTAACTAACACTGTAGAAGTAAAATGCTCAACCTAATTCCTCATCCAGAAGGCTGCTGAGGGCACTCAATCTCACTGTCTATATCATTGATGAAGATATTAAAGAGTATCAGTCCCAAGACAGAGTCCTGAGGGACACTGTTTATCCCCAGCTTCCAAGGAATATAGAACCATGGACCACAACTGTGTGGATGTATAAATCCAGACATTTCCATATCCACATGTTAAAAAGATATGTTGTATAGTGACAAAGTCATCAGTCTCTCATGTTTTCACCTACAACTTTGCAGATTATGAATCTTTTTCAACATGAATCGTGTATAAATGCTCGGCAACATGTGAAATAATATAAAACCAAATTTATCTCAGAAGACCTTTGCATAAGCCTTAATTGTTATAGATAATGAAAGTGTATGAGATACTGAGTCTTGAGAATACAAGTTTGTTTATAACTATTTACTTTAAATACCCTGGCTATATGAGAATAATACTTCTAAG
>JAWWLT010000092.1:15647372-15658831 GCA_035040995.1 Premnoplex brunnescens | reverse complement strand
CATATCATGCACTCTCCTTACAGCACTCCATTTCCAGAGAGTTGATCTTGTTCATTGCCCTGCTTACCTGCTTGTCACAAAATGAGCACTGGAGAGGGAGGATGGGGCCATCCTGTCTCAAATATATTGAGACCACTTCTAAAACTCTGGCTACTGTCCTATATTAAAGGTCCTTTTTTGGGAGTAGAAACATCCTTTTGCATTACAGTTTCCCTCATCCTGTGTGCCAGCTAAGGAGCAAGGGCAGAACACTTGAAGAGGTCACTCTTCAATAATCAGGAAGTGCAGCTAGAGAAAACTCTATTTAACAATCCTTCACCCCCTATAAATCAGCTGAGGCATGGAGAAATCTGGACATTAAATTAATGATAAGAAAGAACGTCTCCTTCCTTGTAGGAATAAAAATGTGGAAAGCTCAACCTTCATGCTTCAGGCATAGCTTTCCTTGGTAGATACACCTCTGCTAAGACATTTGGCATTAGTTGCTGTGAGATGTAGGAAACCACAATAATTTAAGAACTCACTGATCTGCAATAGCAATTCCCAGGTCTCTACATTCCTAGCAATGTAACCTCTGTCTTTCAAAGATGCTCGCTACCAGTTCCCCATAGACCTGATATCTAGCCTAAGAGGGGTGTTTGGTTTATGAACAGGTTTAGTTTCCTAATTTCTAGGCTTTTGCATTGGAATGAAAGTCTTTTCTCCTCCACAATGAACTTGAAATGTGTTTGTGTTCCTGTATACATGTATATATGTTTTACTGTGTTCACTGCAACTTACCTCACAATTACAAGTGTTCCTTGCAATGAAGCTTTTGTGCATTTGTTTTTAATATTCTCATTAATACTCACTACTAAGCATCTACCCCTAAAAATAACCTGGCAGACCTAGGTTTTCACATCTTTCACAGTTAGTTTTCCTGGGTATTATAGAAAATTGCCCACAGTCTTCTAGAGAATGAATTGCTACTTTGTACAAGGTGCAAACAGATTAACAATCACAGTATTTTTGATAAAAATGTCCCTTAAAAAGTCTTAGGGCTGTAAAGTTTCAAAATTTTTATTGTTTGATTTCCCTAAGGATCTCTTATGCTGAACTCAGGCTGAAGAACCCTTAATATAGGCATGAGACATAATGAGTCAGAAAGCAAAGAGGAAAGAATGCAGGGTAAAAGTAAAATTAAAATAAAAGTAAATACAGATGCAGCATGGCAGGCACCCAGAGGGAGAGACACAGACTCTTGCTTTTAAATGTTGTGAAACAAATGTTTCTGTAGTTTCAGCTACTTAATTGTAGGAATAAAAAAGCAAGCTCACTGGGCAAAAACCAATCAGATCAAACACAACCTAGATGTGACATTTGCAATCATACTGTAGTGTCCACCTACAATGGAGCTTGGAGATTTGACAGTGGCTTGGGAGTGAGACAATTTGAAGTTCTGGCCTAAAGCATGTAATTTTTGGGAAATACATATTTTTCGTTGTAGTTAACTGTTCTACACTTAGAAGGCTCAATATTTACTAGAGTACTTATTAGGTGATATTTATTCTTATAGATATGTTTTACACGCTGTTTGCCAAACAGGAGATTGGAATAACTGGCTTTAATTACCTAAATGCAGGGATAATGGCACATAACATGGGGGTTTCTCATGCGACAGGCTGCATATAAACTCATACAAAGCTGCATTCTCTTCATGTAAAAAAAGTATTTGTTGCATGTTTTTTGTACTTTCCACTTTCTCTTTTTGATTTGTTTTCTAAGTAAGCTTTTGACAGCTTAGAAAGTCTTATGTTTGGAAAGGGATTTGGGAAGTGGATTTTTCCCTCCAGAAGGTGAGGCCAAGAAATGCATCAGTCACTCTTGTGACAGTTCAAGTCACCAGAGGCACTTGATAAACTTTAATCACTGTCACAACTGTAAAGGTCACACATGGGACCAAAAGCACAAATCAGCTACAACACTGAAACACAAGTCTGTGAGAGAGAAGAGTGTGTGAATACACAGGTACATTAGTGAATGTGACACAATGTATTTCACAAAAACACCATCAAAGGTTAAAACATTTATTTTCAGTTTAATAGTACCTGGAAAGGATAAAGTTCTTATGTGCTCTCACATTTCTTATATAGTGTTTTGAAATTTCCATTATAATATAACATCAATTTTATATTACATTTGAACATAAGGCAATTATGTCAAGAAAAGCAATATTTTTTGTACTCCTCTAAATTTAAGAATAACATATACCACACAACTATTTTTTTGTTTCTATCACACTGTAGAGTCATAGACTTGAACAGGAACCTCAGAATTTGAATCTACACCAGTTTTTTAAAAATTATAAGCAATTTATTAAAAAAATATCAGCAATTTTCCCTCAGATGTTCAAGGCATTTTGTTCTATTAAAAAGGTAAGCTGCTTTAGTATTTCACGTTTTTGAAATCTTTACAAATTTCGGAAACCACTGCATATTTATTTGTGAAAACTGTGACATCTTTCAGCAGCTCCTGTGCCAGAGGTATGCTGCAAATAGAAAATTCAGGAAAGGTGTTCAGTACCAGAGAACCCACTAATCTTAATTTTGTTTTTCTCAAGGAAGGATGAAAGTATAACTATGAAGACAGTATTCTATTATTCCTCAGGGAGAATGATTTAATGACACATATAAAATAAGTAGGATGAACTTCTTTATCTATTGCATTATGAAGCCATACTGCCACTCACATACTCACAAAGACATGCATGAATATGTGTGCACATACACACAAAACCTGTCAGATTCAGACCTGCAGCCCAAGCATACATATCTGTGGACATATGATGTAGCTTCCATGACTCCAGGGGAAAAAACCCCAAACAAATAAACAAACAAACAAAACCCACACAAAAAACCCCAAAACTTACCACCAAACCAAACAACAACAACAAAAAAATAAATAAATAAAATACAATCCTATCCAAATCGGGTTTTTTTTGGTTTTGTGGTTTTTGGTTTTTTGTTACATGAAGCAGAAAAGGACAGCATCAAAGTTTTACACACAAATAATCTTTGAAAAGCCAGGCCCAGTACATATCACCACCCTGCTTTGAGGAGCCTGGAATACAGCCCATTCCAACTGGATTTTTGGGGTCCCACGACCCTATGTTATTGATAATCTTATCTGTAACATGAAATTTTACCCACTGTAATTTACTGTTGTTTTTGCTAGTGGAACACTTGTAATACCATATCATGCCAGCACCCTAATTCTGAAGTGGAATCCTCTTGTACTAAGTACGCTACAAGCCGTGAAGTAAAACAGTGCATAGTGAAAAGATGGCAACAGGCAGATCCAGAAAATACAATAACTCAGTGAAACAGTCATACTCAATATGATAGTTAATATGGTGAAGCTAACCTGGAGCAAGTGTTCCTATATATATATGTAAAGCACATCAAATAACTTCTGATGAACAGCAAATAGCTGAACATTCACAAGAACTTGTCATGCAAAATCATGCACTATTCTGTTTAAATAAATTGGTTTCTACAAATCAGGTTATACTTCCTGTGCAAAGCTGTTTCAATCAATTTCTAGAGGAATTACCTAAAGCTATATGTATTAAATCTCAAGTGTTTCTTTCACCAAAGAGTCCATAAAATCTTGGATGCTGAGCAAACAACTAGATGTGAACTGCAGTCATCTGCAGCAAGTGCTTTTCTTATATCCAGTAGAGTTTCTTAGTATGAAAATGCAGTCAATAGCTCATTATAAACAGACAGATTAACTGTTGTTGTTGTTGTTGTTATTATACATTTCATCTACAAAACACAAAAAAGTAACCCCCAGATCTCCTGTGCAACGAGTGTTTTTTTCTAAATAAGGTACTTGAATTCAATATAATTTTCAAATGGTATTTGCTTATGCCTGGATTATATCCTAGTTTATTTAACAGGTGAATACTATACTCTTTAGGAGTGTATGTCACATATTAGTGTTAAAGAGCCCTATGTGACTTAAAATACTTAAGATTTAGTAATACTATTTCTATATCTGTTGCTCAGGAACTCTTTTTGAAGAGTAAATCCAGATTCTTTAACACTGGACGAGTTAAAATATCCTTTGCAGCCTCCCTTTCACCAGACTCTCAAAAAAGCAATTGTTAGCAGAATTATTACTGATAGAGCTTACAAGGTTTGCAGAAATCCTAACATAGTTAATGGTGCAGTTCACTCAGCACAAGCACAGGATTTGCAGCACAATCTACAAGGTTCAAATGCTACCAGAGGGCTGACACAGGATATAAGTTACCAGCTTTTTCCTTGCCTAGAAATAGCATGAAACTTTCCTTAATATTGATGCAGGTATGAGCAATTTTTCCCCAAACAAAAAAAAAGAGTCCCTGAGTTCACATGAACTATATAAGTACATATTTATCACCTCAGAAGCTAACCCAGCATATTATTAAAAGACTACTCCACAAATTTAGTGGTTTTCCGATGCAGTTCCTATTTTTCTAAGTAAAATAAAGGTATTCAGCTCACTCCCTATTTCTCTCTCTCTTTCTCTCTCTCTCTTTCTCCCTCTCTTAAGTATCTCTTAAATCCTGTTGGTTTAGCTTAAAAATGAATGTGCTTATGTTATCTATAGAGAGGCAAACCCCCACTAGTAACGCTAGGAACAAAGAGAAGATGCTAGAATCAGCTGTCACATATTTTCATTGTTTGAGAGAGATCATGAATGACTGGGAATTTATCTGCCCTATAAGCACTACCTCTCCAAGATTTTGAGTCAACATAAAGTCAAGCTCAGCAATGACAGTAGTTCAGATCTCTGAAATCTTGGAAAGATTGTACTGGAAGTTCTCCAAGGTAATTTTATCACTCCTTTCAAATAAGAAAGTATAGGTATACTAGCCCAGACATATTTAAATTTTCCAAACAAGATGTAATACTCCTCACGGGTCACAAAAAAAAAGAAGGAAAAAAAAAAGGAAAAAGAACTTTCAAATCTGAGATCACCAGAGAGTATGCACTCCACATTGAGTTAAGTAGGAAACCTTTTCACAAGGTTTGTCCTTAATTCCTTGGAGTCATCTTCATTGTATGACACACCACTTGGGAGCCTTAAACTTGTGACAAAACTACTGGAGTTTGCATTATAAAAAAAATGCAGATAAACCCAAATGATCTCATAGCATCAATTAGTGGATCTCATAGCATCAATTAGTGGAAATTTACAGCTCTCCCACAGTAACACCAAAAGCCTGTTAAGGGCTGCTGGATCGCTTTCCTTCAGCTAGCTCATCTGACACTTTAGCTCTGTTATTCTTAAAGGAAGTATTATATACATCTATCACTTTATATTGAATTTTTAAAGAATATAATCTGAAGAAATGTAATAGTAAACTTTAACCATTATGCAGAATTATACTTAAAAAGTTATGAATAGCGTTGTGGATATCCATTATTAGAAACTAAATTATGATGATAACCTAATACTTTACATGACATTTCACAGTATTTCATATGTACATCCCTGTAAATGCCCAAGTCTTTAGGATTAATGCACTTCATAAAGAAAAAGACACCAATAAACAAGGTTAAATGTTTAAAAATAGACTAAATTAATAACATTATAACTCTGAGTACTGATTCTCCTCATCCAGAAAGGGTGAAGCAGCAATCTGTCTCTGCAAAGGTTCAAGGCATAATCTCCTGAGGCAAAAAGATGCCTAGTTCTAATCGTAGCTCAAACAAAGAGTATCAAATAATGTTAGTTTTAAAGTATGTATCATTTGCACCAGCATTTAGTTCATAGTTGAATTTACCTGAAAACACATGGGTCTCCTCTGATGACGATTCTAATTTTCTAAATACAGCTTCATTGATTGCCTGAAAGCCCTGCTGCCTGTGGTGCAGTCTTATCTTTATTCTCCAAGTTTCAAATTTATGAAAAATTATTCCTATGATTCCTGCCTTGTCTGATCACACTGTTCAGAGACTCAGCACAGCCACATCATGTCAAAAAAATTTGTTAAATATTAATTTAAGTAAATGAAAGTAAATTTAATTATTTAAGCAAATTTAAGTAAAAACACTTAGTTAATTCAAGTACATGTAAGTAAAACATTAATAGGGAATCTGTTTTTCAGAACTGTTCATACCTCCTTAACTTTCAACCCTTACAACTTATATAGAATAGAGGATGTAAATGAGAATCAACAGAAAGTCAGAACTGGAAACCTATATTGCAAACTTGTTTGCAACAAGCAGATCCATCACAGACTCAGAATCATCATACACCTTGTCATTAACATGATCTGAGGTCAGGCAAGTCACCAAACCTTAACATTTATTAAGATTTAACAAACTAACTCTTTTCCTGGACTGCTGGACTATCAGGGTACTAAAAAGATAATTAAAAGTTCATCATCAAGTGCATGTTTGACATGAATGCAGGTGAAGAAATACTTTCCTAATTTCCATAATTAAAGCAAAATTCATTAATCCTACAGGTCATAGCATGACCATCTAATTTCATTTAATTGCAAGGAGGACTTCCATATTTACCTGATGATTCTTCAGATGTACTTAGGCTGGATATTACATGCAACTTGGTAGTGTTCAAAATTAATTCTTTCCAAATTCACTGAATTCACACTGTATCTGATCTTCTGCTAATGTACTGCAACCTAAACCAAGTGAGCTCTCCTTTTGATATTATTTGCAGGTCTTCTTTCTCCTTTCTCTTCTAAATGGAGACACCAAAAGCTGAGAGAATGTATAGTGTCCCAGAGCTTTGGAATCAAGATTATTCCAAGAGCTCTTTCTTTGATAATACATTATCATGATTTATTATTATCATTATTTAATAACCAACACATGCAATTGCTAATACATTGCCTAGTGGCTCATCATGCCTTTCTGATGAAAGAAGATGCCTTAAGCATGAAGTTGATGCGTGGCTGTCCAGAATCTGAAGAGGGTTACCTGTGCTCTGTCAGGACATGCCATGATGTTTTACATGTTTACACATAGAAAAATTAAGTATGTAGAGGAAGTTAGAAATTTTCATTATTCAGTTCAAATAAAATTAGAGTTTAATGGTATAGAGAATTAATATTATTATCAGTTTTCCCACTGAAATACCTGAAAGAAAACATGCAAATATTTGCACATATGATCCTTTCTTCACCAAATGAGTTCTGACCACAGTATTTGAATTAAAAGCTTTAGTGACTGACAAGAAAGGAGACAAAAGGAAATGGGGAGGGAAGAGAGGGGGGAGAAAAAAAAAAAAGAAGAAAACTGATAGAGATAAAATGAATAAATTAGCTGTAGGTGTTCTTTTAAAAAATTAATAAATGCCAACAAAGTCATCTTCTGGCCTTTCAAATACATTAAATTTTGTCATAAACTGTCCATCCTGTGCATATTTTCATGTCACTTCCTCCTATCTCTGTTTCTCGAACACCAACACATTTATAACACAACTATGGGCAAGGTCACCATCCCAATGCCACATCTTATCAAAATTGAAGTCACAGGTCTTTTTGATTACTATTACTCCTTCACACCCCTTTCCACAGATTTTCTGTTAAGAAATGCCAACCACCCACAACCCCAGAAAGACAATATCTTGAAAATTATGAGACTGTCCAATAAAAAGTCCTAGGGGCCTCTATGATTAGAGCTATACTGAGCCACCCTTCCTCTTTGAATTCTTATCCATCAAAAAGAATCTAAACAATCTAGATCATGTGTGTGCCTGCAGCCTATAACTTCTTCAAAACTTCACACCATTCTCAGAGAATTTTCTCGCTCTCTTTCCCTATTTTGGTAATGCAAGCAGTGGGAGGCTGCTGCCTTCTCTTCTTTCTCCTCCTCATTTTCTACCAGCTGGGAGAAAAGAGATTCATAAAGTTGATTATTATGAGAGGAGATAGCAATTTCAATTAACACAGCACTTTTCATGTAACATGATGTCCCAAGGCACTTGAAAATAATATATTGTAAAAGGACTAGGTTATTTTTAGTGTCATTTTTAACTGTTGTCACCTACTTTAGCAACTCGCTTTCCTTCTGCACACTTGACTTGAAGTATAGATCATGCATAACTTTCTGCAATTAACAAGTCAGAGTAGGAAGATAGAAAGAGCAGCAGTTTTTAATTCATTAGCTTTTCACCTTTGAAGACCTGTGCTTAAAGCTTACTTCATGTCTGTCTCCCCCAGGCTCATGTTGATATATCTGCCTCTCTTTCTGAGCCCATGTCATCGTTAAATGCAATACTCCCAATGACACACCAAAAGGAAAAAAAGCAGCAAAAGCAAAACCTTGCACTTTTCACTGATGAGACTTTTCAGTGCTCCTCCTTTTTATGTCTGTTTTAATCTCCCCTTTTTTTGGGAGGACATAATTGGGAAATTCCAAGCAGAAGTGTATACTCTCTCTTTCTGAACAGATTTTTTTATTTGTGACTAGTGTAGGCGAGTGGGTATGTCAGCTGAGTGAACAATCTGTAGTGACTTTAAATCAGGTCTGAATGATTTCTGGTTCTCTTCGTTGTGCCAACATGCTCTTGGTCATACTCAGTTTCTACAACCCTTACCAACATTTGCTGGTCATTCATGGTTGTGGGCTCCTACATTTCTCATCAGGAAATTCCAGTGGAAAGTGTGGAGTATGTTCTGGACACTGCATTTATGCAGTCCAAACACAATGCTTATTCAATTGGCATTGATTAAGTTGTAAAAGAGCACCCAGAGACTGTGGAGTGTACAACAGCCTTATCTTCTGCCAACTTGTTCTGTATCAAACCAATAAACCAACAGAAAATATTATGCATACTACGCATGAGTGGTCCGACTATCCAAAATGATCTCTCTTGTCCACTTTCAGCCCTGCCTTTCTGTGATTCCACCTATCATGGAACTATTAATTTTGCATTTTCAAGTTTATTTTGAAAAGGTAATAACCAGCTCAATCTTTCTTTTCCACACCTTCATAACTTCACGGTCACTAACAGATCTTAATTCCCAATGCCTTTTGAAGGACTATCCCCATTCAAAAGACAAGAAACAGTGAATTGGGACTGGTCCATACCACACTCACATTGACACAGAAATGCACACAACTGTAAAAGGCTGCTGCAGAAATACACCTGGTTTTTTTCCTTCTTTGCTGCTCTCTGACATCACTGTGGTACATCATGAATTCACAGGCATCATGATGGCAGCCGAGGGCTGGGAAACATTACACTTAACCATCTGTCCTTCCTTTGAACACACAAATACTGCACAGATAATGACACTAGTAAATTGTTCCAAAAGGGAAGCTTTTGGGGCAAATTCTGTTTTGCAACCTGTGTTGGTTGTACCAAGAGTTTAAATACTTGAAATAACTGTAACCAACTATAGGATGCTGGCAAAACAATAGAGTTTATAAAGAACTCTGAGAAAGCATATATCCTAACTATTTTATAGCCTCTCCTGAGACAGGTTACCCATAGTTGTGGAAAATGAATGTTCTGCAAATTTGTGAAGTATTTAACCATTTAAAATAAATTCTAAAAGGACCTTTATAGCCTGAAAGTTTACATGTTACAAATTACGTGTTAAACCCACTGTGGTTCCGCTGAGATTACCTATATCTAGACTTGATAGATGTGCAATGTACTGCTGTTTTTCAACTTTGGCAATTTCCTCATCCTTTAAAACAGTAACTGCCTTAAGTTTTTCTTTTATTTCCTTGAAAAGAAATCTTCCCTTTTCATTCAATTATGTGTTAGAAAATAAATTTGCACTGATTGCTTCTTGCTAGCTTTTTGAAAGGCTGCTGCTTTCAATAGTTGAATATAAATATATTGTAACATTGTGTGTCTTTTCAAATTGCTGACAATACATCTAAATAAATAGTGTCACTGTGAAAAATACAGCCTTTAAGTCTAGTAAAGGTATATGTCACATAGTTTCCATACCTTATGTCGTAAACAACACAGGAGTTTTAGCACTTGCTATCACACTTTCAGGTCTAGTCAAATAGCACTTTAATGGCCTTTATACTAATTACATGAATGAAGGCATCCTTTACATCCATCAAGCTGCAAAATCTAGTTTCATTATACATAAAAGCTGTGTAAGTGGAACAGCCCCAAATAGAAAAACACTTTCCCACCTGTACTTGTTTATCTAGAGGTGTATGTAAATGTCACATGGTTTCAGCATAAAACCAACTACCCAGTTATTTAGAGATCACCATCACAAGTCCTTTACTTTTCACCCCTTATCTGTCTCAAGTCATGTCAGTATATGTTTTCTATGCATACCCATGGCTGTAAAAAGTCACTTCAGCAAAGGTGTCTAAGTACATTTTCCAAAAGAAAACATGAGAGCCTACAGAATGATGCCAGGACTGTCCCAAGCACATTTGCCGTGATGATTTTATGCACCACCTTTGGGTTCTGTATTCAGTACCCCTGATACCTTGCTGCATAACACAGGTGGGAATGTGACTTTCAGACTGAGAGTCTGTCTAGCCCTTTCTTGTGTACTTTTAAAGTGTTTTCACCATCTCAGTTACTTTCAGGAAGACGGACCATATTGCTTTCACTGTACCACTGCTCTCAGTATCCTGTCTTGTGCTGTCTTTAAAGACAGCATTAAAAGACACTCTACACTTACATATTTAACAGTGTATTTACATACACTTTCTGCTACACATGGTCATGCAGGACAGTGCTCATAGGCACGCTTTTCAATGTATTGCCTCACTTAGTCAGTATCTTCTTTGTAGCCTTAGCGTTCAGACATGATATTGTTTCAGGAAGCTTAAAAGGGTAGCTTTACAGAGTTTCCAGTTGTGTTTCCAGGCTTTAAACACTAGCTAAGTTTTCAAATCTAATTTAACCAACTCTGTAATTCTACTTAGACCTAGCTCAGGCACTTTACATTACTTCCCTTCACCTTGTGGCTATGCCACAATTCAATTGCTGAAGTTCTTCATCCAGAAAGTTCACTTGATTTCCTGTAATGTTTATTCTGGCAAAAACAAGCATTTGGTGGAAGATGATGCAAAGTTTACCCTGCATTCTAACAGATTTTCTGTTTCTGCTTGGGTAAATCATCTCATTATATGTTTCCTATAAGATCTATCCATCACATTTGTACTTCAATTTTGCAAACACATAAATTAAATATTGTTGTAAATCACTCTAATTTTGTTGCAAAGCCAAGCAGAAATGAGGAATGTAGAGCGTTTCTATTTTTGGGGAAGGCACCAAAGTATTCTACAGGTACAAATACACTAGATGCAACTATGACAAGTGAAGGACTATCTCAAATAAAAAGATGTCAATCTACACAGATAAATTTCTGCTTTTTAATTAGAGACATATTTTTCATAGTATTATAGAAGTTCCCTTCCCTATTACACCAATCACTTCTAATAGTATGACTATGTATGTACTCTGTT
>JAWWLT010000092.1:15608291-15631219 GCA_035040995.1 Premnoplex brunnescens | reverse complement strand
AGGAGCATTACTTGAAGAAATCATTAAGGCATTGAATCTTGGCAAACAATGACAGCAAAGTGCTGCAAGAAGAAGGAGAAATGACCTGGAAATGTTATTACATTAAAGATCTTTTTGCACTTTCTTCTGTAGATGCAAAAGATACACTTATTTGTGAAGATGTTTTGCTGGATTTTTAAGATCTATACACACTCAAGCCTTGATATACAGCTCGCTTTCTTGAATATAACTGAAGATACAGTTCAGGAAACCACTTAAATATGTGGTTAACTTTAAACATAAAGCCTACGGATTTCAGTCAAATCAATAACCTACTGATATTTGCTTGAATGGCTATTCTGCTCTTAATGAATCACAGCCTGAGTGAAAAGACAGACAAGGGTTTAATTAGCTTCTAACTAAGCTGTATATTTAATTTTTTTTTTGACCTCATGGCTATGCTACAAAGGATTATGTCTCCATCCTATCTCATTTAGTACCCTGAGGTCAACAGGGTCTGGATACATAAAAGAAGACCAGGAAAATATTTTAACAGACATGTAAGTATTATAATAACCAAATACTGTGTAAAATCCTGAAGCAAAAGATTCTATTTTCCATCCCATAATAAAATCATAGAAGAGTTTGGACTGGAAGAGACCTTTAAAGGTCATCCACTCCAAACTTTCTGCAATGAGCAGGGGCTAGAAGAGGTTGCTCAGAGCCCAAATCTGACCTTGAATGTTCCAAGGATGAGGTATCTGCCATTTCTCGAGGCAAACTCTGCCAGTGTTCCACCACCATCTCTGTAAAAAATTTCTTCCTTATACCTTCCTCTGAATCTACCCTCTTTTAATTTAAAGCCATTATCCATTGTTTTGTTGCAACAGGCCCTATTAAAAAGTCCCCATCTTTCTTACAAGGCCCCTTTAGATACTGAAAGGCCATAATAATATGTCTGAGAGCCTTCTCTTCTGCAGACTGAATAACCCCAGTTCTCTCAACCTGTTCTTACAGGAAATGTGCTCCAGTCCTCTGATCATTTTTTTTTTTCTTTCCTCTGGACTCTCTCCAACAGGTCCATGTCTTTCCTGAACTTGGGGAGCCCAGAGGTGGAGCAAGACTCCAGGTGGGGTCTCATGAGAGCCGAGTAGAGAGGGAGAGCTCTCCCACCTTGGCCTGCTAGGCATGATTTTTTCATGCACAGCCCAGGACACACTTGGCTCTGTGGGCTGTGAGTGCACATGGAGGGCTCATGTCCAACCTTTCACCCATCAGCTCCCCCAAGACCTTCTCATCAGGGCTGCTCTTGATTGCTTCAGTCCCCAGCCTGTGTTGATAGCAGAGGTTGTCCCAGCCTATGTGCAGGACCTCACACTTGGCTTTGCTGAACCTCATGAGATTCCCACAGGCTCACTTCTTGAGCTTGTCCAGGTCCCTCTGGATGGCATCCCATTCTTCCAGTGCATCAACTGCACCACTCAGCTTGGTGTCATCTGCAAATTTGGTGAGGGTGCACTCAGTCCCACTGTCTGTGTCATTGATGAAGATGTTACAGAGTATTGATCTCAATATAATTTTGAGTCACCTACAAGTCCAGGTAGTGTAGATACCTATACATACAGATGAAGTCTCACTGTGAACAAGATAGAGCAGAAGTTCTCATCTACCTATTTGAAATAGTTGGGGGTTTTTTCAGTATTTTTATCATGTCTCTTATATTACTTTAAATCCATAATTTCTAGAGTGATCAGTTGTACAGACACTTCACTAACACACACTACTTTAAAGCCCAGATAGGCACCTGTAACTTTAAGAGGTCTTCATCTGTAATCAGACCACCATTTTCACAACTCATGTTTGTTTGTTTTTTAAATTTTCTCTAGTCTGTCTCCCAGACATCATTTTTCTCCAAAGTTGATTCAGAAAATTCCTAAAAATACATTGGCATTTTTCCATTTGCTGAAATGCCTCTTCTGCCATAAAGTCATATTTGATAAAGATGTTTGTATTTTGCATCATACAGAATATGAGAAGGTTTACCAAATTATACTCTCTACTTGCATGCATATTTATTCATCACTAGCAAGGCCTTTGGATATTTACTGTATTGGAGCAATGCACAGCCCATATAGTGGTTGGATAGTATGGTAATATTCAGGCAGTCCATAGTAATCTTCACCTTCAGAGCTACTTAACATCCAAATTCCTCAATATGGAGTAATTTTGAACAGTCAGCTGCTGTTCAACCACAAGAAACCTGTTAGCATCCTCAGAGACAGACACTTCACAGCCTCCTTGACTCCCATGTCAGCTGCCTGTCTTTAGGGGCAGCTGACTCCTGAGGAAACCAGCAGCTGGTGAGATGGTCTGAAAGTCCAAGCTCTCCTTGAGCTTTAGATTCACAGGTTCCCAGAATATTTCAAGCATTACCGTAAAGTCAGGGATTCAGTGATTTTGCCTTTATGTCAAAAGGAGACCAAGTTTGCTATCTGTTCATGCAGTCTCAAATACTGGGAAGCAACATGCCCTACTGAAAAGTTTTTATCTCCTTAAGTGACTTGATCTCCCAGATTGCAGTTAGAATTTCAATCTCTTTTGGTTTTGCTCCCAACTGAAATTAAACCAACTTTGGAATTCTTGAATTCCTCGCAATACGCAGCCCACTGTCCACACAGCTCTTTTTCATCTCCTGTTTCTCCCCCTTTCATATACCACTTCTTGGCAAGGGGATGATGAGCCTCAACCACAGATTTTGTTTGACAGCACAACCTTTTTGCTATGCCGTACATCATCATCATCATCTGTAAGTTTGCACTTACATCTATACACATCAAAGTGTCATTCTGATACCTTAACTACTGTATGGAAACAATATTAGCTATGTTCAATAAGGATTTCTACAGATGCTCTATAAAAGCACAACTTGGACTAAAGAAAATCATTATGTCATACAGACTTCTTATCTCCTGCAAAGTACAATAAAAGCTCTGGAGGGGGATGTATCTAAAATGTTAAACCAGGTTTAATAGTACAGTTACCTTTTGGGTTGGTTTTTTTCTGTTATAAGTTGCTTATATTCAAAATAAAGAAGATATATACTAGAAAAAAAATTGCACTTACAAAAATTTAAAAAATTAAGCTGACAAAATGGTTTTAGGCTGCCTAACACCTAAAGAGTGATAAGTATCTGTCATTTAATGCAGACCCAGATAATTAGCTAATGCATTCCCTCTTCATAAAAATTCAATGTCTATGTTAGGCATCCTTTTTCTTTTTTCTGAGTATGCATCTGTACAAATAAGGTTCATCCAAGTTAAAAACATTGCCTTTTTTTCTCATTGTAGCAATATTATTAAAACTGTTTTCCTGAGAACTTCATGGTACTTCTGGAAAGAAAAGATATAGCAAAATCACACTGTGAAAAGATATATAATATATATCTTCTTGGCATGATCTACACAGTTATTTCCGAGTTGCTAGAGACCAAAAACAAACAAACAAACATAGTTTGAAGGAAATAGTTTCAAATGCATATTTTGTTATAGATAATGCTGGATAAGAACTTTGAATTTCAGATGCAGGCATCGATATTGACCCAGGTGTTTTTCCAAGCTAATATTGTTCTACTTAAAAACAACCTTACACAAAGATCCTTTTTACAGCATTCCTAATGGTAAAAAACTGGTGAGCTTTCCAATGATTAAATCACATCTCAGGAGTCCAGCCAGTCTCTTGCAACTATTTTTATTTTATTCTTTTAAATTTATTGGAGTGTTCAAACACTCTTTTGAAGTTGTGGAAATGCTTCTTCCTTGAACACCCACTAAATTATTTTGTAAAGAATAAATTGCTACACACTGCTCTCTGTGCTCCTTTGCTATTAGAAACATGTCTGTGTTTTCGTTATTGAAACAGTCATGGAACTAAGTGGAACATTTGACACTTGGGTGTCAGGGGGAAAGGTTCTGAATAGGGCAAGGGATAGAAAATGGTTGACTACATACACCACATTCGTGTGTTTTGTGAGTTGGTTTGTTTGTGGGGGATTTTTGGTTAGCCATTGCTTTTACATATTTAGCAGTGGTCATCTAGGGATTATTTTCCTGGTATTTCTAGATGAAAATAATATAAAGAGAAGAAGAGAGTATTAGTTTTATCATGAGGGAGAAGTAAAAAAATAAAATTGAAAAAAATGCCTAGACTGTGTTGCTGCCACTCTATATTTTATTTATGCATTTTGAAATCCTGTCACTGTTGGATAGGTACTGTTCTGGATAATTTTATCAATATGTGATCTTCTGATAGGCTGGAATAATGTCTCTGCCTTACATTTTTACTATATTTGACACAAATGGTCCTCATAGGTCTCCTTTACAGTGTACACTCTTTGTCTCTGGTGGATTGCTACCTTCTATCCCCTGACCCCTTGAAAACCATATTTCTGTCTCCATTTTTCTGATTCTCAGATGTTTGAATTTTACTGGGATTTCTTACTGCTATATAGGTCATCCTTGCTTGAATGTCTTGCTGACTGGCCAAGCCATCATCTTCTGATAGGTACTCTTTAATTTTTTTTTTAGTTAGTAATAGCCACTGATGGATTATCTAAATACCAAGTGTCTCAGCTCATGTGGCAGTGCCCACTAGGTGATCTATATATGTGCAACTGGTTATTAGCATGAGTTCACTCCAAGCCTACCAGTGGAGGACTATCCAAGTTTCATTCGTTCACTAATGTTCAGTCTCTGAACAGCAAAGATTTCCAGCCATAATGCATTTTCCAGTCTTGTGCTGAAAAGACCATTTATTTAAAACATACCCTTAAGGATTTGCATGTCAGCATGGTGCAAGTAATGCAGTTTCTTAGGAGAAAGTTTTATGCCAAACAATGTACCACACCTCATCAGCAAGACAGTTTCTGTCAATGGGAAACTACTCGAAACTACTCAAAATGCCATGCTCAGGAACTCTGGCTGGTAAGTATTCCAGCAAGAACCAAATGAACAAAAATATTTTATTTGCCTGCAGACCTTAGATTGCCATAATTCAAGTGAGAAATATTTCTGAAGACCAGCATTTCCCCATTCAGTAGAAACTCTTAAAATATTGTTGTATTACCTGTCTTATGTTTTATAGACCTTAGATGACCAAGCATATACAAAGAAATTGAGTGAAATTTCACTGATGTAAGTAGCTAATTTTCACATGAAATTAGTGAGGTTTAACTGAATTGTAAATATTCAAGAGCTGACTTCACCTACTTTATTTAGAAATCATTAAATACTGAGTGACAGTATTTAATCATAAAGAGATGAAAATTGACATTACCATGTTTTTATTTTTTCTTTGAATCTTCACAATTCAGCATCATTTGTTAAGCAACTAAATAAGTACAAAGATGGAAAAAGTATCTCTTTTCAGCCTTTTGTGGGTCTGTGATATTCACTTTGCATCTTAATGGCTAACTTGCAGCTTCTCTCCTCTATCCTCCTTTTGACTCTACAAAAACTCCACAGCTAATTTTATTTTTTGAAGGTCACGCTACTCCTGCAATCTGATTCCCAGGCATGCTGTTATTTTCAGTAGTTTTTATAGTCTTGGGACCCAATTAGCAACACCATAAAATTCTAAAGGTGGTGGAAACACAAGCAATGAGTGTGCTGGAATATTCAGGAGGAGGAGCAATTTTGTGCATGTGTGTGTGTTTAGGGTCTGTTTAGAAAAGACAGAGAGACAAAAGAGAAAGACTCAGGAGCAAGTAAACAAGACAATGGGAAAGAAAAGTGAGAGTGCATGAGAGCAAGAGAAAATAGAGAGGCAGAGTGATAGCATGAAAGAGCAAAAGGGAACAATAGAGTAAAGAAGTATTTATGAGTATGTGGTATTGCTTAAAGCCGTTGCAACATAGAGACAAAAATGGCACACATCCAGATGAGAGACGATGCAATGCAGTGGGAAATATAACAGACTGGTAAGGCAAGTCATAATTATCACATGTCAAGCATATGAACCCATATCCGTTTTCCAAATTTTTTCCCCTTTTTTTAATGAAAGGATTGCTCCGTCAAATATTGTTATTGGATTCCCAAAAGACAGAAAATAAACAGGTAAAGCCTATTTCATAGAAGTACTTTCCAATCACTCTCCATACCAGCTGCTGGCTTTGATGTACACATGTGTAATTCCATGACAACATAATAAATTGAACTGCTCTATAAATTAATACACAGGCATAATATATAGCTACTATGTTCTGATAATAAATCATGTCTTAAAATAATCTAGAGATTAGACTTTACAGAAATTGCTTTGTCCTTAAGTCAAATATGGTAGAAAATTGAAAAATATTACAATTTATTAATTATTTATTATTACATTATTTCTAATGCATTAGGAAATCATTTTTTTATTTTCTAATACAATAGTTATGTACTAAGTAGACCTGATTTCAGCCAGAATAGAGCTAGTTTTCCTCTAAGTAGCTGGTCCAGTGCTGTGTTTTTGATTCAGTATGAGAATCATGTTGCTAACACACTGATATTCAGGGTGTTGCCAAGTAGTGCTTACTGTAAATCAAGGACTCTACAGTTTCCTATGCTCTGCCAGTGAGCAGGTGCACAAGAATCTGGGAGAGTGCATGGTCAGGACAGCTGGCTTGAACTGGCCAAGGGGATATTCAATGCCATAGAATGTCATGCCCGGTATATAAATTGGAGGAGTTGGCCAGGAGGGGCTGAACACTGCTGGGATACAAGTTGGGCATCAGTCAGTGAGTGGTGAGCAGTTGTATTGTTCTTCACTTGGTTTTCTTGGGTTTTAATCCTCTAACTCACCCTGATTTTAAGATATTCTAAATCTTTATGCCCCTACTGTTCACTGTGAAACAGCAGAAATAAGGGCTTATGTGAACACCAACTCAGCAATTCATCATTCCGTCTGATAAACACTAATTTTTCTTTCAAATGAAAAGGAAGAACTACTGTTTATACAAACCTAAACATTCATATTGCCTACATGAACTCATCCTGGAAGGAAAGTGAATATGGAGTACAATGCTGTCTTGTCAATACACCAAATTTCATGATAATTTGTTGAATACCTAAGTTCAGCAAGATGGTTTTTTTGAGAATAGTAAGATACCCTATGGTCTTCCTGTATAAAAAGATGAACATTAAACTCAGTAGATCACCTACTGAAATCAAAGGAAATAAAACTGTATTCTCACATACCATGATTGAATTTGCTCCTCAGTGGTTGAGTGGCCTCACTTGCTAAAATTTAATTAGCCCAAAGAAGACACTTTGAGAGAAATGTCACTGACAATGTGTCCCTTCCTATTATTCCTTTTTTTATTATTCCTTTTTTTTATTTCCTATTATTTCATTTTATTCCATCTGAGAAGCAATAATTGTATGGGATATGGAAGCAAAAAGTAGAAAAAGACAAATAAATATTTTACAAATAAAACTGCTTGGATCACAAATGATAAGAACAGCTAAAAGTTTCTGCTGTTGCTTTGTATGAGTTTTCCTTATATACTTTCTCTGTATGTTCTGAATTGAAAGAAAAGAAAAAAAGAAAACAAAATAGAGAGCTACAAAAATAACAGGAATGTCAACAGGAAATGTAGAAAGTAGATGTTTTTGAAGGGAATTTGACTTTAGTGTGCAACATGCTTGCAGACCATCATGTTGAGAGTCTACATAAGCAGTTTGTGCCTAGTGAGGAGGAAGTGGTGCCAATATCCAAGTTTTGCTATAATTGCCATTGATTGTTGATAAGCATTTATCTAGTGGGTCATACGTATGTCAGTCCACCTCTTCAAAAGCATTGCATAAATAGCAGGTTCATTTGATTGAATCTGTTCATATTTAATCAGCCAAGGTATCCTTTTAACTTAAATAGCAAAATGTGGTAAGTACACAGAGCTGTGATATGCCACATTTAGATTTCTAGCACTCACAGTGCTTCAGTGAGTTTAGGATGAAAATCTGTACTGTGTGTGAGATTAAAAGAGCTTTCAGCCATGCATACCTAAGGCCAGAACTGATGCACAGGCAAAGACAGCAGTTGATATTGACCCTCATTGCTGCATAAATATTCTTTTCAATAAAGCCTTCTGAAAGCTATATGGAAGTTCTGTACTGTGTTATCTAATGCTAGCTAAAGCAGACTTATCTGCATAACACTAGTACTATTTGCTTGAGTTTTACTGATGATTCTTGTCTCTTGCCCTCTGTCAGGAGAAGTCTCAGCTTGCAAGCTTTTCCATGAAGCTGCAACAATTGAATAATGAAGAAACACATTGAACTGTGAACCAGCAATGAGAGAAAAAACACAGTTCCTAATCAGTTCCCAGAATTACAAAATCAACTTACAGAGCTTAAACCAGATTTCTAATTCTTTCCATCTACATTTTTTTATAATACAACATGGCAAAGGCAGTAACTGCTGAAAAGGATAGCTAGATATGAAATACTAGGTATCTTACTAAATATCTTTGGAGCTGCTATTTGTGACATGCATACAGATGAGATGCTAAACAGAAATCTCTTTTCAGTCTGAAACCGAGATAACAGCTTGAAAGACAAATTACTGATGTACAATTAAAAAGGTCCACTCACTAGCCCACCCAAACAGAACCTCTAATCACGAAGGTGTAAAAGACCAAGAAATGCCATGATATGTGTTAGTGATCTTGCTACGCAATCTGATTTTACTGATTTTTTAGTGCTTTATAATCTGTGTTGGCATGATCTGAGGAACAAAAAATCAGAGTAAGGGAAAAGGATAGAAGTGCTTGCAGAATTACAATTACATGGAAATTAACCACAAATGCCTAAATTGTCAATTTTCAATTATCTGAGCTGAAAAGCACAGTCATACTCAATGCCACCTCACAGTATATGGATATCAGCCATCCGATACTTTGGGAAATTAGCAATAGCCATTTCAAAAGAGCCTTATAGCCCTACTAGTCCAGCATTTCTATTAGTTAGACAAAAAGAGATGAAATCATGAATTTGAAACCAAGGAAAAATTAAAAAAAAAAAAAAAAAGTCATCCTGAAATCTGATAAGTGAAAGCTATTTGTAGCAGTCAGCATTACTTGGATGAATTTTAAATCTACTTTTAAAAATCTGAGTTTAGTTATGCTGAATGTTTAATGATGTAATTAAATTCTTTTTAAACTGGTTCATCATTTGTTCCCCCCTCAGCCTTCCTCTTCTGACATTTTCTGGTTCCAGATCACAGGCTGTTTCATAGGTCAAATTATGCTTTGATAACATCATTGATTTCTGTCTCATTTCTGAACAGATATTGAGGACAAGATCCCAAGCTGCAGCAAATGGGCATAGTTCAACTAAGTTCACTGAAGCTGAGCTAATCACAGTAGTGCCAGAACTGTTTGGGGCTCATATATAATCTTTCTTCTTTTATTTCTCTTCCTTTGAGGACTCTAAGATAGTGTGACGATTGATACCAAGCTAACCATGAAGCTTTTTTTTTCTGTTTATCCATTCAGTTACCTTAAACGGATGTTTGTGTTTAGGAAACTTCCCCATCTGACCACTCAGAAGCCTCTCTGCCTGTTACATTCCCCTTACCCAAGACTGTCACTGCTGGGACTGAAGCCTCTTTTTGGCAGGCAGCTCCAGTGAGTCAACAGGAGCCCAGCTTGGCTTTCTCCACACCCACATCTCACAGTCAGACCAGGTTTCCTTACCACTTTGGCCCTCGTGTTCCCATAGCAGAGTCCCAGATATCTGCTTCATTAAAATAATTCAATCATGGTGCTGCAACACCTTGGGCTGGTGCCTCCAAGGAGGGACCCTGAACAAAAGAAGTTGTAGGGGTTTATACCCTCAGAGTCCAAATGTATGGAAATCTGGGGTCTTCCTGCGGAGTCCTCGGCTCCTGCTGTGACTCTGAGTGCCCCTCATTTGGCTGGCACACAGGTCCCTGTGCCCTATCTTGTGCAAAGGGTCAGTGCCAGTTCACAGCCTCTTTCCTGGGGCTCTGCCACCCAGAGCTCAACCTGCAGCTCGACCTGCAGGTCCACACCAAGCTACACACACTGAATGTATTCCTCAATAGCACGAAACTTAATTAAATTAGAAGCTGTGAAACAGGACACCTCCTCTGCCGTTCTGATCGATATTAATTATGTTGCATTTTGTCAGTTTTCTTCACTTTGCAGGACATTTAAAGCAGCTTGTACTTCCACATTTCTCACATCTTTCTGTGTTAATTTAAGGTTCTATCTGACAATGAACGCATTGTTTTCAAAATTTTTCTTTAAGAGCAGCCAGGCTTCTCACAGCAGGGACTATAAACTCTGCACTGACCTAAAAACGCATAAGAAGACAGGGTATATTGGATTCATATTCCTGTGGATGTCACAGTGCTCTAGGGAATACTAAAGGGGATGTTTGTTACCAAAATTTAAGACAGACAGTCTACCGAATTCTTCTAAGTTGTATTCCCTTCACTTAAATAACAAGAGTCCTTTTTGCATTGGAAATTGAAATTTAGTGTTGGCATTCAATAAAAGAAATAGTTTCCTTGTGTTCAAAATGATTTGAGATTGGATTTCATGCCTTCAATATCAGAGTATTCATTTTCATTCAACTTCAAATCTGCAGAGTATTCTCTCCCTTTACTTAACATGCAATAAAAAAAATGCAAAACAGTGTGACTTAAAAGATCACATCTTCACCATGATTTCAACACTCACACTTTCCCCTGTTCTCACACCTCTCCTATACACACATATTTGCACTATGAGGAGGTGAATGCATGCTAACAAGCTCCATGCAGCCATATGGAAACAAAACCAAGTGTTTGTTGCTTAGCACCAAAAATTTTGCGGAGGACCTAAAAAAGCATAACTGGAAAGAGGTAGTGTAGATTATCTGTGCATATCTGGATAGGTGTTGCTCCCATACTTATGCAGTATCATACAATGTTCAGATATTCTCATGAGAAATGAAAATACTTAAATCACATGATAAATATATTTTTTAGAAAAGCTTTAACAGAAGAGAAGTGGATTCACGTTAAAAATGTGTTTGAGTCTACAAAAATAAGGTACAAATTGTGGAGTCTGATTAGAGCATGGTTATCCTTTAAACTATTTTTAAGTGTATTTCCATTTTTTTCTACTATAAAATGTTTTCCCCACTCAGTACAAACTAATTTTATCTGCTCTCCAGCCAGCAACTAAGAACCATGCAGATATTCACCCACTCCCCACAGGACGTTGAGTGTAAGTAAAAAAAATAAAAAGCCATGGCTTGAGACAAGAACAGTTTAATAATCGAAAGTAAAATAGACCAATTATACAAATATTAGTTATATTAATAATACTAATGACAACAATAAAAATTATAATAGGAAAAGCAGAGAGAGGAATAACGCCCAGGAGAAACAGGTGATTCACAATACAGATGCTGAACACCCACTCACCACCCCCGAGCAGCACTCGCCCCCTCCCAGGCAGCTGCCCCCAGTCTATATAATGGGCATGACATTCTATAGAGTGGAATATCTCTTTGGCCAGTTTGGGGAGTCCGAAACACAGCTTTGTACCAGCTACAAGGAAGAAAACCAAGTCTATCCCAGCTGAAACCAGGATACCTGGAATTCATTTGAATTACACTGTTTTATTAGGCATGGTTTGTAACTGCTATAGTTAGGAAAGAAATAGAATTTTGATTTTTTATTTTTTTTTTAAATTAGAACCTGAAACTCAGGTATTTTTAACAGTAAAGATTCAAACATTACCTTTTCTGATAGTTTTCTCTAATGAACAAAACCTACCAATCTGATTAATTATTTACCTTTGCTATGACACTTTCTGCTCTAGAGGCTAACTTATATTGTTATTCCTTATAAGAGTGTTAAGAATTTACCACTTAGCTTATTTTTACACACACACACACACATTGTTGTACATAGCACAAATTCATTTGAAGAATCACGGAGTTAACACTGTAAACACCTAATTTACATTATATGAACCTTAGACTCTCTGGATCATGAAAACAATTTTAAATATATCATATAATGCTTGTCTAGCTTATCTGTGCCCATGGCTTCACACAAAAGCATTCTTAAGTATCGTGAATGGTGCTAAACTGTCTTAAAAGTGTCATTTAATGATAAAACTGTGATTTTTCTTGGATTATTATAAATAGAAATATATAGACAGTCTGTGTAGTCAGATAACATAAAAAAATATGGTTAAATATTTTATTACAAAAATTAATTGGGGAATACATGAGAAGCAGTGACAGACATAGGACTAAACTTTTAAAGAGACAAAGTCCCAGCATCAAACGTAGGTGAAATTCTCATGAATGCCAGCCATGACATACCTGAAAAGCCTTGGAACTGTATACTGACATCTGCATTGCAGCAATGCAGATGAAAGTCTTTCCATGTACCAAGTGTGAAGTCATGTTTTTAAAATTAATCAAAGAGCAAATAAATTCAAAAGAAGGTGGGGTTTTGTTGTTTATATTGATATTAATCTGTCCCAGAAAAGGAATAACAACTTTTAAATTACTCTCCAAGTGCTGACAGGGTAGAAAAAACTAGGAAGTTTATCCAAGACTTCATTACCTGACTGATAAAACTGAAAGAAGCCAGACACTGTATTGATTTATAGGGCCTTGGAATCATATTCACAAAAACTTACTTCGTGAGGAATGAACATTTGACACAGAAAGATAGAAAAACATTGAAATATCAGATATTATGAGCACACAATAAAAAAATATTAAATAAAAAAAAGGTATTTTTCAGTCTTTGGTTTTCTGAGGTCCTGAAGGGCTATATCCAAGTCTTCAACAATACCACAGTCTTAAAGTCTTTCTCTCAGAGCTCCTAAATATCATGGCAATATATGGACTCTGTGTACCTGGTTTATTCCAAATGGCAGTTCAGTACAAGTTTTCCCTTGCCTGACTTTAGCTATCAAGAGGTTAGTAGCTCTAATCTAAATGAATCATCCACCTGCTATGTCACCCCAATCTAATATTTCTGCCCTCAGACTGAACGAAATACTCTTGGAGGTGACTCTTTCTCCTAGTCACCACAGCAAAATTACTAGCTTGGGCTAGGAGGCCAAACTTTCAAACAGCTGATTTTCACCCTCAGGGGGAGCAAGATGCAAGTCTGCCTTGAGAACAACATAATGACATAACAGATGTTGGTGTTTTATATGACTTATCATGTGAAGAACCCTAATGACTTGAGTGACCATTTTCCCCAGGGATTGAGGTGATTCAGGATGCAGGTACTGCCCATGCCTGTACTCAGCTTTACCAACATTTTTCACTGAAAAGCAGAAAGGACCTGCAGGATTCCGTTCAAACAGAGATAAGTAAATCACTCTCCATTTTCTATTCAGTCCTTGATTTCAGCACTGAAACTACCTGTAAAAAGGCTCAATAATGCCAATTGCAGAGGTGATCTCTGTTTATAGCTCTTTGCCCACTGGAAGCTCACATTATTGAACTCTACTGTGTACAAGGGCTCAGGTGCTGGCAACGTGGGGCTGCAGAGGTGGCCCATGTGAGGAGAGGTTGGGGCTGCTCTCTACAGACAGTTCTAGAGAGCTCCAACACACCCACAACAGGGCACTGTGCCCTCCAGCCAGGCTGATGGCAGGTATGGCAAAGTATCTTATAAAAAGCATAAAAATGCTGCACGGCAGAGTGTGAGAGTAGAGTAAGGGATAAAAAAAGGTGTGAGAAGCAGCCTTGCAGATGCCAAGACTGGTGAAGAAAGCAGGGGATGATGTGCTACAGGTGTCAGAGCAGAGATTTCTCTGAAAGACAGTGGTGAAGCAGATTGTCTCCCTACATATGAAGGACTACTCTGGAACTGATATCAATACTGCACCTGTGGAGGATGTCACACCAGAGCAGCTGGAGATGCCATGAAGAAAGCTGCAGCCTGTGGACAGCCCACACAGCACTATGCTCCTGCCAGGGGCAGTGGCCCATGGAGAAGAGCCCACACAGGAACAGCTTTTACAGGGGGAACTGTGGCCATTAGGGAACCCAGAGTGCAGCAGTCTGCTTCTGAAAGACTGCACCACCTGCAGCACATTTACTGGAGTTGTTCTCAAAGAGCTGTATGGCATGGGAACAAACTCACACTCAAGTAGGTTAAAAAGTGTAAGGAAGAAGAAGCATCAGAGAGGGACTGTTAAGGTCTGAAAGCAACCACCATTCTCCAGCCCCCTGCACTGCTCAGAGTGAAGAGGTAGAGAAATATGGAATGAAGGAGTGAAGTTCAGCCTGGAAAGAGGAGTGGGGGCAGAGGGGAAGGTGTTTTGATTTTTGTCTTTGTTTCTTACCACCCTACTCTATTTTTAATTGGCAGTAAAACTAATTTTCAAGTCAAGTCTCCTGGTCTTTACCTTGTCCCATGAACTTTTCCACGTTTCTTTCTCCCACTGGCCCATTAAGGAGCTGGAATGAGGGAGAGTGGCTGGGCAGGGAGTCTGACAGCCAGCCAAGGTCAACCCACATTAGGTCACTGATCAAGTATTAGATGGCAAAAAGCTAGAAACACTAATGACATGTGACAGATTTTAACAGCTGATATACTTTTGTGTTATCCTTCCACTTATGAATATAGAGAGTGAACAACCATAAGAAAAGCAAATACAATTAGAGCAAAGGCTGGCTGGCCATTTTCCTAGCATAAAGGGTGATTCAAAACCCTTCCTGGTCTTTGTTGGACATCACTATGAAACTGTAAAGCTACGAATTTCTCAGTTAGAGAAAATCAGCTGCCATTAGTCAGATAAAACTAATTGCCAGAGAAAACCAGTGGGTTTGGGGTTTAACACAAATTGCCTCACAAAAACAGCAGAACCTCCTTTTCATGTTCAGGACCAGCAAAACAGAAGTTTCTAAGTATTTATATCTTTTTTTAAGTGTGACTAACGTTATCGAAAATCATTTAATTTTCTTAATTTCCTCAATACTTTGACTGCTATGATAACAACAGATTCTGAGCAAAAGTTATTTGCCTTACATATCACTACCTCATACTACCCTAAATGAAGTATCTGAAGAGTCAAAATGTGGAGCTATTCTTTTCTCATAAACTATAGGCATAATTAAGGACTTTTTCTGTGTAAGATAACTGCATTTAGCAGATTTCCTGTGCAACTATCTTTTAGTCCCAGGACATACCAGTCAGTCCTCATTTTCTAAAGATCTGAGATGATTTTACAGGAAAGGAGCTCTGAAAAGTCTCTCACGCATTAGCCAGCAATATCTAGGGCCCTTGCTAACAGAAAGATACATCTGAATCATTTTACATCTGTAAAAAAATGACCTTTTAAAAAAAATCTACCCTGCCACTAGAGATGACAGCATAATGTGGACTGAAATCTGCTGATGCACTGTTTTAATCAGTTATTCAGCACCAAGAGAGTGACTCTGTGAGAGCAAAGTGCACAAGATCTTTCCTGAACAAGCTCAAGTCAGTTTTGGCCAAGAATCCCTGGGAAAACAGGATCTGATATATTTTTTTTGCTGTAGATATGAATACACTCATTTTTTCAGAGTAAATCCACAAAAGATCTTGTCTTTTCCAATTCTAATGCACCATATATGCAATCTATCTTAAAGTATATCTTAAAGTATATATAATCAGAGAGTCCTGCTTGATTAAATGGAGTAAGTTTTTGAGTTTTTTTGTAATTTAGAGTTTGCTCACAGCTTCAGATATTGTAGTACTGTGGTAATAATGTGATAGTTAAACAGGAGTTGGTCAGTTTAAACAGCATGGCAAGTACATTCCTACAGCAACGACAGAGATTCATTTACAGAAGTACTTAACTGGTTTTTAATTTGTATTTGGGCTAGGGACACGAAAGCTCTCTTACTATGATCCTTTCTGTACAATTAGTCATGTGCAATTTCAGTATCAGATTGCAACCTAAAATAACCTCTGTAGATCCCGGGATGGTAGTAGGGGATGTTTGGGGCAGAGACAAGAATCATGTCTCTGAATAGCAAAAGGAAATCTCTTAGCTTGGCTCTAAGAGTTTAAGACAGGGAAAGTTAACTGAGGGATCTGGATGTGAATAACAATTATCCATGCAAAGAAGGTTCTGTAGACTTTAAGGAAATGTAAAAGGTAGTAGTCTATTATGACAATTAAAAAAAAAAATATATATATATATATAATAATGGTCTACATTGCAAAGGGTTAGGGAGTCACACAAAAAGGAAAGTGATGTATTTACCAGGTCACACAATAGGTTTGAGAATAGCCTGGAGTAGAACCAAGTTTCCTAACATTCATTTCTGTGCTTCCTTAAGATAAAGTTGTAAACTACACTTTGCCAAGTAACCTATCAGTCATTACAGATAGCTGAGACTGATAAACCAGTTCCCAAAAATCAATAGTTTGTTTTCCCTTTGAAAGTTTCCAGTGCAATAACATGGAATATTTACCTAATATCCTTCACACAAATTCAGAAACACAGACACAAACACACACACACATCCTGTCTGCTACAGAGAGGAAAAAATGGCTGCCAGAATCCCAACCTTTTCCTGTCAAGTTCTGCTTATGTAATTTCCTACCCAAAGAAACAAGAATAATCTTATTCTGCTCTTTTCTTAATACAAGCTCCTTAAAAGTATCATTATTCAAGTGTTAGTATAGTGGCACAACTTCTTAACTACAAGGAAAAAAATAAAACAGATTTTCCTCTTGCATTACTTTAACTATTGTTAAGCGAACAAGATTGCAAAGTAGCAAGGTTGCAATCTAGGTAATAATTTATGTGTTAAATATTCCAGCTAGCTAAAGCTGGGTCCCTCTGACATCCATCCTATACTGATCATATCCACTGACTCTTGCTGTCCAGGCTGCATTTTCTTTCTTGTTCCCAGCATCTCTCTGGTGCTCCACCCATCACATGTTAGATATTGAAAAGTACAGGAACACATCAGAAAGTTAACAGAACCAAAAAGAGAATTATAATTACTGTTAAAAAACTCTCTTTAAAAAGGCTGACAGGCAGCAAAGGAAAGACGCAGATAAAAAGTAAGGCATAGATGCAAAGCTGTAGGCACAAAACCCCACATCTAGATCCACAATGGAAATACAGCCTAAATGTGGAGAGAATACCAAACACATCTGGAATGTGACATCACTGTTCCCATTATCTGACTGGAAATTTTATGAACCGCAGACGGACCCTAATTGTGTGGTGCCATCCATATCATAAATACTTTTCATAAGTTAATGGCACAAATTTTAATTTAGGAACAAACACTGAGTTATGACAACCCTCCCTTAAGGATATGTTCCAAGAGATGGGTTTTTGTAAACTAGATTGGTTTTAGCGGTGTAGAAAGCAACAGTCTCCTACAAATATTTAAATGTGTCATTTTACCTTGAGAGAGAAAGTTTGCAAAAGGATTATTTCAGAGAATTATGATGCTCAGTCGGACTTTGATTCATAAAGCTGTACTGAGCCTCCACTTCTATAGGACAATCCAATTTGCAATATCAATCTTTCACATAGTCTATTCTGGCGGAGAACATCACTTATTTTGTCCTCTCACAGAACTGCAGGAAGAAACACTACATAGTACTCTTATTAGGGTACCCATTTGTGTAGACTTTTGGCCTCATTAAGAAAATTCAGCTGCTTTAATAATCGTACTACACATACCAATGCTCTAGCACCCCCTCATTTATGTAGTACATATTTTTTTAAGACAAGTGCAAAATTTTGTTCATGACGTTATGGCTCAAAACTATAGCCTCCAAGCAGCAGCAGCAAGAACAGATGTTAAATACCTTCTAGGAGTCCTGTCCAAGCTGTTGGCATGGAGCAAACAAAGTGAAAGCCAGGAACAAACTGTAGCAAAGCACAGAGGACTTTTTTTTTCAATACATTCAGTAAGACATACACTATAATACTTAAAAAACACAATAGGGAGAATCAAAACATGATGTTGTGTGAATTAAAAGGCAGCAAATTATAGACTGATAACAGCAGTAATATCTAGACTAAAAAAAATCTTTTCCACGGAAAGTGGGCAAAATAAAAAATTTACCTGGTTACTTAAAGGAATACATACAGATGAGAAGTTTAGAGAATAGCAAAAATAGCTTCAATATATTACTACAGCTGTTTCTTGGTTAGTCCTGCTTTAAAATACAGAATACTGTGTTAAAACTCAGAAGGAATTCTGGATTTAGTAGCATTCCTAAACTGCTGGTCCCTTTGCTCTTTTTTTGTTCTAGTAGATTTCTTCCAGCAGAACACTGAATATATGTCCCATGAAAAAGAGCTATTTAATTCCCCAGATTTTTGTGACCTCATAATCATTTAAAAGGAAACTAAATGTCTTTGATGGAAACGTTAAAAACTTGGCTGAAAACTGTGGAGCAACAATGGCATCATGCTAAATTGCTACATGACTCACTCCACTTCTTGTTTAGTCACTACTTACCTATTGAGTTTAGAGTTCACATTACTTTTTTTTTTTTTTTAAACAAGCTGGAATGCCTCTAATGAAAGATTTTTGTTGTTGTTGTTGTTGTCAGGCTGCATGTTCTTCTTTGACTCAGAGATTTGTCTTTCAGCAAACCTCACTCAGAAAATTATTGAACACAAAACCTCGACATAAGCCACACAAACTTCTGTCTTATAACAGAATTATTTGTGTAATACAGTTGACCTGCTAAAATACAATTAAAAACTAAAGTTGCCCAAAAGTGGCCTCTGACATTAGGATAACTGGCACATAACATCCAATGTGCATATCATCAGAACTCTGCAAGATTTCACTGTGGAGGGACCACATGCAAATGTTCAGGAGTGGTTCCTGGATCAAACTCCTGAACAGTAGCTACAAGTACCTGTGAGAATGCTGACTACTAACACAAAATGTATGCCATTCTAACAGTTTAAAAGTATAAGCAGAAGGTTTCCAGTAACTGCAGATGTTCTCTACCACTGTTCTATTCGAAAGGATTGATGTCACTGTAGTGACGAGACTGGAATGTAGTTCTGCTCTATCATAAGATTCTCTGAAATGTCAAAAAGCACTAAAGGGAAAGTGAAAATATCCACTGCTGTTACACTGAAACACAGGAATGGAAGGAGTGTTTAGAATCCATAAACCAAGTTGGTTTACTTTTGATTATTATTCAATCTACATGTTAAAAGGTGGGTTTATCAATATCAAAACTGTTGGGGATGAAGTTTTTTGTTTGTTTCTTTGTTTGTCTTTTGAGATAGAAAAGGCATCAGACCTGGTGGTTAACTGTTAAATGTTTCCATTTCAACACATCTATATTTTTCAACAAAAACCAAATCTATAATTAAAAAAAAAAAAAAATCTCAACCAGCATACGAGGCCTCAGAGGAAAAGAAGAAAGTGAAATATAATGCAATCCACTAAATAGTTTAGGAACACTGAGAAAAGTGCCATCATTTAGTAATCACTATACTAATAGGGTACTGCGGAGGGATATGTAAAGGCATTACCACTGTAACACACAGTATATGATCTAAGTTTCTCAAAATCTGTGTTAAATAAGAAAACAGTCTCTCTAAGTCTATAACATGAGCAGAACCAACCTTTTCAGAATGACAGAGGATGCCAGTGGGCCCTAGAAATTCTCTTTAGTTAAAACAACAAGCTGTGCAGCATCTGCCCATTCTCAGGCAAAAGAAATCTGCCAACATGTAATGGAGAAAGGAAGCTTTACAGACAGCAACAAAACTCAAAATTGGTGTGTCACTGAACTGCCAGCCAGCACAAGAAATGAAAGGGGCAAGTCATAGATTTGATTTACTGTCCCTGCTTCAGTGTTTCACTCTAACTGAAGCCCGCTAAATGGTATCAGCCTTCCTTAAAAAAAAATAAGGGGGAGAGAGAAAGGCACCTCAGTAATCAGTATTGAAAGTAACAAAAGTCTCTTCAGCTTAGTAATACTTTGCAAACAAAACAAAACAAAACAAAACAAAACAAAAAAAAAAAAAAAAAAAAGAAGACATAAATGGTATTCCAAAATAACTGACAGCACACACTCTCAAGGCAACTTCCCTAATCAGCATGTTTCAAAGGTTTTAGTGGAATTCTTTCATCCAGTCCTAAATCTTTTTACTGCTGTACTCTGCATGATACTGCTACATATCCATTGCTGTCACAGGAGGAATTTCAACATGATGAAAAGTAGTTCAGATTAGGTTCAAGGAATGACCTACGCACCTTTAGCATAGGTTCCATCACACATGACTTTCAATTCCTCTGGCTCAAAGTGAAATCCATAACATCGCAGTAAGTTTCTGCATTCTCTTTACAGTGCATAAGACTCAGTTGGTCCCAAAATTAAATCCAAAATTGCAAACACTTTGTCTAGGAAGCCAAAACTATAGAGTCAATACACTGAAAACTAATGTATCTGAACAACTATCACATCAGAAAAAGTGGAGGACAAAGTTTCCTAAATTTAAAATTCTCTAATTTCAAAGCACTCTTCATCCACTGTAAGCAAACCATTTTAAAAGAGGGTGCCTATCCTTATTTATTCAAATAACTTTAAAAATCCTATAGACACTTTCAAATAATTTAGTGGTTGTGACAATTATAGGAACTCTAAATATCAAAGTGTGAGTTTCTTTTCAGAAGCGAGAGAAATAGACCAAAGCTGTCTGCTTCCTATATGAAAGAACTAATTACAGAAATTGTACAAAAGGAGGCCTCAAGACCATTATTTACCCTTTTGACCATCTCTTAAAAGATGGGGCTGGTTATAAGCATAATGTTTGAGGAGCTGAGTTTTGAGAGAATATACATGCATGACTGGTACTCCTCAGATACTCAAGTGGAAAAAAACCTGGTGTCTGAATACCAGTGAGGCACACAAAAAACTCAGACAGTCCATTTCTTATCACAGTCTAAAGTGGGGCATGTTCAAAATGCCATTGATGTGTAAGGTAGGCACTGACTAAAGAGGAATTTCATTTTGAACATGAGACCTAATACCTGCCTAAGTCTCACATTAGATGTCTCATTTGAATGAAGCCAAGACGTTAATTGAAATCATAGCTTATGCCTGGTCCTGCAGGCACCTCAGTTCAGGGTGCATTTCTGTTTCTGACCTTCATATGGTTGCAGTCTCATGCAGAATCAACCCAAACTGCCTGATCAGATCACACAGACACTAGTCACCTAAATCCTTTGAGCAGAATGCTAAGAGCACACCGTAAGATGTCTCATTCTAGAGTCAGTGGCACATGCTTCATATATAGTTCATAGATAGGGAGATAATGAGCCCCTATTTTTATATATCACTGTTAGGAGCTGCAGTATTTCTGAAGAAGCTATAGACCAAATTGTTTAATCCCATATTTGCCACCTCCTAGGAGAATGCCCTTGGCTAAATGGGAGCACCCTCCAATGAATTTAAAAGCCCAAAAGCAACTAAGATTTCCAGTAAGATTTTATTTTAAGAAATAGATATATGTGTTTATCATTTTCTCCCATCTTCTCTTTGTTACTACAAAACTTTGGTACCTTTGTGGCACATATGAATATGTAAATACATAGCCAACTGCAACTGGAAATGATCTGCCTCATGAGTATAAAGGTTATTTTGTACTTACATTAATATGTTTATCCACTTAAGCAGTCACTGTCTTTATTTTTCTGTTCATTTAAATTAAAAGTATGCACTGGTTCTTTAGTTTGCACCCAATATTTTTCATCTCTAAATCTCAAACTTCTAAACTTAGGTCAAATTACTTATTTGTAAACAGCAAAATATTGCTGTTGAAAATTTATGATACAGTAGGACAGAAGAAGCTGCATATTCAGAGCCTACATGGAGAACAAACCTCAGGCTTCACTGTAGCTTACAGAAAAGACTACAAAAGTAGAACACAGCCAATAAGCACAGAAGGTGAAACAACCTTAATGGATTGCTGTTATTAAGATCAGAGCTTTAAAGAACTGTTTCAAATATCCATTTTAAATGAAACCTTCAAGCTAAGTTAGAAAGCAGAATTAAAAATTAAAACCAAGACATCATCTGTTGTGAGATATTGCTATGCATAATCTAGTAGCCCAGCCACCATGGAATATGTGCACGGCAGATTGGAAATTATATGGACTCTCTTGTTTTTGAAAACTGTGCTATTGACTGCTTCTCTAGTGGAGAGTAACCGTAGTTAATTAGTTTGAATTCAATCTCACTGGACAAATCATTTCACTCTCCAAAAACCTTTTTGTTCAATGCAACTAATGGCATTATGTCTGCATTATCCATGACACGTGGATTTGGACTAGTCAAGCTAAATTATGACAGCGAAAGCCAGAGCATTTTTGAAGTGTAAAATTTGAAAGAATCCATTAGGAAACACCCAGTATCACCTGAAAGGGCAAACTGACAAAAACATACTTCATCAGTTACAAGAACAATTTGATGTGCGGCAAAACACCAGTTGTATTTGCCAACAAGGCACAGGTGCATACCACATGAGCAGGGGAAAATGTGACTGCAAGGAGACTGATGTTCACTCTGCAATCATCATATATTCCTCTGATGTATCTCATTGCAGCACTCACACAGTAAAACCAGATTGAAATATCTGTTTGAGTAAATTCAAAATAGTTTCCACTAAAACTGAGAAATGTCCACCATTGGTTCAACTTGTGTTTCAAAGTAGTTTTAAAAAGACAGTCACAAAAGCCACACGATAACATTACAGAAGTGGTTGGTAAATCATAGACAGAAGACTTAGTAGGAGGATTGAATAGAATATACTTGCATGAAGAAGGTTGATCATCTAAAAGGGGCATAAAATCTTTTCTCCTTTTCCTTGTTTTCTTTTCTTTTCTTTTTTCTTTTCTTTTCTTTTCTTTTCTTTTCTTTTCTTT
>JAWWLT010000092.1:15578899-15600420 GCA_035040995.1 Premnoplex brunnescens | reverse complement strand
AGCACATCAAAATCAAAACTTCTTTTCAACACAAAACATTATTTTATCATAAGACTGAATCCAAGTGAGGGTCACTCACTTACCTGGAATTAGATAATCAAGTTACATTGTACTGTATTTTAATTGAGAATAAAACACAGGAAACTGAAGAGCATACCTTTATCTTTATCAATCAATTACTTCATGAATCAATTACTACATGATGAAGTAATTTGTCACCCTCATTGGCTATGCAAGTGAGACAAAGCATAAAAAGGCAGTGCCCACACCTGGAAACAGGGCAAGTCCTGTTTGTGAGCTGCCACCTGATGTGGGAGAAACAGTTTGTTGATGCACATATAAGTGATTGCATGCCTGGTGGCCTAGATCTCTGAGGATATATTTTCTCACTACAAGTGATGCTAGAAAATGGCCAGGTAAAGTAAAAGACAGACTTTGCATTCCTGCATATCCTGTACCATCTGCTGTGACATGGATGGCAGATTGCAGAGAGGAACAGTGATTTGTATATTTTGGATGTATTTGTTAGGTACATTGTGCCTCCTTAATTCGTTGGCTAATTTATCACTGAAATAATTTTCTGTCACACACATAGGATTTATAGAAAAGATGCAACTTCAGCTCAGCAGCTCTGTTACAGCAGTGCTTAAATTATGCGGAAAATAAATGCCACCTGGTATGACTACTTTCTCTGTAGCTAAGATTTATTAGGAAACATATTACTTAGAAACTTCCTTCCTTCTCTTTGGCTTTTCCGTAGTTATATGGCGCACACAAAGATCCTGAGGGTTTTGTCTGATACTTTGAAGTCTGGTGTATTAAAAGGAAATGTGCATGCAATTATGTTGTAGGTAGTATACATTTTTTTTTTTTTTCTTTTTGGCTTTACCATAGGTCAATATTTGTTTTACAGTATGTACATTCACACCTAAGCTTTTCATCAATGAATCAATGAATGTAGGCCTATCTGTCAAATCCTTGGTTTGAAATAAGCAGAAAATATATGAAATCTACATATTTTTAGAAGAAAAAGAAGGAAAAAAAGGAGAAATGGAGAGAACTCAGCTAGTGATATAGGGAATCTAATTGTCTGAATTGCACTGAAAGTGATATTCAAAACTTCACAAACAGCTTTTTTAAATTTATAGTTTAAAATTACTCAACTTTTTTGCCACATTCTATAAATTCCTGAATGTTAGGAAGTAAATATGTTTAGAGCTATTGCAACACTTGTGTTGACAATGCAATCTTCTCTTAATGTTTAAAGATTACTTTGAGGTTATTTTGTTTAATTGAAACAATACATTTTAATCTTACAAAGCTGCCACTAGTTTATTTAAAAAGGTAATTTTATCCTGTAACAGGGATAGCAACTACTTTGCACTGTGATTTTTCCTGGAATATACAAGAAGTAAAACCCAATAACAAGGGAGAATGGGAGCTGGAAGTGACACTTTTCTTATTATGTTTACAGATTGCATGACTCTGTTTGGAAATGTACCACAATAGTTGTTATGTTTTTACAGTCCCTCTTTTCATGATTATTAGATCATTACATTTAGCTTAAACCAATTTAAGTTTATATTAAGAATTTGTGATCAGTTCTCACCTCTGACCTTTGGGTTAATGAGAAGTTCCTCTGTGTAATTGCTGTATCTTAAGATGGCATTGTGGTGTGTAATCCTTACTTCTGTAATATGACATTCAAAGTTTGTTTTACATGAGCAGGTAGAAAAACATCATTTCAGCAGTGAGCAATAATTATCTGCCACCTAGCTGAAAATACACAGTGTGGATAAATTGTCTTCATCTGGTAGCCTTTGTTTGTGAGACAAGTTAATTAAAAGAGGAATGCTGAAAAACATGTCTGTCCACTGATTGCTGATAGAACAATATTATTACTTTGCAATAAAACATTCTCGAGAAAATCAAACAAAGTTGGTTTTGCTCTGAAATATTGATAAAAATTAAGCAACCATAATGCCTTTTCATTATGATGATAAGGAAAATGCAGTCATTGAAAGGAGATATCTATTTGTTTTAATGGGATAAGAAATGCTTAATACACTATGTACTCAGCTGAGACTTACATGGGTTAATACAGGCATAAAGTACTGACCCCGAGACATACATTTTTCACCTTGCAATTTTCTGTATATGATAGTGAAGTACACATTAGGTATTATATATGTGTTCTTCCTCTCCTGCTTTAATTAACTCAGCTATAAAAAAAGATATTGCAGTCACTCCATGAATATTTTACCATTCAGAAAAGTTTTTATTCAATATTTATTTGCCAGGACAACACTCAGTGTGTGACAATTACTTTCAATTTCAAAAACTGTTTACACATATAGCATAGGACCCACTAACCTTGATCTGCTATGAATTGCCTTTTTTAGTTCTACATAGGACTGAAAGAAGGATGTTGCATGAGCCAGCAGTCTGGAATTTGTTTTCCCCATCTTATAGAAACTTTGCAGAGTATCAGTTGCCTGTTCTGTTAAGAGGAAGAGGAGTTATGCTAAGAACTTTATTAGAGTAAGTTTTTTTGTTGTTTGTTTGTTTGTTTGTTCTGGTTTTTAATTTTTTTTCTTTTTTTATAAGAACAGTATGGCATTCTAATATTAATTTATAATTTTATTTTTTTATCTTTTAAAAAAAAAAGTCACATAAAATAGCTCACTTTTCACTAAATATTGCTTTATCAGTCTCAACAGTCAAACAGGGAATTTATAACACAATATAGAACAAAACCCCTCATTGAACTGATCTAGTGTTTTTTTCTGAATTTGCAGAGACTGATTCTCAAGAAAAAGACTATGATGCATACGTTTCCCACATAATTTTAAATTTGTAATTGTTTAAAAATATCTCTTTTTTTTGCTGCTTTTTTATGATTTTTTCTAGTAACTATTAAAATTTATATTGTTTGCTCCTAACTTTTTCTGTTTTTGCATAATTTTAAAATAAAAAAAAATACTGCAGAGATGTATAATATATATAAGTAGAACTCCTTTTATGTGAGGTAGAATTCATAATAACTGTACAACTCCATGTTTACTTCAAAAAGAATTAAAATTTACTCCTGTTACATCCCAGATATAATGTCCTCATACTTCTGATAAAGAATAACTTCACAACAAATATATTTGCTGATGTGAGGTTGTTTTATAAGCTGTTAACTACATGAATTCACTCTATAATAGGTTAACCTTTGTGTACATTTTCACTGCTAGGACGAGGAAAGTTACAAATATATTCTCATGGTAAAAGTATCATTAACTGCTTAGAGAATGGATGCCAACACTCATATACACATATCTTAGGAGGTCAAGTGTATTAGGAGTGGTGTGCCAGAAAGAAAGATGCATATAATAGGATTGAATACAGTGTGGATGGAAAGCAAACTAGACATTACAGATAGTTTACTTATATAGAGAAATAAATCTAGATTGTTATTGTCTATGCAGTTTGAAATAGTGGTCAAGGGTTCAACATAATGCTTTTATTTCCACAAAATATTTTACTTTTTTTTCTGCTTTGAATTTCTCAACACACATATATCAAAGACAGAAATAGTTCCCTGAAGATATTTTCTACATAGACAATTTTTGTCAGATTCTTTGGTTGTCATCTTCATAGGCTTGGTATAAGTAAGATAAAATTTCCACTTTGACTCTATTTCATCTCTAAGTGAAAAAAAGCACCCAAACCCAAATCAACCTACCAACCACAAAATTAGACCCACTTATTAGGCTGGGTAGCTGCTTTCTGTTTTACTGAATAATGGTTGCACTGTGTCACCAAACATTATAAAGTTGTTGAGACACTAAGGCATGTATCGAATCCTTGATGGTGTAAGAGACATTGCACAGTGCACTACCTAATGAAGGACCTTGAAAAGGAAATTGTACATCACAGTCCTCCAATTAAAATTATGGAGAAAATCTATTATACCTGTTATTCTTGGCAAGTGTAGGAATCTGTAATTCTCAGATAGTTCTGTAATGTCAGCTTCTTCACACAGCACAAAAATATATAGCATAGAAAATCCTAGGGCTTTTCATTGAAATATCTGAGTCTATTTGGAAATGCACATGGAAAAAATATAAACAGTATTTGAAAATACATTAGCAGATAGGATTTTTATTTGGATTTAAATTGTACATTTGAAATACCAGAAGGCACACTAATACTTAGCCCTGGAAACACCTGTTCAAATGATAATTGCTTTAATATTGCTTGCTATTTAGAGAAGTGCAGCAACAGCATTATCCTCAGGTAATGGAGTTGTTCCTTGGGAAAACCAATTTCCAGATCTCAGCTTATGTTATTCTAAAAATAAATATAAAAATAAATAAATAAATAAATAAATAAATAAAACAAAATACAGGATTAAGCAGCACTATCAAGATTCACCAAAAGGAAAGAAGGAGACCTAGGTCAGGATTAAGTTTAGGCAGAGTTTTGAGATTCAGAGCCAAAAGTTTTAGTTTATTTTAATAATACAGGAAACATATCACGTTATAGGTAGTGTCCTCTAGTCCTCCTCTATATGTTCCAGTGAATGTGGTGTCAGCTGCACTGTCAGCCTATAGACTATAATGTCATAAAAACATCCTCCTCTAACCAATTGAAGTTTCTTGTTCACAAAAAACCAAACCCAACAAACTTTTTATTTTTTTCTATGATCTGTACTAGCTATATATGTATATGTTTATTTATCTATCTATGAATATGGATGAAAACATAAAATAGCCCTTGATGTTCCTTCTCAAAAGAGATCTGAGATATGGACAATCATTTAAGTGGGAAGAATTACTATCCTGGCTGGAAAATAAATCTTTGTTCTTCTTTTCCAGAGTAGAATCCCAATTTCAATTATATTTTTAAAGGAAAACACTTCATTTTTGCTACTACTTTGCTATTATAAAGTGTGAAAACAGTTTCAAGTAATGATGGGGCCATAACAAACCTCTAGATTTTAGCGTGGCAGCCAGAAATCCACATACCTTTATTTGCCTCGTCATCTATTCCTTCTCTCTTTGAGTAAATCATGTGTGAGAAAGGCTTATGTATTCTTTCCTCCTATATAAAATTAGTGTTTCAGGTGGATCCTTCAAAAGATCTTTACTTGTCAGAATGGCAGCAGTAATGAGATATTGCAGTCAGAGCACATATCTTGATCAAGCTGGTAAACCTGTACTATAGGAATAAACAGAATTCTTAATAATAAAGATACATTTCACTAATTTAACAAACGGATCAAAAATTTAATATTTTTACTATTTAGGAAAGGATTTTGAGAGCTATAGCCATAGCAAAATCAGAATTCATTAACTCCATTTATTCTACTGATTTTCTGAAGTTGTGAACATAAAAAGCTCTTTCTCTGTGACACTGTTCTTGTGCAAGAAACTGCAACAAAAAAAAACCTGGAAAAAAAAAGGAAAAAAAGAAACAACAGGAGAAGAAATTTCCACTTGGTCTAAGTCATAAAATGAAAATTCAAAGATTGCACATCACTGGCTGTGGGAACAAATAGTTGTTTGACATTGCGAGCCAGCTTAGTAAACAAAAAGTAACAACAGTAACTAAGTACTGTCTTGTACATTCCAGATGGCAGTGCTTGGTGTACCAATTTTATTCAGACTCTAGAACAGACTCTAGGAATAATTTTTATATATAGTAGTAAATGATCTGAAAAGTAAAACAAGTCTTGGCCACGCTTTCTAAAGCTTATATGGATGCAGGAGAATCATAATCTACAGTGGGTATCAATCACAGCTCAGTTATGGTAGATATCAGGAAAACTCAAGTAAGGGCTTAAAAACAAATACATTGAGTTCAGGTGTAGATTCAAAGAGTCAACTGATGTCTCTGATGAGCAACTACAAGTCTACACATATATCTAAAATCACATAAAGCAAATTCAGTGATAGCTAATAAAGGCTTAGGTATTCCAGGAGCAGCTAATTTGGCAGATGTATCCCAAAATAAGATAATCTGCTTGCATCTAACAAATGCTAGATAAAAGTGCTAGACCACTTGAGTAAGAATAACAAGAGAACAGAAAATTAAATTTGCCAAAAATACATTAGAATTTCAGTGACTGATGAGATGTTGAAATACCTAAAAAAGGAGGGAGAGGAAGAATTTATGTATGGAAATTTTAATATTAATTGTCCTTCAAAACAGCTAGAAACTCACTTGAGAGGAGTGGGGGACAGGCAGCTCACAGCAAATAGCACTAAGCTGTTGTCCTTATACCATGGTATTAAAAGCCCAGTCAAATAAACACTATATACTTTCCTTTTTTTTTCTTTTTTTTTTAGGTTTTTTTTTTTTTCCTTTAATTTTAATTAAAGGTTAATGTTTTGCTGGCATAAAGCATTCATAGCTCCAAAACTGCACACTAGCCAGGAGCTGTAAAATTCTCCATTTTATTGTGTAAAGAAGCTGGATTATTGTTTGCCAGGAACTAAATTAATACACACCTTCATTATCAAGGTTTTCTCTTTAATACTAATTTAGTTAAACTTTTGTCATAGCTGAACTGAGTAAGTGAACCATTGTCATATTACAGGTAAGTTGACAACAACAGAAAAAAAAAAGGAAAGAGAAAGTGTCATTTTCTATATATTTCTGTCATAATTCATTGTATTCACTGAATTGATTAATTGATTCTTAAGTTTCATGTCTCTGCTGTATTTTCAACACCGTATGTGTATATAATCAGGTTTTGTGGGATGTGAGCAGTCAACAGCTGTAAATTATCTATTTAAAAGATAACTAATTAGATTACAAATTGTTTTGCTTATTTTCCCACCAGTTCCTTGGTTCATTCTTTAGTCATTATTTATATTCAAACAATTATTTACCTTTCAAAACAATAGTTTTCAATGGCATGTATGTACAAACAAGATGTGAAGAGTATACAGTCACAGGTCTACTTAGTAACCCTCTTTCCTCCTTTCTGATTCTCCCTGTATTTTAATTTCTTCCCATACAGTTAATTTACTTTAGTCAAATGCTTATTTTCTTTTTGTTTCACTGTCTCCAGCACCATAGGACCATTTAATGTCCATTGTTAGTCCAGGGCCCTAAATTGCTCTCTTACAGTCTACTTTTCCTGTCAACTGAAGGAGAAAACGTTGTTTCAACCCATTTAGTTTTGCAGAAGAGAGGAGACTTGGGGCTGTCTGAGTGACTGAGTCAAGAGTAGAAACAATGGCAAAAAATGAGAGGGCTCTCTTCAGAGAAAATTGATACAGAAAGAAGTCTTCTCTAATATTGCAAAAGTCAAAATAGCTTTGTTCATTTCAAAAAGACAACTGAAGCACCAAGACAGCTTCTGCTGATGCAATTCTAGAACAGGAAAGCAGCCTTTGTAGCAATGATGTTTTGGCTTGTTTCTCTTCATTTTCTCCCCTCTGTTCAGCTGTCAGCAGATTTAATCAACTGCAGGGCCATTTCCTCCCCTTAGTTACACAGCTCCAGCTAGCACGGGGGAAGCCAATTGCGGCTAAATCAGGAACACTGGTGTATTTAAGAGGGGAATTTGGACTACACCATTAGTAAGAATTTTGGATTATGGCAGAAAAAGAAGGAGCAAGGTAGAGTAATGTGTGGGAAAGACAACAAAGGCTGAAAATATCTCATTTTTCTTCCTGCTTATTACTATTTCTCAAAAGCTGCTTATTCAATGGTGCTCCCTGATTTCTCTCAGATGACTAATGGTAGTGCTATTGAAACTGCATTGTAACCATCCCAAATTATCTATTCCATTAAGTGACTTTGGTCACATTTGTTTACTTCAAGAGTGATCAGTAGATCACACGTCCCCTAGTTGTTTTCGGTGTGAGCTCCAAGAAAATTCTATGTTAATGCCAAAGGCACTGACTGAGTAAACTTCAATTCTGAAAGCCAAGGGTCAAAGCCAAAACAATGAACCAGCTGTTGTTACTGGAACAACAGAAAGAAAATATGAATCACAATTACTTGAAATGTCTTTCTTCATTAAAATCATATGTGGTGTGTTTTCCTTCTTGAAGATTCTTCATCCTTTAGAGATACATTTATTCATGTAATGAGCATTTCAGAGTTTCTTTAGCATTCCATCAGTTGTTTTACCCTGTTTAGAGTGATAAGGCTAACAGAAAAAAAAATAATGCAGCTTTCTAGCCAAATGAATGATAGGTAAATTGTTACTGTGCACACCAACAGACTTGCAGTTATAGCTGAAAGAGCAGTTCTTTAATTTAGCTGAGAGGTCAAGCTTGCTTCTGGTACATAAATATGCTATATATTATATGCATATAATATCATTGTAAATATGTACCACAAAGTCAGCCATGAAGTGAAACAAATTCTCCTGAAGAACACTGTTCTTACTCTTCATGGACCCATAGGGTTCTGCTCTGCTTTTCTTGAATTAAATGGTGATTTAGAATGTAAGTTGCTCTCAATAATATTTGCAAATTATTCTGTAATTTTTTCAAAAATAGAAAACCCTATGCTAATCTATGAGCCTTTTTCCATTGTATTTCTCTGTGCTTTCTGTATGAATGCATAATGAAGTGTTTCATTATCCTACAGCTCCTGAAAGTACTATGAAATATTAGGGAGTGAAGGAAGAGAAGAAAGAAAAGAGGAAGCAGGAATACAAAGTCTTATCTATGCTTAATTTTGTGAGTTTTATTTCATTCCAACAATGTTTGTGAAACAATTCTATTTTTCCAACATCTAGCCCAAGTATACATCAACTTTGTTTCCTGTTTTTATTTCTACAGGTACTGATGTTTAATTAGAGTTGGATTCCAACTTTAAATCGTAATGTCTTCATCTCACTTAGTAGTTTTGAGTAAAAGGTACGCATAACTGGATTGCACTTCTCTAAAGAGACCTTTATATTTTAATATCTGAAGTGGCTGTAAAATAGAGAGCTTACATAAATCTTTACTACACTCAGCTGCAAAACTCTTGATGATTTTGTAAGTGTTGAGATTCCTGCCCTAGAGAGAGGTTAGTGTCTGGTAGGTTTTTCTGTGGGGTGTTTGAAAACATGTAGGAAGCCACTACCCCCTACATTTTGTTTCTCTCCAGAGCTGCTCCATAGTTACTTTCCACACCTATCCTGGAGTGCAGCACTGACAGTGTGAGCACAACCAGCTTGTTTCAGAACGATACAGGTCAGTTCGAATCACATCAGAGACAGCAGTCACTTCCAGTGGAGGGGAAAGAAACAGTGGTGGAGCCAATCTATCACGAGCATTTGTCTGACTGTAACCACCTCACACTGTTGATTAAATACCTCTGCTGACAGGGCAGCAACTCACTGCTTGGTGGCAGTAAATTCTTAAAACGCTAAGAATGTTAGTACTCTGTGTGATCTCCTAAAAGGCTGCAAACGAGGTTAGGCAGATCAGCAGGGAAAGTAAAAAGTTACAGTCCAGTCTTGTGATTCAAGAACGCATTTGTGTAGAGCAATACGTGGATATCTTCTGTCTCATTGTATGCTGAGCTGATGCATTTTTGGCATATTCACTCACTAGTAATCCACTGCTCCTGAGAATTTTCTTGCTTATTTACTGCTACTAAATAAATAAATGCATAAATAAATCAATAAACAAATGTGCCTACTTCCTGGTCAGCTTTACCTCTCATAATGTCTTTTAAGTTTCCTCAGTAGCTACTCCATTGAGCTGGTTCATCTAAGCACAATCTGACTATTAACTGCTTCAGGCGCAGAGATTCAGCAGAGACATGCCTGGAAATTTGTTCCAGATGGTTAATAATTTCTGAAGCAATTCTGTGGGTGCTTTCTAATACTAATAGAGAGGTGTCATGAAAGCTTGAAAGCACAGTTCTTTTTTAAATCAATACTAAAATTTTACCATGATTATGACTGTCTTCGAAGTCCAATAATTACTTCTTGTTTCCATCACCATCTTGCTCCAGTTTCTCACTCGCTGTTTCTCAGCCATTTCCTCTGGTCTGATCCACTCATCTTGGAGAAAAATCTGTTCTGTCTCTATAGACCAAATTTTTAAAAAAAAACCCAAAAAACATTCCTTAAAATCTGAGGTTTTATCAGATCTACTGTAAGTAAAAATCTACTGTAAGTTCAGATCTCAGTTCCCTTTAAATGGTGATCTTACTCATTGAAGATCTCACAAATTTGCTGGCCTGAGATGCCTAAGTTATATCCTAAAGGATATAATACAGTATTCAAAGAGTAATTTTCATTTTCCTATATTTTTAGAATTTTAACAGTTATTATAACTTTGGATTTTAATACAAATTGCTAGCATGCATGAGGGATTGCAAGCATGCAAGTATCATAGGCATTTTGCCTCAGAAAGAGTAGAAATCGGATGCTGATCTATACTTTAAAAATCTCTCTTAAGAACTGTTCCATATCTTGATTCAATTTCAATACTATTTTTTTTTATATAAACAGTGACATTAAGAGCACTGATACTGGTCATGTATTGAGCTATGCATAGAAGGTATTGTTGAAGGTAGAGTCTGACTCTGATTTATCTCCTCGAACAGTTGCTTGAATTCATTAAAGCAAATTCAGGCCACCAGTTTCTTTTGGAATTAAATCTAAATATCCTACTACTTGGGCAAAGATTCCCTTTAACTTTCCAGGAATATAGGTGCCCAATGTCAATGTTTTTCTCTCTTGCTGAATATTATGTCCAGAAACTAAACCTGGCATTAATTCATATGATAATGAATTAATTTTAAAGTCAAACATATGGTCCATTTGCTTTATGTGGGTGAAATAGCCCATCACATGATTAGACACAGAGATTACATTTCTGGTTATTGGACACATAAGAGTGAATCAATAAATCCTGAATAATGTCAATACTGCTCAATGTTAAAAAAAATAATAGAAAAAGTAACAGTTCAATCTGTTCTTGTCCTTCATGTGTCCCGTTTTCAGAAGTGAACTATTTTTCCATGTTTGAAATTCAAAATCAAATTTTGCCTAGTCACTAAGCATATGCTTTATATAAATTCAGCATTACTAAGAAGGGATAATTTTTTTGAGTGATTTTAAAATATTTCACTAAATAAATGGCATTCAGATCTTGATTTTTTTATACTTTAAAATTTCTTTTATCTACTTTACTACAGTCAGGTATCAACTACAAATCATATGAATCTTACTTAAAATTGCTGTTGCTTCAGATCATCCACTTTCTAGGTTTTTTTTTTATATTTTGCTGTGAGCTGAGCTTTACCTATGCAGGAGAAAAAGCCACTGGCACAGAATATGGATAAGTGAAGTGTACAGTTGCAAAACAGCATGTAAAAGAGAATGCTGGATACACAGCAAATTCAGAGGCACCTGCGTCTGTCTCCTGATTCTTCAGGTGCAAAATTAACCTTGTGATGTATATATCTTTTGCAATTTCTACTAAAAAAAAGATTTCTACTATAACCTACATTGAAACTGTATGAGTGATTTTTTCAGGCACTGTAAATGGAGATCTTTAGTACCTTCTTAAGTTTACTTATATTCTAAACCAACAAAACATAAAACAGGTTTTTTTTATTGGTCTAGCAGTTAGGGGAAAAAAATTCTAATCTGTCTAACCCTGGAAAACACTGAACATTTGTACTTTAAATATCTTTCTTTTGAAACAAATTCATTTTATGAAAGAAGTCAACTCAACAGGAAAAAAATGGATCTTTCCCTTGATAGGACTGTCAGAGCCAAACTCTTACAAATGAATTTGTCTATTTCTATTATTTTCTGTTCCTGCCCAACTGCAGAACAAGCAGTCAAAACAGAGAAAAAAGGCAGGCAATTCTTTTTACTTTTTATAACACCAGACTCAGGCTAAAGATATTTAATCACAAGATGTTCCAGTGGCCAGGTTTGCAGAAATGAATGCAAAGTCCTGCACTGCTAGGCTGCCGATGGAGCAGATAATCAGACATTAGTCTTCTCATTCTAGTCTTTGGCTGAGTCCTTCGGGCAACAAAAATGGGTTCAGTCACATATGTTTCATTTTTCCTGATATTCATTACTTATCCCCTATCTCTTAATTTTGTTATGATATTTGTTTCTGGTTTTCAGTTTAATGATACCCTTATTTTGTACTTGACATATTCTATAATTGTGCACATAGGAAAAAAGAATTCCTGGACTTTTTTTTTTCCTTTTTTTTTTTTTTTTTTTCCCCCCACAACAGTTTTCATCCCAGGGAAGTATTAGAACTGTCAAACTAATTTCTATCTTAAGGTCATACTTCTTTCTGAAAAACAATAAGCTATTGTTCCTGTATATCTTTTGTAGCTAAGCTAACATATTGACAATTAAGTGGGTCTTTGATCTGAGAGCTTTAGATGTAGACCAGACTCTAATGGTAATTGAGAAAGCATTCTGTAAGCAAAGTAACTGGCATGATTTATTGCTATGTCAAATAATAAACATAGTTTTCTGAGATTTTTTTCATGGGAATGGTTAGGATCTGTGTACCACCTTGTACCAAAGTAGTTTTACATTTAATGTACCAAAGTAGTTTTACATTTAATGTACCAAACTAGTTTTACATTTAACTTTTTAGCAACTTTACTTTTTCATCTTTGGCCTCCATTTCAAAGATTCAGCTTTATTTGATAGTCCTCACTGCTTATAGTGACTTGGTCATTTTATGATCCAATACATATCATTCTAAGGAATACAGATCTCTTGATCTGGAGGCATAACAAAGGTCAGCCTAGAAGTCAGATCAGATAAAGCCAATCCAAGGCTCTAGTCACCTCATAACTGTATACACATGCATTCCTGTAACTTCAATTTATGATCCGTCTTGTGATAATGGCAAGTTTTGGTGTTTTCCAACCACAGATGGAGAAGATTTTCCAAGATGGCATTTCATCATTTTTCTCCTCCCTGTTGAGGAAATTGATATTGTTGAAGAGCCTTATTAACCGTTTGAACACGTATTTAACTGCTAGGAATGTATTACACTGGTTAGTGGGATAGGCTTGCTCTTGCTAAATCGCTGCGATGTTCACAGGTGTTTGGGAGTTCAAGGGGTACTGTTATCAGCACTTTGTTTTATTGCTGTCCCTCATAGTTTTTTATGTGTCTGTGTAAACTGTGACAGATACATCTCTTGCATTCTGTGTCTGGCTTGTTTAGAAGCTTTCACTTTATGTGTATATAAAGGAGAAACCTTATTTCACTTCATGAGTAATAAATCCTTAGTGCAATATATCTTCACTTGCCTTTCTTAAGCTAGTATTGAGAGAAAGTGCCCATACATGCAGCTATCTATTTAGATGGGTTGTGTGTTTGTTTTTAAGGCTATGCATTTCATGAAGAAGGTAAAAAAGCAATTTGGTGTGTAAGAGTAGAAATTAAATCTCTCAAGTGAATAGGTAAACTTTACATGTATAAAGACTTCTGAATCATAGCTGATGTTATCTAAAAAGTAAAATAATGCTGTTGTTCTTACTGCTTGAGCATCATCAGTGTGATTCTCCTTGTTCCTCAGAATAAAATAATTGAAGCAATTTATCCTCAAGACATATGCTATATAACACTATCCATTATTGTTGTAGTGAAGTATAGTAAATAAGGTTTCTTCTGATTTCAACAGCACAGCCTTTCAACAGCAATTATGATGCTTCTTCTTCTAAGAATAAGGATCCCATTCTGCCCAGAAATATTTTTGACTTACCTGTTTACCCTGTAAACCAAAGTTTTCCACTAAGATCTGGCTGGTTAGACCATATAGTGTAAAGCAGATGACTTAGGCAAGCCAGCTTTTCTTTTACTGTTTGATTTTATCTCAGTAGAAAGGATTGAATGAACACTTCTGCTATGTAGGCATATTTGTGTATTTAATCCACAATATGAATGCGTTAACAAAACAGTTGCTTCGCTAGTTTATTGCTTTTAAACCACAGCTTGAACTTGGAGCTGTACATTATCTTTTATGCTATACAAAATTCAAAAAAAAATAGAAACCACATTTTGTTATTAATATTATTATAGTAGTATCTTGCCCTTTTTCTGTTCTATCAGACCTGAAGTAGTTTGACCAAGATGGTCAAAAAAGTTTGTTGACAGACGGGAAAGGGCTGAATAGATCAGAAGGTGAGATGGGGTGATAGACCAGCTACATAAGAAAATGGGAAAAACCACTAGGATGTGGAAACTGTGCACTCAGGGGTATGAGAAAGATAAATTGGGTGAGAGGTGGATGGTAGGACAGAAGAGAAAGCCAGGGGGTAATGGAGGGCAACAAATCATTCCTGTTTTAATGGTGAGGAGAATGGAATGAAACAGTAATCCGAAGGATCACATGCAGCTGTCATTATGATGAGCTTTGTGAATATAAAATATATTGCTTGTTTTCATGGGTGTTATTGTCTGAGGCCTGTGCATGTTGTGCAGTTTCTTTGTTCATATGAAAGTCACTGACATACATAAGAATCTGTGAACTATAAATGTTGATGCCATGGAGAAAAATGGTATGCTGAAATTCACACAGGCACGTGGACCTCTTCATAAAAACACTTCCTAAAATAACATCCTGAACTGGTTGCAGAACTGAGTTGTGACATATCACATGGACTCTTAGACTCTTACCTGTTATCTCTTCTAATAGCAAAGGGGTTGGCTATTGGTGTTAATCTTTGATGTGAATAGTTGAAATAGCCTACCTGTAAGTACTGATCAGCATATCATAGGATCAAAAAGTAGAATCCTAGACAAGAATTTCTCTGCAGAAAGAAATGAAAGAAAAGTGTTAGACTTGAACATTTTCGAAGTATCCTAATACATAAAGAAACAAGGAAGGTGAAATACAGAGTTGTGTCAGTCTTCAGCGAGAGAGGTAAAGTGAAAACTTTTGCTTGCACAAAAATGTGATGAGAAAAACTTTTCAGAGATGCAGAGGACTGAAGTATGGCAAGTATTCCATTTTGTTGCTATTTTATTGTCACGTAAGTGGAGGCAGTTGACGCAGAGGTGTAGTGTATTGTTAGGTCTGAGACACAGTATGAGAAAGAAGACAATGAATAGCAAAATATTTCTGTTTACAAGTGACTTGAAAGAGGAACATGTGCATAATTATAAACTTACCTTTTCATATTTTTGTGGATTTATATTACTATTAATGCTACTTATTCCTTGGATTTCTTTTGCAAGTAGTTATTTCATAAGCCAGCTTCTCTTCTGAAAAGTCATGTTTCTGTATTTTTGAATTTGCAACAATATATTTTTGTCAAGAAAAAGAATTTATTTTTTTTTTCTGCAAGAAAAATTATCTGGAGAAAGCCATCTCCTTGACTTGAAAAGCAGTGTTGGTAGCTAGCAAACACTGGTCTTGGAAGCCAAACCAAACTTCTGAATCTGAATATTTGGATTTCAACTAAAATCTGCATCAACAACTCAGTGAAAGAGTGAGGTTTTTTCCACAATGTAACTAGTATATCAGAAGATTGTATTTTTGTTGCCTGAATTTTTCTGTTGTGAAAATGTCCTTAAAATTACAAGACCTTTCCCTTATTTTCACATCTTTCTTTTTTTCCACCTCCTTTCTCTCTTTTTCTGTTCATTCCCTACTCTTCTCCCACCCTTTCACCTTCTTTTCTTACTGTCATTGCTCAGCCAAACAGCTCAGGATGTTTTCCCACTGAAAACAGTGGTTTGAGCTGAAAAAACTGAGAATGAATGTATCACATAGAGGAAGAGAAACTGCGATGAGAATATTTGTACTTGTATTGAAAAAGCATGGGGGAAGCAGATGGAAGAAGGAAATAGGAGCTTGGTGGACTGCAACTCTAGACGTAAAGAAAGGATGATCAAATTATAGAAGTTTACCTGCCAAGACAGCTGTGACTTTTGTATATCTAAACCCTGTTAGCTGCTGCTCCTCCAGTCTCTGTGGTAACAATAACACCGACTGAAGAGAAACACTGAGGAAAAACTGATGGAAACAAAGCACACTGACATTTTCTAAAATAGCTGGGGAATCTGAGTTTTGGTTGACTTGAACCATATATGAGTATTGTTTTCTAACTGTGCTTGGCATTCAGCTTCTGAAAATGGAGCTCCTCTGAGGTGTCTAAAGTTAGTGTAAAGTAGCCTGGATCCCATACAGGCACTAATAAAGGAAAAAACTATCATACTCACTGTCACTTGCTGACAACATTTCTCAGCCTTTTGTATTTCTGGAAGGAAAAGCTCCACATTTTACAAAACACTTCAAACAGATGAACAAAATCCTTTGGCTAAATCGAGAAACAGGTAATTGGCTTGATAATATGAAAACACAAGTAAGAGACTTATTTTCTTTTTTTTTGCATGGATATGGTTAAAGTCTAGCCTGAATTCCTACACTGATACATTGTGATAATCTATTCATAGCTCCATCAGGTTGAAATTTGACATCTAGAGTCCCACTTTTTATATACAAGAGTAATTTGAATTTCAGTATTGCTGAGCAAATCACACCCTGCAGCTTCCCCTGACAGCAGCAAGTCATTTACACACTTATAAATGTTGTTTTTATAAAAAAAAATTAAGAGGGAAATAAAAGAACATTCTTGCAAAACATCATCTCTTACATAATATTTACATTTTCTGTAAACATTTTGGCATTCTTTAAAGTTCTCATGCAACACACTTTTGGCAACAAGAAATGATGTAGCAGTTGCTGCTGAAATTGAACCTAGCACAGAGGTGAAAAGTGCATCAGCTGAACAAGGACGCCCAGCAAAGAAGCACAGGAGTAATCACTACTGTGAAGGACAGAATTATTCATTGAAAATGCCAACTCTTTTCTTTCTCATTGACATATCTTAAACTCCTATTATACCACTTATAAGATGGACAAGGGCATTTCTGAGTAATTTTCTGCAATTTATGTAAAGTTCAGCTAGAAGATAGGTGAATTGAAAACCTTTTGCCTGAAAGACCATAATAGGGGCAACTAATGAAGCACTTCTTCCCAATATAGTGACACATGATTTAAAAAAAAAATAAAAATATATATATATATTTTTGATAGCAGGTTCAAATATCTTCTAAATATAAACAAAAATGTTATCTCATCCTTCCTCTTTGCATGTCTATATGTCTATGGAATGGTTCTTGTTTTCTTTTCTGAATTATATGGAAGCCTAGAGATTCTGGAAATACATGAACAACATTTTCATCATTGGTGTTAGGGTGTCACCTCAAGATCTATGTGTTTCTGGTATGAAAGAATAAAACCTATTTTTTTTTTTTTTTTTTTTTTTTTTTTTTTTTTTTTTTTTTTTGTGCATATGAAAATTCTCAGGCTGCCATCACTGCAGATTTGATCTTTGCCACCCTATTGTATAAAGAAAACAAAGTTTTACATAGTAGATATGGGTTTCATTTTGTCAGCATACCAGTAAGAACAGTCAAATAATCTGTGCATTTATTGCTGACATGATGCTTAAATTTAAACACTTACAACCACCTTTTTACAGGAAAATGTATCATCCTATTACAGACAAATTGACAGAATTATGAGATAGTCCTCAAATTTTACTGACAAGCCCTGTTATTACAAAATACTTCAATTCTTGAAGAAAGAGAAAAGAGATTTAAAAAAAAAAAAAAACAAGATAGACAAAAATAAAAGACTTTCTTTTTAAAAAATAAACACTGAAAAAGTCTCTAACAAGTAAGCAGTAGAAAACATAGAATTTAAACATGGTCCTCTGGTTGGAAACAGTTAATAACAACAGATCATTCAACTGGAAATAAGTATTATGAAAGCTTCCAATACTTTATGCAATAGATGACTCTAGTTGGCTGCTATAAAATGAAATCCATTGTGCTAACAATGTAATTAAAAAGGGATAACATAAACATGCTTATTATTTCTCCTAACGAACATTTCCACTGATTATTATGTCAGTATTAGCCAATCAGTTTTTGTTTCCAAATATGATTTATTTTATGTGTTTATTGGAATTTCCATTATATTCCAAAATTGTGTGCATTAAGCATGGCTTTTTTGGCAATAAATCATAATTGAGGTTCATATACCTTTGGACTGAAATAATATGTGTGCAACACCTACTTGGAACACAGACACCTTCAGTAATGAAACAGAGCAGGTGCTGTGCTGTCAGCTTAACTGAGAAATAAGAAAATATCTTTTTTTTTTCTTGCTTTTTGTCATATGTACTGATATGTCATTGTCCCAAATAGGGGAAAAAATAAAAATGTTGTCTTTAAGTGTTTCTTGTGAATTTGGAGAAAAGAATGGTTTGAATTCCAATCACCTTCCTAGGTAGAATCTCTCTTGTCTATTTGCTTCATTCTTTCACTTTCTTTTACTGTTTTTCTGTATGTTATATAGTCAATTTATTGAGAAATTTCAGTAGAGAATTCAAATGTCTATATATTATAAAAAAATTCTTTCATTTTTTGTCCAGAATTTAGATGTGTTTTTAGAGTTTCTCCAGCTCTGAAATATATAAATAGGAATGTCTCTACAAAGAGTAGTACTATCACGCATTGTGTACTAATTAAGTATTACATACAACATAAGGGTCTCTATGAGTAAAGACAAATATAATGTTAGGACTTTTTCATATAGGTTCATTTCTTTTATAGTAGAAACACATTTGGTATAACAAATGAGGTTATCTCATTAACAGAGACTTATCCATAAAGAACTTGCAGGTCATAAAGAGGCACATAAGTCTAAGGTTCTGTGCTTTGGCCATCGTACTTTGGTATGTTCATCAGGTGCCTAGAGCTGCATTTCCATTCATGGCTAGATCTGCCAATGTCCTGGCAGAAGTAAACAACACTCTTTCATTTATACACAAATTAGGTCACCACCTGGAAATGACACTATCCTCTATCAGCATCATCTGAGCAGCCTTCATGCAGATCCACTACAGTGGCTTTATTCACCATAACATATATTAAGATAAATAGTCATTTAATAAAGTACAGATGATGCCTGACAGTACGGAGAAAAGACAATACTCCTTTCTTTTCTGTGAAGTGATTTATCACTAGGCTAGAGGGAAACCTTCTCTTGCCCTGGTCTACCTTGATTTTCTTCATAGAAACATACATACAACAGCAAAGTCTACAGTATAGACACTATTTACATCCTATAGTGGTGTATTTAGAGAGTTTTATTGTAAAGGAGGATTTTGACTCTCTAAATAATGGTCAAAATAGCACAAATTGCTTTTGATTACATGGGGTTCTCAGGTAATTACACTTAAAATGAAGGAAGAGGTGTGTCAGGGAACAGCTTCTAATTTAGTAATCATAATGATTGAAAACTCAATTTCTTGAGGGAATTTATATTTATAATTTATATGGCTATCTTCATAAGTGCTCAGAGTGTTTTTCATTATGGACAGTATGAACGTCTGAATCCCAGTTACATTTCCAGTCTGCTCTAACTCCCATTTCCTAATGATCCCAGAGAAGAGTACGGCAAATATACACCTTTAACAGAAACTTTGGTGCTAAGGTCCCTAAAAAAATGCCATTAGAGTATTAACTTGCCTTTTTATAGAGTCGTTTGATCAGTCTTACATTACCCCATTTACTACATGTCTGAGTGTGCCCAGCAAGGGTAGTGAACACCGTTCTAAGCACAAATATCTTTCTAAGATGCACCTACACTGCTAAGTTTTGTTTTCAAGACATGTGACTTTTTAGTCACATGATCTGTATGGTGGTTTCCCAGGGCTCTATCTGGATGAATCTAAGTGATTAATTATCTCTGAGACTAAAATGAGGAAGGTTTATGGGGGTAACTTGATCTGTCCCCTACACACCAATGACATTATCTACTACAGTTGCAAAGTCATTAAACTTCTTCCCCCATTGAAAACAATGTGCTATCATTTACACTGTGCACTGGGAATGGCATTGAACCAACACTGTCCTCAAGAGCAGTCCACAGCATTGCCTGGCATGGGCCCAAACTGTAGCAAAGAAGTATTGTGGTTGCAATGCTTAAATATATGTGCTGGTCACGCACAGCTTATGTGGGAGAGCTAGGTTACAACATAGGAATACAGTGGGAAATTTGGAGCAAAGAGAATGTGACAGAGATGTAGCCACGCTGGAGATATTTACAGGCAGAAATTGTGACTGTGTATCGTGCAGCCACATGTTATACCCAAAAATGGGTGTCTTTAGCACTGTAATCTGTGTTACCTGCCTGTGAATTCACTACAGAAATCATAAACTGGAAAGAAGTGATTTACACTTCTCCTTATATTCAGGCATCAAGAAGGGACAGCATAGTCCTTTCCTACAAAATTGTCTCATTTTCAGTCAGTCCTCTTCTCATAAAGCCATTGCCCAAACCTCTTCTCATGCAGACCCCTAATCTAATCTCAGTCAGCAGTGTACCAGCCAAAAAGGACCTTTATCACACCAATCCTGAAATGTCATAAAAGGACCTAAGAAAAATAGGGCAATTGCCCTAACATATTTTCAGAAATGATGATATTGTCCCACTGAGATGAATGCTTGCACTGTTAAGCAAAATTCACTGTGCATCTTTTGCTTTTGAGAATAACCAGTATATGCTGAGTGAACTGTGGAAGTAGAATATTAGTTCTTTAGCCTCAGATACTTTTCCCTTACACAGTCTTAAAATACAGTTTCTCAAATTCCTCTCAATAAACAACTCAGTATATTCAAGTTTTTCAATACATATATATATATATATATAAAAGATAAAAGTAAACGGATTTGCTTGCTCATTTCATCAAATGCAATGCTTGTAGATGCAATGGTTAAATGTGAAGATGAGCTGTTTCAGCTAGCTTGAAAACTTTTTCAAATTAGTTTTAGACTTTCTCTTAAAATGCTGGGGTTCAGAGAGAAAGGAACCATTAAAGCATATTCTTTTTTTCCCTCTGGACTTCAGGAGTCTGCAGAGCGATGACTCAGAACAACAAACAAACGGAAAAGCAGCCAGACTGTCATGACTGCCATTCTATTGTCATAAATTTGATCCCCCTTGGAATATTATTTTTAAGGACTGGGAAGACAACAAACTAAATTCTGCTCTCAGTTACCATGAAACAACCCCGACTTTACTCAGTTTCTTCACAACAATGATAACATATTTTATGCCTGAGGAAAACTTTGTTTACAGAATTTATAGGCAATTCTACAGAAAAAAAAATAATATACACAGCAGGACTAATTTGTTGTTCTTACTTTGCAGCAGTGGGTGCAGGAAGTAGGGTGAGTGCCTGCCACCACACAATAAAGAGTATTATTTTTTGAACAATGTGTGTTGTCAACTAAAAGAAATTGTGAGAGTTAATTTTTATTTTTTTTTTTTCCTTACATTTGATATATGACATTCAGGGAATATGAATGGAATACACAATGTATTGCTCCCTTCCTTTCTTTTACTGGGTGTGAATTCAATTTACCAAAGTGCCTGTTCTTTATTCCTGTTACACAGGTACTTTACACAGTGGATCATGCTGCTAAATGG
>JAWWLT010000092.1:15557352-15577008 GCA_035040995.1 Premnoplex brunnescens | reverse complement strand
ACAGCAAAATGTGTAGATTATACTTCAGTTCACTACAGTTCCTGTGCTTAACATTTTCTGCAGCACTCAAGAAACAAAAGGAACTTGACCTAGCTATCTATCTACTGTCCATCTGACTGTCCTCTGCACAAGAATTTCATACAAGAAATAAAGTCTCTTCACAGTCAGACCTGACCCTCGTTTCTCTCTGTTGCTAAATGTATCCTTGGTTATGGTAGGAAATTTGGGAAGGAAAGGGAAGAGAAGACATGAATGTACTTACCTATAGAAGGCTTAGCTGAAGTTTCCTGACTATCTCTTGAACTTTTTTTCATCCTCTGTCTAAACTTTTCAGAAAAGTTTCCACTCTCATCTGTTATATGCTTTACTCTGGCTCAGTGACCTGTGTTCTCCCAGAGGGGAAAAAAAAACCAAAAAAAACACAGATGCTGAAGCAGTTTAAAGGTTGGAGGTTCATCCTAAAAGTAGCCTGAAAAATCGATTAATTAATTTTAAATTTAGCCCTTTGGTTGGCAAAGAAATCTGATCTTAATTGAAAGGGATGGAGCCTGATGCATTTATGATCGCTAGAATATGGAGCATATGTACCAGCTGGAATTTGTGCATAACCTCAACAGACAGACTTAGAGGCACTGACCTTCATTCTAACCTGGGCATGGCATGATTCTCTGCATAGGAGACAGATTAAAGCTTCCCAAGAGACTAAAAGCAGAAGAATATACCGGAAATTAAAAGAAAATTAGTCTCCTCATTTTACCATGCTTAAAGTGGGCTCACATAAGAATCCTATCCTTTGGGCCACTTGGATCTTGTGAGAACTATTTACCATCCCTAAAAAGTGAAGGAAATTGTCACAGTTAGTTCTTCAAAGCAATTTCTTTTCCTATTAAAGTTATTTCATTCTTCCAACAGATTTTCTTTATTCATAACTAGATACTATTAAAGGTCTCGACACTTTGTCAGCACCAGTAGATGAAAATTAGAGTTGTCTTAGCATCAGACCAATTTGCATTGCAGAAGATCTTAAAATATAATTTTTTGTTAGTGTCTAGCTAGGGAAATCTGAAGCTATTTAGCTGCAAGTGATCTTTACTATAGTCTTGAAGATCAAATCTTTTTTTTTTTTTTTTTAATCTCATATAGATTTTAGTGTCCTCTGATCATTCTTGTTTCTCTTGACTGGGTTGTCTTCACTAACATGTCTATTTTAAAGGGCATAGTCTTTTAAGCAAGGTACTTTTCTTTAACTAGACTATGTTATTCGTGCTGAAGATATATTTTCCCTTAATACACACAGATTATTGTATCTGGGTTTGTTTGTGATTTGATTTTTTTCTTTTCCCCTATAACATGGTCTACATTGATAGTTCCAGATAGCTTTTTGCAAAATTGCTATAGTATTTTTTCCCAAATCTTTCCTGAATCTTCTAGATACTTATTTATCAGTATAAAAGACACTTCTCTTCACCCAGTGTATTTTCTTAGAGAATTTCTCAAATTTATAAAAACAATTGATAATTTTAAGCCTCTCTTTCAGAGTACTTAGCTGCTTAGATGAAATAACCATATTTTCTGTGAAAGTATGCAGGTCTTTAATTCTTGTACTTTAGAACATGTTCATCGAGTTGGTTCTCCATAAAAAAATCTATTTAGAAATAGGTGTAAAACTGTTACAACCCTGTCCCAAAGCCCCAATCTTTACTGGGTCTATATTTTGATTTCTGGCTTCAAAATATTTTGCCTACACAAACTCTTTCAAAGCTTTTTGATTCTTTGGTACCTTGAATTCACATCTGGAGAAAAACGACACATTTTTTTCTAAGAGATTTCTTTTAATTTGGTGAGAAAATAGACATTTTGGCAAAAAGAATCTTGCAGAGATAACATGCAACTTCACAAAAATAGTGAAGAAGGAGGGGGAGGAGCTGCTCCAGGTGCAGAATATTCACCTACAGACCGTGGTGCAGACCATGGTGAGGCAGCTGTGCCCCTGCAGCCCAGGGAGGTCCACGAAGGAGCAGAGATCCACCTGCAGCCCATGGAGAATCCTGCACATGGGCAGGTAGGTGGATGTTCCCCAAAGGAATCTGTCACCCCATGATGCTGAAACAGTCTTGCTAGCTTTAGCTGGTGTCACGGAAAATCCACATTGGAGAAGTTTGTCCTTGAAGAACTGCAGCCCATGGAAAGGACTAATGATGCAGCAGTTCATGAATGTGTCAAGGACCCACGTTGGAGAAGTCTATGGAGGACTCTGTCCCATGGGAGGGGCTCCACACTGCAGCAGTGTAAGAGTGTAGGAAGGAGCAACAATGACTAAGTGACTGACTGACTGACTTCAACACCTGCTCTCCTGCACTGCTCAGGGGAGGAGGTAAAGAAGTTATAAAAAAACAATTTGGACCTAGAAAATTTTAATTTGAAGGAATGGGGCTCTATATTGTCTTCCTTACTTGCCATCCAACAAAGCCACTACCTTACTAGAGTAGAATAATCCTGTTCCTAGAAAGGACATGCAGTCAAGGGTAGATTTGGAGGTGTTCAGAGTTTCTATGTTGTGTATGTACATATAATTTTATACATTTTATATGTATATATATAACTTGTATGTCTATGATAAAGGATTTATACATCACATACATTCTTAGAACCATTTCCAGGCTAGGGAGAGCCTTCAGTTTCTAACAAGATTTTTTTTTTTTTTTTTACCTTTGGCAATATATATTTCCTTCCCAGCTTTAGTAGGAAAGGGTAAATATCAATTAAAAATAAAGATTACATGTCTTCTGTGGTGCAGATCTAAATTCAGTTTGTGCAAACCTAGGAGAGAATTTATAGACTGCACAGTATTTGTTTTCAGTAGATGTTTAACAATATTCATGTCTATACTTTTTGAGCAACTCGTTGACAATAGACATTTTATGTAGCTTGCAACATGGCAATTGCTACCTGAAGGACAAAATTAAGCTCTACAAAGAATATAAAGTAGTAGACTCTTGTCTTGAATAAAAAAAAAAAATAATATTTTTTTCATCTAACATTGCCTCAGCTGAAAAATACTGAAAAACTGGATCATGTCATTCTGTTTAAATATACTGCATACCAATTGCACCTGAACTAGCCCATGGACAGATGCTTTCAATATTGTAGGAACTAGCTGATAGCTTATGGGCATCTGTATTTAGGAAAAAAAAAATGGTGTAGCATTGATAATAAGTCAGTGATAGAAAAAAATTATTCTTGAAGTACTCTCATGTAATTTTTTTAGGAAAGAGTGTGAAGAAAGGTGAAATGCAGCACATGGGGTTTTAGATCCAACATATACCTCAAACTCTGCCACTAGAAATTCATCTAAAAAGAGAAAAAAAAAAAAAAAAGAAATTAATGGCTTCTACCTGTTAGCTTTATGCTTTATGCTGGTTTGTTATTACTCTTTGGAGCCAAACACTTTAAAGATAATGAAGATGATGCATGTTTGTAGATTAGAAGGCAGAAGTTCCAGTATCACTTCTTACAAAATGTCATTAAAATTGACAAAGAGAAAAAAAAAGGGTTCTAGCTAAATTTAAGTGAGTGAATAGAGGTAATTTTGCTGGTTTACTTTTTTCCCCTCCATAAAAATCTGTGTGGGAGTGCTGTGCAGAAAAGTGCAGCGGATAATGAAATACTGAAGAAAGCTGGATTCAAAATTAGTCTTAGAGGAATGCTCACACAGATACTCCTAACCTTAACTCTGCTGTTCGGAGACATATACTATTAAGAAAACATGGTGAAAAGAGTTCACACATTTGTCATTATCACAAGGACAAACTAAATATGTATGTAAGTAGCAAAAATAGACTTAATTTCTTAGTTACCTTAATTTCAGTTCTGCCACATACCACTTTTAACCTGGCAGTGAGGTAAATTCATTACAGAAGAGAAGGAAGCAGGTTGTCAAGGTGGCTGCTAAATGATCTAGAGTGGTTAGTATGTGTTTTGAATATACAGCCTTAGATGGTCAGTCAAAAATGGCTTTATTTTCAATGAATTTAGAAACCCTTTGTCTGCCAACAAATTTCCACAGCCATTTCTGTTCTTATAGAGATATTCTTAGTCACTCCAATTTCTTTCAATGCTTTCTGTCAAGTAGTGCTACCACCTCACATCCTTTGAGATTACAGTCAAATGCTTCTTAATGTGAAAATATTTGTATTTTTAGAGCTCTTTATTTGTTGCACTTTATGCCTCTGGAAATGTCATAGAACAAAGGATGCAAATAGGAATGTAAGATATAAAGCAAACATTTTAGACAAGAAGTGAGATTCAATACAAGGGTTGCAATTCTCCATAGCCACGACCTCTGCTGTGGAGAGGTAGATTATCTTCTACTCTACATGGCCATCTAAGGCATATAACAACTTATTCACAGAGGTCTTAGACACCCTTAGCATTAATAGAGAAAACTATTCCATGATAAATATAACCATCTGCCTTGTGAATCTTGAAAATATTTTCCAAACATCGGAGCTATTTCAAGATAACCTTAGTAAGAAAACCCCACATGCGTTTTACCAGGTTCCCAGAAAGAAGGAAAGCTTTAACTACTCGGTTTGCCACTAGGGGGGAGTAGTAGCACAGACCTCTCTGACGGCTAAATAAAAAAGAAAGGAAAAAATTATTGAAAGGTGCATAATACATTTTTGTCAGGGGTCGGGGGTGATGTGTGTGTAAAAAAGGTGGTGCAGAGTCCAGAGGGTCAGAGATGGCCATCTGTTCCCTTTTGCCACTCCCAACCCAAAAGACAGAAGTTCAGATGTCCTGTCTCCAGTGTTTCCTCTCCTCTTTCGTGTTTTAACACAGTATTTGCTCAGCATCTTGATTGCTTCATCTGCCATCTTGAGGAAGCTGTTTCCTTATTTCAGAATTAGGAAGCATGAGACTTAACAGAAATGTCCAGCTTTCTAAAGTTTTTTCATGGATATGCCTGCCTTATGTAGGGCAGCAATTTTCTCTAACTAAATTTATTAATTACTTGCTTCTCCTTCACACAACAAATAGAACTACAAATGCTATACACTTAAGACAGACAAATGGAGAATATCTAAGGGAAGTTCCATTTGTTTTGGTGAATAGTATCAAACCACTCGATAGGATGCTAAATAAATATTGTTTCCAACATAGTTTATTGTTATCTCTGATGTGCTGCATCCACTTCACAGAGGAAAATCAACCTTTTTACATCAAATCTATATTTTGTAGAGTTTCTTCCTAGAAGTCAGGATTGCATACAATCAAATTAATCAAATAGACGAAAGCAAAATAAGTGGATTGTGACTGTCTTGGGGCTGCTGGTATCAAAAAATATGAAATTATTATAAACAAGGTCTTTAAAAAGTCATAGAAATGAAACAATTATGAAAATTGAAGTGGGACATGAAAGGCATAGTATTACTTTTATAGAGAGAAGAGGTCTGGAAATTATTGCTGGTCTCTTAGTAGCAAAACAGACATTCTTCACTTGGGAATGAGATGTTTGCTATAATAGATAGTACCTTCTGAAATTACTTGCATCGTTAGGGTTCCAGGGTCTGAATTAAAAGAAAATGAAGGATGCATATTCTGATAGCAAAGTGGTGAAATGTATTCCTTCTCAGTGACAGACAGACAACCCAGATCATTTCAGAAGGAAGTGTTTTACTGAAAGTGCTTCAGCCTTGTAGTTCCTTGGGAAAATGAAGAGTAATGTAAAAATTCGACAAGATGAAACTAGCTCTTTCATTCCAGATATTGACTGCACAAGTCAGTTTCAATAAATTTACTGATTATTGGACTTAAGGCAGCACTCTGTTGACATTAAGAATGTTGTACAAAATGTCCTGTTTAGTAAGAGAAACTTCTGGTAACAGAAACTGAAATTTATTCTGCCGACATACTTGAATATGTGTTTCAGTATGTAAGGGAAAGAAACATGAACTAAGTGCAATAGGTCTGTCACTGAATGGCTCCTCATAGTATGATTATAAAGTCTCTTTTTTTTGACAGTTATTGAATTAAAACCCTGTAGTAAAATGAAGGAATATATGAGCTCTTTTTCCAGCTCTTAGGACTGATACTTTTCATCAAAATGAGGTTCCCTAAAACCTGAGTTCAGCCTAAACTAATGATTTCAGTTTGCAGAGGTGAGGAAAATCTATGTCAAGAAGCAGAATAGTATTCTAACTTACATTTACGTTAAAACCTGAGCAGGGTCTTTATCCCAGTGGTGTTTTTGGGGAAGTGCTGTTGCACCACCAGAGCACAGTAGCCCTCATTTGCTGGATGAGAACTAGGTCTGACTTGATTCTTTTCCCAGAAAAGCCTGCTAAGAGAGTAGGTAGTCAAACAATTGTTGGCTGCTTCCCCAGTCAACTGGTTCCAGGAACACTTTCCTTTCATGCTTGACAGGAGCTGCTGAACTTGGGAAGCTGACAGAGATCCCTTTCTTCTCTTTCCATGGCATGCCAGAAAAAGACTAAGCAGCAGATACTGAATTCCTTTGTATTTCTGGTTCTGCCCTTCATTCCTGCTCTGATGCGACCTGAATAGCTGTCAGATACTAATTATCAGACACTGCCCTTTTTTTCTAGATCTGATTGATGACTCACCTTTGTGAGAGGTGTCAGAGGTCAACATTCTTCTAGGATAGCAACCGCTTTAGGCCAGGTTAATACTTAGATTTTTATAATGGAGTAAGTTTAGCATAGTGTGTCTTAATTTAACATATTATTACCCACCTAAGACCACTAGAAGGAATTACCTTGTAGAGGAGCTTCTGAAACCCTGTTTTAGAAACCGTCTAGACAAGTGTTTTACATTAGAAGCACAGTTTTAAACAACTTAGAGGGAACTGCCTGAATCACTACTACTAACATAACAATCCCTTAGGAAAAAAGGAAAAATGAATGTTTTTGCTTCACATCTCTTCTTGGATCTGCTTTTAGGACTTTTCCAGTAACAACTTAGCAGAAACAAAAAGCTTTTATGTATTTTATCTGATTTTATTTCATTAGCTTGTTATAATGACATCCGGTAAATAATTATTTATCATCTAAAATTTTAATTTATCTAAGACTTCATCAGTAGAAAAATTCCCATTCTGTAAAACACATTATAGTAGCAAAGAATTGGCATTAATGATCCTCAATGACCTGCTTAAAATTGAGATAACTTTGGGGAGCACTGATGGAATTTGATATCCTGTTAGAGGTGGTGGCATATATGAGCAATTTGCTTGACAAAGACATTGTGACATCTGTCTCTTAGAACTGATCTTTAAAAACCTCTGTTTGGTCTTGTTCTTGTAGCCAGGTCAAAGAGGAATTAGGATACACTTCATAAGGCTTTAGTTTCTGTCTCCAACATTTTCTTCATTGTATATGCTCACTCCAGAATGTGTAAACTAAGCTGAGAATCTGTACTGAACCTCATAGGTATAAATAGGTATTTAAGTATAATTCCATGATATATTGGACACACAGATGAATCAATTTCAGCTTTTAAGCTTGTTCAACATCTAGGCCATCATTTTACTTTGACTGCTTGTTCAACCACATCGAAAACCAGATAAGATGCATGAATAAAAGGAAGGCTTCAAGGTGACAGAAGAAAGTATAAATCACATCAAATATGCACAATAAAGAACACAATTTTGAATATGCTACTTTGTAAACAAAAGCCTTTAATGAAACTGAGTTTGTCCTGTGAAAATAGTGATCTACTATTATTGATTCATAGCCATAGTTGGGTCTGTAAAGCTGTTAACTGGAGTTATTAATTTTAATCCGATCTGGGAAAGAAAAATGGAAATAATTAGAGCTTACTAAGTGGACAAGAAAGTGGAAACTTACTCTGTCACTACCTTAAATGAAACATTTGAAAACTAAGGTACTCTGCTTTCACATACTCTAGTTTCTAATTAGCTGATCATAAGGAAAAAGAAATATTACAAATGTAGGAATCTCAGTAACTATTTCTGACTGACTAAGGTGTTTGTATGAAAAAGGTCAAACTAAATGGGACGATTTATTATATGATGTGCACAAGAGTTTAAGGATTTTTATGTATTTATTATTTATTTAGTGCCACAGACCATCAGTAAATACATATATTATGATTTCCTGGTCTTTTTTTCTCTCCCACTCTTGACATACAAAGAGAAAGAAAAAAGAGAAAGAAGGAAAATGACATTTTAAAAGAAACTCATTTCAAAATGCACCATGTCTTGAATAAATTAGACTACTAAGTGAGATAGTGAATTTTTAAGGAGGTACATGTGTGACTGAAAAAATGAACTAAATGGTTTTGTGAAAAATGTTTTTTAAGTGTGGCAAATGTTTCTAAAGTGCTATATTAATCATAGAATGAATTAGAATAGATTGGATTGAAAAGGACCTTAAATATCATCTAGTTCCAATTCCCCTGCTGTGTTCAAGGATACCTACCACTAGATCAGATTGCTCAAAGATTCATGTAAATGGCTTTGAAAAATTCCAGAGAGGGAACACCTCTGGGAAACCTATTCCAGTGCCTCACTACCCTCTGGGTAAAAAAACTTCTTCCTAATGTCTAATCTACATCTATCCCCTTTCAGTTTAAAATTGAAAACCTTTTGTCCTATCACCACAATCCCTGTTAAAGGATTCCCTCACCACATTTCCTGTAGGATCTTTTAAGTACTGAAAGCCTATAACGTTTCATGGAAGCTTTCTCTTTTCCATGCTGAACAACCCCAACTCTCACAATCTTACTTTGTACTGAATGCACTCCAGAGTCCCTGATAAGCACACCCAGTCAAGCACACTCATCTCTCTCTTGTACTGGGGACCCCAGAACTGGACTCAGTCCTCCAGGTGTGGTCTCACAGGGGAAGTGTAGAGTGGCAACACCACTTCCCTTGACCTGCTGGCTACTCTTTTGGTGCAGACAAGGACATGACTGGGCTACAAGAGGGTTTTGTCAGGACACACTCAGGTTTTCATCCACCAATATCCCCAGGTCCTTCTTTGCAGGACTGCCCTCAATCTAGTAATTGGCCAGGCTGTACCCATGTTTGGAACTGCTCTGGCATGAGTGCAGCATCTTGCCCTCAACTTCATGGAAGATCAGCATAGGCCCACCTATCTAGTTTGTCAAGGTACCTCTGATGGTCCTTCCTCGCTGTAGAGTATCAACCATGCTACTGAGCTTGGTGTCATCTGCAAAATTGCTGTGGAGGTTTGGGTTGGCTCCATGCAAAACCCAGCTGTTGGCCTCAGAGATTCCACCCACCTCCCTCCCCTGAAAGTAAAAAGTGATTTATGATGAACTTCATCAGTCTGCTATGAGTTTTCAAATATGTTGCTCTTCATTGTTGTTATTACCATCACAAAGACTAATTTGTCATTACAACATGGATATGGTAAGATGGTTTCCGTACCAGTTTCTGGACTGGCAATTGTAGATATGAAATTTCAAGTGTTGGCATCACTGATGCTCTGCAAAGAATAAAGACATTAAAAGGAAAAGAAAAGGGGTAGCAGGATGGCTACTTGTTAAAATAGTGACAGCCAAATTTATGCAGCAGGTGCATGAAGTAGTTCAAATTTCTAGCACTTGATAGTACTCAATAATTATATGGGTGTTGGGATATTCTAATGGAGAAATAGACTTTAGACAAAACTTCCCATGAGATAAGAACCTAAGTATTCACACAACTTTTAAGAATTCCTTCCCCACTTCATTTATTCTGTCTCAGTGCTAAAAGAACAGTGTATGGATAAGAAAAGCCAAAAGATCACTGGCTGGATGATTGCACAGAGGGTCATATCAAATGCTTACCCAATCCAGTGCTCTAAACACATGTTAAGGGCAATATAAAAGTGGTGAGGCATATGTGCTCTTTGCTCCTTTAGTAAGGAGTGTGGCTAATCATATACCCCTCAATTAATAATGACTTCTTTCTTCCTCTGTGAACTTAAATCTTTTTAGTTCTTTTTGATGGTAACAACTTCTCATAGGGGGAAAGTCTGTGGTGTTCACTGAACCTAAATGCACTGATTACATTTCTGTAAATCTGTCATCTTAGACCTCTCAGAGGTCGTTTTTTAAGAAGCAAGATTCTTAGGTTATTTAGAAAGTTTACTCACTGAAACACTGTTTATGTTATATCAACCTTATTGCCTAGAAAAAAGAAACCCTTCCAGGCTACTTTATCTATGCTTTTTGAAATTAAGAAAACAGAACTGCATTCCATAATCAAGGTGTAGGTGAACTACAATTTACACAGCTGCATAGTGATAGTGTAGCTCCACTCTATTGCTTTTCTTATGAATCCTGTTTGATTTCCTTCTCTCACCTAGCAGTACAGATGCTCTATACACTAGATTAATGAGCCAGTTTATGTTATAAATGCTGCTTATAATTTTTACTTAGGGTTTGTTTATTCATTTAATTCCAGCTCAATTAAATGATAGGAGATGCTCAGTTGGAAAGATGTGGGAACTTAAGCAAGTATGGATGTCCCTAAATCATGGTACTATGGCTTTACACAGTGTCTGGCCAATATAAAATGCAACACAGAGAAGTTAAGCCTTAATTAACTTTTGAATCAGGTTTAAATAATAACTATTTCTTATTCTAATGAATAGGAAGAAAAGATTAACATGTTAGTCATCTGTGGAAACTGTAAATTTGTCTATTTTCATGAAATAATAAAAATTATTAATTTTATCAGAAACCTAGCTTGAGTTCTCCCCTCTTCCCTGGGGTTTGACTTTACAAATATTTTGGAAAACTGCTAAATATTTCTGAAAGTTAGATTTCTATAATAGATTAAGAAGTTAAAGTTACCTTTGGGATATATTCCTGAAAGCAGCTGAGCTTGTATAGAACCCTCCATCGCAAAAGAGAATGAGTGAACTGAGAAGACAAATAAGAATTACTCTCAGGCACACAGTGTGACTCCTGGGGATGGTTCTGTGCAGGGTTGAGGGTTGGACCTGATGATCCTTATGGGTCCTTTCCAACTCAGCTTTTCTGTGATTCTGTAAAACACCTGCGTGCTCCATTCACATGATTGGTTTCCCAGTACAAATAAATACACAATTTCGCTGAGAAAAGTTATAGCTCCTTAAAGACTTTTGAGCTGAAAATCTTCTAAACTATTCAAATTTTGTATTTAAAGTTGACTCTTAACAGTTAAGAATGAAAGACAAGAGGAGTCTTGTTAAGTTAAGCATGTTTCAGTATCAGGACAGGACTACACAAATACAGGACTCCAACAACAATATTATTAGTACTATTCTTAATAAGAATTAGTTTTCTTTAATTCAGTATTCAAATTACACAAGAGCTCAAGCTGTGTTAAGCACTGCAGAAACACATAAGAAACTTCCAATTTTATGTATTTGTTGCAGAATTTTATAAGAAAATGTAAAAATCAATTTTACAATTTAAAAGAGCCAACCAAACAAAAAAAAGCATTGATCAAATACTTCTTGCTCAGATTGTACAAATAAGTACTCACAAGTGTGTTAGTATTCTTTAGTGCTCTAGAAAACATGCTTAGAAAATATTCATGTGGGCACCTGACCAGAGAGATTTTTCATCCTTAAACAGTTCTTACTCAACCAACAGTCACCACACAGGGGAAGAAAACAAATGATATAATAGCACACTTATGAAGTTTTTTTTCCTGAAAATTACTGTTTGGGTTTATGGTTGAAATAATGTGACTATGTTATCTGAAATTACTCTTTAAATGTATTTAGATGTTGCAAGGTCTAAATGACTTTGGAATCTATGGATTTCTTTTTTTTTCTTTTTCCTTCAAAATGAAAATTAATAGGAGAGGGATGCTAGACTTCAGTTTTGCAATGTTCAGCAGGAACTGCTCTTAACAGCCTCCATGCAGTCGTCCATTAGCCCCTGAAGTGTCAGCCATAACTGTTACTGTGTACTTTAAGAAGGAAAGTCCTTTACAGGCCTTGGCAAAGAAACAAATAAACCTCTGAAATCTCCAACCTGAATTTTTTATTCATCTAAGGGATCCTTATTTATCACTGCTGAAAATTGAAATTATTTGAATAAGGATGTAGGGACTTAAATATTAGTGATGAGTTGATTAGCACTACAAAACATTAGAAGTCTAACAAGAATTATAAAATTCTTATCCTTATGATATATTGCACTTGGGGAAAATGTGACTTTTAGGTTAATAATTATGCTTGTGCATGCACAAAAACATATTGGAGAAGAGTGAACCTTGACAAAAGACAGAGAGAAAGAATAAGGCTTTATGCATCAGCATTTGCACAAAAAACATATGATTGCTCTCCTACACAGATTTTTCAAGCATATTTTTGAATAGAGACACTGCTTGTGACTTTTAATTGAGCACATATACTGAGTACTAACTCAGGCCTCATTCAGGAGTGATGCTATGCTAAGGATTACGTGACTGTTAAAGTGGGGCAGCTGAAGGGATGTTAGTTAAATACTGACTGAAATAAATGCCTGAAAGCAGTCATTCATTTAAAGTTTTGGCTTTCCTGATATTTTTTCCTGACCAAATTTAAACCTTTCCTGTGAGTTGGTTACTTAGTACATTATAATTATATTTATAGATCAATGTGCTTTTTTTTTGTAAATGGTACTAAACCCATGAATAGTTGCAGAAAACAAACAAACAAACAAAAAAATCCCCATATATTTAACTGTTTATATTTTGTTGTTTTCCCTTAACAATTATGTTTGAGTCACAAAGAACATTTACCACTTTGAATTACCACAATGAACCATTAGCACTTTTTTTTTCCTTTTTCTTTTTTTTTTTTTTTTTTAAGAATAGATACCAGGTTTTTATTCTTTGGAAGTAATTACCTAATCTCTCTTTGAAAAACTGAAGAATGGTTTTAAACATTTTTCTGCTGTGGCAGTGCATATGTAACTACAGACTCACAGTGTATAATCATAGTTAAAGAAGGATTGTGGAATAACGTTCATGTCCCCTTACAGTAAGATATGTATGCCTGAGTCATAAAGTGTTCTGCACATAACCTAGCTCTGCTCTAGTGTGTATCTGAGTAAAGGATGACATCCCAAGCTCAGCCCAGTAAAGTAGGACTTAGGCAAAACACTGATGCCCAAAGACATGATTTCTATCCAGAGTTTTCTTCTCATCTCCTGCCTGAATCAAAGGAATCGAGTCCCAGCACTCCTGAGGCAGTCAGAGTTCTGCTCATAGTTATCCCTCTGAGCATCTTAGCACCCTGTTAATTTTTCACCCTATTTGGAGTCTCAGTACTTTAAAGGATCATAGAATGGCCTGGTTTGAAAGGAACATTAAAGTTCATTTAGTTTCAATGCCCCTGCCATGGGCATGGAACCTTCCACTAGGCCAGGAGGAACAGAATCCTGTTCAACGTAATCTTGGACACCTCCAGGGATGGGGCATTCACAGCCTCCAACCTATTCCTGTGTCTCACCATGCTCACAGTACAGAATTTCTGCCGAATATCTAAACTAAACCTGCTCCCTTTCAGTTTAAAGCCATTCCCTCATGTTCTATCACTGCATGCCCTTATGAAAAGTCTCTCTCCAGCCTTCTTGTAGGTTCTTTTTAGCTACTGCAAGGTGTTACATAAAGTCTTTCCAAAGCCTCCCCTTCTTCAGGTGGAACAGCCCAAACTCTCTCAACCTGTCTTCGTAAGAGAGGTGTTTCAGTCCTGTGATCAATTCAGTGTGTCTCCTCTGGACTCATTCCAACAGCTCCATGTTTTTCTTGTGTTGGGTGCCCACAGAGCAGGTGTGGTCTCACAGAAGCAGAGAAGATGGGAAAACTAACTTCAAATCCATTTGAGTAATATACTCTTTGTTCTGGAAACTCCTAAGTCACACTGGAAAAGTCAGCTTCCACATAAAACACAGAACTGCATTTTACCTCAAAGTGCTTCAAGTAGTTTGGTGTATAGGGTTCTTGAGGAGACCGATAATGAGGGTATGAGTCACTTGAGACAGAGAAGTCAATTGCATGGGTCTGTATGATAAAGAAGGAGAATAGCCAAAACCAGGAAGGTTGGTAATTTTTAAGAAAAAAAGTACAATTGTGTAGGGCTTTCTAAGAAGTAATCTCTCCCTATGCCGAAGCACACCTTCCTGGCCCCAGATGTTGAAAAGGTAGTCTACCCAGAAGTCTTGAAGAAAGACTTTAAGCTTCTGAAGGGAACAAAGTTTCAGAGACATTTCTTGTAGACTAACTTTAGCTGACATGTAAGTCTAACATTCTCTGAGATATTTTTGTTCCTAGTTTAATTCTGCTCTGAGAAGCTTAATTTTTCTAATGCACAGATGATTCAGGGTTACAGATTCTCTCATAGAATCAGAAAATATTTTCCAATGCCAAGACTAACAGTAGCCTTTGTTACATCTAGCAGACCAGTTTCTATAATTTCTTCTTGATCTAGCATTATTCTAATTTTAACAATATGCATGACTTTGTTGAAATGATGATGATTAAAGCACATACTTAAATGGCTTGTTCAATAAAGTGTGTCCTAATTCATGCATTTTCTTAAATGTTCTTTATAAACTCTGAAAATAGGTAATCCTAAAGTACCATATTGAAAGAAATATTAATTACACAAGACTTTTCTCTTAACATACAGAATAAAAATACACTGAAACAATTCATAGGCAGTTAGGAAAAATAGTAAAAGCAAACTCCTTTACCTCAGAGAAGCTCTAACTAATACTTTTCTGAAAAACAACCTTTTTTTTTTTTTAAATTTCCCTGAAGTTAAATAATATACAGCATTTAGAAATCTGGTTCAACAAATGCCATATTAGTTCCCCCAAAATAAACTTTAAAATGTATAACTTTTACTTATATATTACCAAAAAAAAGGTTAAAATATAGAGATATCTTTATATATGTATGGCTTTATTAATTTCTACTTATACATTAACAAAAATGAAAGATGAAGAAACACTGGTATAGCAGCATACTATGATAGGAAAATATTTTGTATGTTTGTATATGTATATTGACTCTGTAATCAAATATATTGTAGGGTGTTTTAGTTTGTTAGTCATAGTAGAAACAGTGGTGTGAGATCAATGTTTTCAGTATTTTCATATATCCAGAAAAACGGTGGAGAAAATAAGAATTTACTTCTTGGTTGCAGAAAAAAAAATATGCTTCAAAGCATAATCATAGGATCATAGAATGGTTTGGACTGGAAAGGACCTTCAAAGATCACCTAATCCAACCCACCTGCCCTAGGCAGATATGTTTTTCACTAGACCGGGTTACTCAAGGCCCATCCAAACTGACCTTCGTCACTGTCATTGATGGTTATCCACAGCTCCTCTAGTCAGACTGTTCCAGGATCTCACCATCCACATAGTAAAGAACTTCTTCTTTGTATATATTCTAAATTGACTCTCTTTTAGTTTAAAACCATTTCTCCTTGTCCTGGCACCATATACCTTGGTAAAAAAGTCTGTCTATCTATCTATCTATCTATCTATCTATCTATCTATCTATCTATCTATCTATCTGTCTGTCTGTCTGTCTGTCTGTCTATCTATCTATCTATCTATCTATCATCTATCTATCTATCTATTTCTCTATCATCTAGCTAGCTAGCTAGCTAGCTAGCTATCCTGTAGTTATGTTATTTTATATGTTATGTTATGTTATATATGTTATATGTTATATGTTATATGTTATATGTTATATGTTATGTTATATGTTATATGTGTTATGTTGTTATGTTATGTTATGTTATGTTATGTTACCTTATGTTATTTTGAAAACCTGTAACATGTTTTTTCCACAGTCTTCTCTTTTCAAAGCTAATAACTCATGTCTCCAGCCTTTCTTCATAAGGCAAAATGTTTCACTCCTTCAATGATTTTTGTGACCCTCTTTCTGAACCCAGTCTAGTTGGCCCATGTGTTTCTTGTACTGGACAGCCCAGAGCTGGATGCAGAACTATAGGCTGCGTCCTTCAAGTGCAGAGTAGAAGGGCAGAATCATCTCCCTTGACTGGATGGTCTTGCCCAGGATGCAGCTGACTTTCTGGTATGTGTGCACATATTGCTGGATCATATCAAAGTTTTCATTCACCAATACCCCCAAGTTCTTATCTGTAGAGCTTCTTAGGATTAGGGGCTAGGGTTAGGGTTATTAATAGGGTCTATTTATCTCCTAGTCTATATTTATACCCAGTATGGACCCAACCCCAGATGCAGGACCTTGCCCTTGGCCTTGGTTAATTTTACGAGTTTTTCATAGGCCCAGTTCTCAAGCCTTTCAAGGTTCCTCTGTGAAATCTTGTGCCTCTAGCATGCTTTTATTTTGTGATTTTGTCTGTAAAACCTTTGGCAATAGTCATTTTAGTAGAGAGAAAAGTAATGCAGGCTAATATTTTTTTATGAATTCTTTTCCCTATACAAGAAAACTCAACAAACAAAATATCTGGGCCATTCAAAAAATACATGGAAATAAAAATAACTCATTCTTCCCTTTTCCTTTCTACCCCATAGCATTATAGATGCTCAAGTCACTGATTTATAAACATGATAATGATATACACATATGCATTGATCAGTTCAGTAACACAAGAGAAAATTTATGGCAGAATATTTAGAAAAGAAAAAGGTTTCTTCCAAGACAAATGTAAAGGATTTGACTCTTTATAGAACTTTTATTTGGCACAAATATTCAGGTTTGTTTGTTTTTGTTTTGTTTTTATAAAACTAGGAAATTTTGCCAACTTTAATTATAATGTAATGATTTATCCAAATTTTATACCTAGAAATTATAACCATTAGTTTTACTCTTAGGGAGATCATGTCCTTTACTGTTATAAGATCACTTAATAATAGGAAAGCTGTTCCTAAATATGTGTTCTCTTTAATTTATATAGCAAAAGTTTAAATTTTTAATCAACAACAATTTTGTTGTGTCTTTATTAAATATAAGTATTCTGTGTATGCATTTTGATGCTGACATTCATTGAAAGGGCAGATTTTTATTAATTCATGTTTCTCTAGAGGTTAAAGAAAAACTGCTCTGTCTGTGAGTCACTGAACTAGTTATTTTTTGAAAAGGAAGTGTTCTGCCCAACTCTAGCTTAACTTCTCAATTGATGTTATTAAATTCCAGAAATGTTACAGTAGATTAATATCATATTGATTTTTAACAGGACCCATCAGGTTTTGGTCTGCTATTGTTAATAGGATACAAAGACATCCACATACTCAGAGAGGTGATGTGTCCTACATATCATCATTCATTAAAGAACACTAGGCCTGACAAAAAAAATAATACTGTTTTTTGAAGAAGTAATGTAATGACAGCTGTAGAGGATGGTCATTTTCATACAGTGCTGCAGCAATTGAAATATAATTGCTGTAGAAAAGATAACATGTTCCTAAAATTGACATTGAAAAATTCAATGAGTAAATCATTACCATGTCAGAATTATGGATTTTGGGTGGGATCTACAAGGAAATAAAGAGGCCTGAGTTGGAATGAATGTTGTATATAAAGAACTAGGCAAATTAATCACAGAGAAGACAAAAAGGAGCAGATGAGAGGGTGAGAGTGAAGTTGCAGTGTGAAAACTGTTTGTCTTGTATAAGACCTTTCCCTATATGACTCAAGAGAGACTACAGTTAATTGAAGAACAAGTATGTTCTAATTAAAATAGAATAGAAGAAACAAAAATAACTTAAGAAAATTCTCTGTGAATAAAATTGACAGTAATTTTACTGTTAATTACTGCAAATGAAATTTCTGATGATCTATGTGATAAACTGTTAATGAAGATTTTATCTTGTGTTGGGAAATTTCATATATGATAGTTTGAATTTCATTTCCTGAAAGAGCTACACATTTTGTTTGTTGATTGTGTCAGGAAAATTAAAATGTTAAGACATCACTAAAAAATGCCAACATCCTCTTAAGCGACCTGTAGAATTTTTAATTTTCCTTTAGGACCCACTTGCAAATTAAAGTGGGTCCTAAACCTTTAAAAAATATTAGTAATTTGAAGAAAACTACATTAAGGAATCTATTAATCTGCAGTATGGAATGAATATTCTGAGTTGTATTACTTACTTTTTCAAGTAAAATTAGAGGCAACATGAAAGAAGTACACTTATTTCAAATTTTTATATTGTAAGAAATAAAATGAAAAATAACAAAACAAAATAGAAAACATAAATTTACTTTTCCAGTTTAGTAAAATCTCTCCCCTTATATTTTCATAAAGAAAGGACATTGCTGAAAGTATGTAGGACTTTAAGTAGAAATTTACCCTATTTATTTTTAGAACCTATATCTGCAAATGAATAAACAAGCACAAAGCCCCATCTGCCTACAAAAACAAATACCATGATGTTAATATTATGAGCATTAGTCACAAGAGAAGTAACTAGATTTAGAACACAAAATAATTGAAAAAGAGACTCAGAAGGGGAGATGCAGTAAAAAAAAAGAGCATTTACTTCAAACAATGAAGAGTACTAAAATACAGAATTGAAACAAGAATATCTGAAAACTTTATTTCCTTAAAATCACAATTCACTGCAGTTGTAACTGCATATCATAGGACATTTTACAATGACTAAATTATTTAAAAGACCTTTTGAGAGACATATGAAGAGTTTGTTTGAAAGAATTTTTTTTCTTTTTCTATTCGAGCAAACTAAAAGTTACTTGAAAACGTAAAACAAACAAATATTTTACAGGTTCTGAAAATTAAAATTTTTGAAAAAATAATTTATGAACCATATTATTTTATAATTCAGATAATCTCATCTACTTCCTGTCTTTTTTTCAGATTACCTATAGAAATTGTCAAGATTTCAGCTGTTATATTTAGTCTTATAAAGGAAAACATGTTGCTGTCTTTAGGGGAAATCTTCCTTAGCTCTACTTTCCCAGATTAAGATGAATGACCTGTTCACTGAAGCTTAATTATCAGGATATTTGTGGCCCATGCTTGCAGACATACAAACAGATTGGACAAGTAAAATGTGAAATTTGCACTGGCAGAAATGCAGAATTCACATTAGATGGAAGTGAAAATGGCACAAGAGAATAACTCACATCCCTTGCTTTCTGTTACTGATCACATGCATCCTTAAGGAGATAAAATTTATCCGTTTGCTTCAGGCTACCATATATTTATTTAATCTCCAAAGCTACTCATGGGTTTTTCTGCTAAGAAACCTGTATTTTTTCAAATTCTATTCTACTTCACTTTTTCAAGCCAGTGTGTTGTGGGGGATAATGAACCAAATAAATTTAGGAATATGAAGTAAAAAAACCTCCTGATTAAGTACTCTTACCAAATGTCTTACCAAAGTTTTTTTTTTTATTGCATATGAACATTAGGAAGCAATTGCTGTGATAATGAAGAATATACAAGATGAGTCACAGTTAGTGTAAATTTAATGAATGCTTCCTCGACTGAATGTGACACCGTGTTTGGTCCACAGTAAGGAGCTGGTTCTCAATCTCACCTCACCATGGTGCAGAGGTGAGTGGATGGCACAGCTGCTCATCTTTCATAGTCATGCTGGCACCTCCTGATTCAGGGATACCCTCTGAGCATCAGATTGTCCTTTCCCAGGGCCTGAGAG
>JAWWLT010000092.1:15503956-15535756 GCA_035040995.1 Premnoplex brunnescens | reverse complement strand
TGGTCCTGGTATGGAGAAATCCTTCCTGGATGATGAAATATAGTGACTGGACTTCCTAAGTCCTAGTTAACATAGTTTGTCCCCTTCATTAACATGTCCTACCTCCTCATTAGCATATCCTGCTCCTCGGTTCTATATATTGTTATGCGAGTGAACAATTAAATGTCTCAGTTTCTACCCCCAAACTGGGAACATCTAGGTTATTGACCGACCAACAGGCCTTGAGAAATTATAGTTGAACGTTTCATTTTTTGCCTTCCTTTTTTTGGATAGAGGATTAAAATAACAAGGTACTGGTAAGAATTATCTTGATCTCAATTCCTTTTATGAGATAAAAAAGAGGTTATTCAGGACATTCAGTAAAGCAGTTAGCTTTTGTTAGTCAACCAATCCTTTAAGTAACTTGACATGTTTGAAGATTAATTCCTTTGAGCATTTTTGTTAAATTATTTTAGAACATTTAAAAGAATTGACTGTTATTGTTATTATGCCAGCCTTGTATGTGTGATACTCGGCGACCTTTTCATGGAATCAAAGTTGGGAAAGACCTTCAAGATCATCTAAATTTAACACCACCATAATCACACTAAACCATAACCCCAGCTGCCACATCCAGATGCCTCTTGAATGCTTTCAAAGATGGTGATTCCACAATCTCCCTGGGTAGGTATTTCAATTCCTGACCCATTTGTCAAGGGAAAATCTTTTTCCTGAAATCTAATCTGACACTCCCCTGGTGCAATTTGAGGCCATCTCCTCTCACCCTTTCACCTGAAACATGGCAGAAGAGACCAACCCCCACCTCACTACAACTTCCTTTCAGATAAACATCGAGAAAGCTGAAGAAATTAAATGACCCAGAAATGTAAATTAAATTATAATTAAAATAAATTTAATATTACTATTATGAACTCAGACATGCCTTTAATAAAAATCCTTAAATGTTATGGTTTTAAGGGTACTATACTGTTATTTGATACTGTGAAGTATTATCTGCTGTGTCTACAAAGCACACAGAGATTTAGTTTGCCTCTATAACTTATGATATTAAAATCTCAAATGTCACAGTTATGATTCTATTTTGGTTTAGATAGTTTTCAATATGTGCAAAATGAAAGTTAAAAATAGTTATTTGCATTGTTTCCAGACTTTCCACACACTTGTCACAGAAAAAAAAAAAAAAGTTACAATGGACTCCAACAAACAAAAACTCAGGGCTGTATGTCCTGTACTGCAAGAAAAATCCTTTAGGTCAATAGCATGAAGAAACATTTGATACATATGTCCACTGCATCTTATTTGCAATGCTGTAATTTCATGCAACTGACACAATAAATGATTTTGGTGAGGTGGAATGGTTTTCTTCACCAGGGCTATTGAGACTACATAGACCATAAGAAAAATAATTATCCAGTTACAAATTAAATTGCATTTTTTGCCCTTTCTATCACTGGCACTTGACTGCAATGCGCAAAAGTGGCATATAAATTATAGTCTCTCTTCTGTACTGAGGGAATTCACCTGGATGGAGTCTGGTGATAAAACACTGGGCTTATACTTCTTCTGCAGTAGCACTTGATCGTCTTGGCAAACCTGGTTAGTTATTCAACTGATTACTGAAAGATCAGCTGTCAATGCTTAGGAGAGATTCAGCGAGAGAATAAACTCCTGAATTCCTTTGTGTTGCTACCATGGTGACTCACTCAGAAGCCCCAGAAGGACCAGGCTTATTAGCATCCTAAATGCAGGTTTTGAACCTAATAGCAACAAATTCCTGTTGATTGGCTGTAGAAACATTCTATTCAGAAAAGTTACAGGTGGTATAAAACTAATAGACTTATTTATCCCAAAGACAATTCAGAGCTAATAGGTAGAGATCTGAGTTCAAAGTAGACCTACTGTTTTCATTATTTTTTATACCTTAATCCTTCTGACGGAGAAACAAGCTTGCTTAAAGTGTTTGATAATAGTTTAGAATTAAAATTAAAAAAAAAAAAAAAGGAAAGAAAAGAAAAAATCATTCAGCAAAGTTATTAATGCAAAAAATATGAAGAAAGATATATGACAATGTAGAGGTATTATGAGAATTTAGTGGGTTTGTGTTATTTCTGTCTAAGAAAAAGAGTGGAAACTTCAGAAAATCCTTGTGCTGGTGAAGGTGGGACAGGTGAACTCTGATTCTGCACAAGTACATACTCTGCAAATCTAAACTGCTTGAACAATTTGACGTGCTTAATTTGTCAGTTTTACTGAAAGAGGGCCTGTGTTTTAAGTGCATTTGGACTATTGTGTTGGAAATGCAGACATGGAATTACATGCATAGACAAGGCCAACTTCTGATTAAAATCTGACCTTTGAAATTGCACAGGATGAAACATTAATAAAATGGGGAAATATCCTGTCCTGACAGCAAAATGGAGTGAGTATCTAACAAGCATTCTTCTTGCCTTTCATCTATGATCCTGTATGCCTTCATACTCTTTTTCACATGTTGTTTGCTTAACAAAAAACAAAAACAAACAAAAAACCTCAGAAAAAACAAACAAAACAAAACACAAACAAAACTCCCCAAACAACAAAAAAACAGGACTAAAAGACAAAAACAAAGCAAAAAAAAAAAACAAAAAAACACAGCAGAGAAAGTTCTCACTGTTGTGTTTGACTAGAGATAAAGATCACCTACAGTTTGAACTTGAAAATCCTGCTGATTGTAATGACTGATATGTATAAAACAAAGTGTAATTATGTACAGTTACATTGCTATACCTGCAGAGATATACAACCAACCTTCCTTTTAGAAAGAATCTAAATTTTATGAATTTAATCCCTTCCTGGTAACGTTTTCATTATAATAGGGTTATAATATAGTTCAGGCCATTAAACGTGTTTTGGTTCCTACATAGGTAGTAAACCAAACTTTTTTAATGGCTGTCCTTCTCTTCACAAGTGTTCTTGTGTTGCTCTCAATTGTATTGCAAGAGCATTGTCTTATGCTTATGTACAAACCTGAAAGGAATTTCTTATTGAGGAACTCTGTCTCTAGATTTACTTTGACAATAACATTATGGGCTGAACAGCAGATGTCCTGAAAAAGACAGGATCAACTCCTCAGAGCTCTCCCTGGTGAAAGGATGGGACAGAACAGGGGTAAGCTGGAGTGGACGAGGTTCCAAACGGATGTGGTGGGGGAATCATTATAAAGATGATTCAGCAGTGGCAGAGTTTGGGCAGAAAGGCTCTTCAGCTTCTCTTAGTACTAGAGGAACTTCAAACCCCGGCTAGAGGAAGCCCTGAGTAAACTGACCTAAGTTCAGAACTGACCACGTTGTCTGTCCTGAGGTCTGCTGCAGCCTGAATTGTCAGTGAATGATTCTACATGCCTATGATATGTCAGAGCACCAACTTCACCACTTCAGTGACAGTTACTCTGAGGTGTGAATACCCATGGAAAATGGGTAGGAGGGATGGGGAAAGAGAGAAAAAACACCATGTATAGTTACAGCCTAAGGTAGAAACAGATATAAGAAATTTCTGAAGTGCAAATGACGACTCTCAGCTTCAACACAAAAGCAGTTCAGTATTAATGTTTCCACAGACTCCTTAATTGCTCCTCCCTCTGTTCCATTTGGTAATTTATACTGTTTGTTGAGGACATCACCTTGCATTCCTCTGGGCTAAAATATCAAAGTCTAAAGGTAGAGTATGCTGTGGTAGAGAGATCTGCATGCACAGTGTTTGCGTGTGAGAGTATAAACTTAATTGGCCACAAATTTTTAGAGAATCATAGAAATTAAAGGGTGAAGTTGCTAGAGGGTGGTGTTTCCATCCCCCCACCCTCATGTTATTCACTTGCCTTGGATAGAAAAGACTCCACTGCAGCAGATAAATGACACATTTGGGAAAGCAGACAAGTAGAAAAGTGCATATTCTATTCGAGAAAACATTTGAAGTCTTTAAAGTCTCCAGCACCTTTCAGCCTACCAACATGTTTTCTATCTGATAATAACTTGTTCCAAGTTGAATTACCATGGTTGGCTGCACCCTATCACACCTTTGGATTAGGAAAGTGGATCTTAGAAGTATTTGTGAAGTATTTCTTGATTATTCACAAGTTAGCTCCTGATTGAAGTAGGCTGCAGCAAAACACCCTGTTCACCCCTGCGTGTAGCAAAAGCTCTGAACCATGCTTCAGGAAATTGACCTTCAGAGATTATTATGACCTTCAAACTGTTGCTGCGTCACTGAAGTGAGTTTCTTTGCAGAATGAGATGATAAACCTGTGGATTACTGGGTGATACTATGTCAACACCTTTGATAGGCAGTCATCAAAGAGATATAGCTGAAGAAATTATTTCAAAGACTAGTATTTCAGAGCAACACCACCAATAACAAAAAAAATTCTTCAGCGTGCATCAGGTTTCATTGTCAGCATATATCCTTTTATATATAGGAATATTAATAGAACAATAAAATAATATTTTATATTTATGAACAGTTACAAGAAAGCGCTTGTAAAAATAAACTTTTTGTATTACTTACTGTCTGCATGTTATTACTTGTTCCTGTTATTGATAGCAGTATTAATGCAGTAGTCCTTAAACACAAGAGTTAGAAACAAAGCATTAGTTCCACTGAAAATGTACAAATACAGGACGGGGTGGGGGGGGAAATCAGTCTTTGCTTCCTAATAAATTACCATTATGCTTAAGGATGTTTCGATAACTTTGGCATGTCTTGTTGAAGAATCATAATTGGCGTTACAAAGGGGGTTCTGGAGGAGTCTGTAGAAATGGAATCATCACAACAGAGGGAAAAAATAGTCTTGGGATATGGGGTGGTGTTGGAGTAAAGTAGTCAGAGCTCGATCAGACAAATCTGATCTAGTAGTCAGTTTATCAAGTTTTAATCAATAAATTTAAATATGTAAAAGGATTAGCGGGCAATGTGCTATTTCATTTTTGTTTTGTTCACTTCAGCAATTGTATCTCAAGTATCTCAATTGTATCTCAAATGTTCCATGCACACAAAAAATGACACTTACCAACTCACTGATGTCTGGTGTCAGGTAAGGGACCCCTTGGGGAGCAGCCTTGAGAGATGGCCCTGTTTGAGAGGAGGTCACCACGGCACAGACAGATGGTGTGGACAGAGATCTCAGCAGGCACTGATATTTATAGTGTAAAGTGGTTGATTCGTAGTCAGATTTTCTGCTGTGTGCAGTTTCAGGTAGTTATCAGCCCAGTCTCCAGCCAAGCCATTTTTGGGAATATTTGGTGCTGAGTTCGCAATGATATCCACTAAGTTAGTCCTACTTGCTGAGCATCAACTTGTGGCAAAGTTCATTTAGTTCCAACAGTAGGAGCACAACCATTGTAATTTTGGTCATTCACTGTCACCATTAAAGGGTAAAAGTGGGTGTTCTTTCTTTAAAACATGAGGAACTGTTTAAACCTAAGCATCTGAATTATTTAAGTGTCTTGAAGGACAAAACAAAACACTACAGCAGAAGCTGTTATATTTGAGATCACTAAAGTACACAGACATCCTCATTAAAAAGTCTGTGTACACATATTCTTAATTTAAAAAAAAAAATAAAATCACCTACTCAACCAAAAAATATTTTAAAAACAAAAAAAAACCCAACAAGATACTGAAATTATTTGGTGGTTACTTTTTTGGAATAAATGAACTAAAATCCATATTTACTCTGTCAGTATTAAAAATGAAAAAAATATATTTCTCAAACTTTATTTCTTAGAAATTTCCTGGCATTTAAATCATTGTTAGAAAAAGAACTCACTTTTAAAAAGAATTGGTTTTATATATTCTGATGGAAATTCCTTAACAAGTTATGAATATTTAAATAAAAAACAGTCAGATTTATTCTTTTCCAAATTCTGGACCAAATGTACTGATAGTAATTGAAAGATAAATTTGTACTATGTCATAACCTGTACTCATGCCTCAGGGCTTACATAAGAACTGGCAGATTTTCTAATCTCATTCTTGACAATAATTGGGGTGAAAACAAGGAGTGCAGTGACTCACAGGTCATCCCCAAGAAGTCTGGTAGCACTGAATGTAGGGAGAGATCACTGAACTCATTGGCAATTTTAAGAAATATCTTCAAATACACGGAGAACAAGGCCAGCGCTCCTCATTGACTCCGAAAAAAATGGATGTTAAAATATAGCAATGCTTGATCTACAGGGATATTTAGGACATAAAATCCTACTTTTAGAAATATGGTTTAGGATATTTAATAGTTATACCATCCCATAATGAACTTTTCTTTTAATTCACTATCCATTATGACTATTTATGTATAGAATTGGCAACAGTGATTATATGTAATCTTTTCCTTAATTTTATTTTTCAGAAATGCATATATTTATTCACCAGCTGTTCTGCTCTTTCTCCAAAACACCCAAATTTGAATAAAAGGTTATGTTAAAAAAATTAAAATCCTAGGTTTTCAGTATAACATCTACACTCTTGAAATTTTTCTAAAGTGACTATATGCTATGCTGCCAAGACTTTGTAAATCAAAATCTTGGACATTGCACATTTCAGTAGCTGAAGGTATTCTAAAGGCACCTGAAATTACTCCATTTTTGCTACTGATTTGGCATTGCCCAATAGGAAGTTTAATTTAACCAGCAGTATTTGGTTTTCAGTAATCTGGAAGTTAATGTTGCTTTGATCAAAGAGTTGAGACATGATGCTCAGATTCTTTCTTACAGTTTTAATTTCTTTCTTGGGTTTACATTCTACATATTGCAAGTGATTTGTCACTATTTACACTGGATGATTTAAATGTACTTCTTTTTAGTGTGCTAAATAAGTTCCAAATTTTTTTATCTTGTGGTTTTGTTGTTTTTTTTTTTTGTTCTGTTTTGTTTTGTTTTGTTTTTCAGATTTGCACAACATTCTTTGATCTTTCTTAGCTTCTGTTACCTTATTCCTTTGCTTGGCTTGCTTAGGATAGTCTTATTCCACTAAAAAATGTAATATTTTCTGCTTTTAAACCCACACCTTTTAATTTTGTTCAGAGTATTCATTTTCTACCTTGTGTCATGTTAAGAGAAAACTACTTCCATATATTTCCTTAATGCAATCATTCCACATTCTAAAAGAAATGTTTACTGTATGATTATTATTATCATTTTACCTGTCCATATTTAATGTTTTTTAATCTACTGCTAATGTAGTATACTAATGGTGCCCTAAATACAATTTTTTTTCTTTCAAACTTCTGTTTTCTTAAATTGTCCTATTCATAATTTACTAACATCTTAACTGTTTGAGTAAAAAGCATAGAGTACCTTTACACTGATAAATTAAATTTTCAGTTGTCTTTCATCTGGAATTAAAAGCAATTTTTACACACAGTGTGCATTACAGAATATTGCTTCTTAAAAGTTTTGTGAATTTTGAAAGAAAATAGTCAGTCATATCTCTTTAATTTTGTTTTCAAAAAATTCCATGACATAATGCCTAAAGATAGAACTACAACACTTATATGCCTCTTGTAACAGTCATATTTTTCATGTAGATTTAAAAATCTTATCACAAAGATGAAAAAAGGTGCAATAGACTTTCAAATCTTATTTTTACTGATGGTAAATCAGGAAAAGGTTATATCTTCTCTTTTCTATCCTTACAACAACTTCTTACTCATAGTTATAGTTACAAATTTCATGGTTACTGAGGTGCAATATTAATTTTGTTCTTTGACATTTGGTGAAAAATACATAAGATTTTAACACTATTTATTTGAACTAGTCACAAATGTTTGTATATATGTTTGAAAACATTTAGGAATATATTACTGTATTTAAAGTAAAGTAAATTGACACATCTTATTAGAAAAGTATGTATAAACACACACAGTTTCTAAATTACACAGCATAGAAAAGCATAATTCAGAGTTTAGATAACCCTGAGATTTTTTAATTACTTCAACACCTATTTTTAAACCCCATATAAAATAGTCTTTTAATTTACATATCTGTTCCACTCTTTCTAAATGTATTTCCCTTGTACTGAAAATATATAAAAGCATGACTATATACTTTTTTTTCCTAGTCTTGTGTTTCTATTCTTGTGTTTCAGAATTTTTTTTGTAATATTACATTTATTTTAATATTTATATTTGCACCCACATGAAACCCATTTCTTACTGTTGCTTTTCCTGCCAAAATATAGGAAACATCAGTGCACTCACAAGCATTGATGTTAAATCCATACTTTCATAGTTTATTACCCACAGGTCATATTTGTCCAAAAAGATTGAAAATTGTTGCTTGAACTGTGCCATCTCTAGTTGTTTACACCCACATTTCATATAGGAGATTTCTCCTTTTCTCAGTGATATCAAACAAAACAATACAAAAAGGAATAGGCACTCTTTTGTCCTTAAACTTTGATGGTTTACAGCATATCAGATTGTGCTCTGATAGGTCACAAATTGAAGGGACAAAAAGTAATTCTAGATGGTGAGAAACATTAAAGTGTTCCAGTAGTTTGTGCAGGCTGCCACACTTCTGTTTCCTCTATTCTTCATTATTCTTTTTCAAACATGGTCAGTTTTTCCATCCTGAGACTTTTTATAAGCTCTTCATCCCCCTCCTCTCTCAAATATAACTGCAGGTATAAAGGAGGGCTTCTGTTATGTTCTTTCTATTGATTATGGTGTGAAGTTTAAACTGAACAAGTATTATCTACCTCATCTAGTGGACTAAGTATAGTGATACTGACTGTGATGTCAAGAATTAATCACAAACTTAATATATACAATGCTTCTCAACTTATGTAGAGGGAGCCATTTGAATCTTCACTGCAAATTAGCTTTCCATTTCAGAACCATAAATTATTATAATTTTAATAATTTGAGACCCTAAGGAATATCTATTAAGTGTATCACAATACTTTTGTTAAACAGTGATAGTGTCTGAAATACAGATTTTTATTACTTATTTAGCCTATTGCTTAAGCAAATTGTCATTGGTTCAGTGACCCAGCAATCAAACTGATGTCCATTGATTTGATTCCAGAGCATGTAGGCAATTAATGTAATCATCTTAACCAACCATCTTCGATTTATGCTATATTGTCTTAGCTGTGTTCTCCCCAATTCTTTTCAAAGACTTTTCATCCTTGTACTTATGATTTTGTTTTGTCAAGGGATAGTATTCTCAAGCTTATTGTACACATTTCCGCATTGTGTATGAGTGCCACAGCCTTAGCATGTGTCACCCTAAGAGCTCAGACTCAAATGAGGCACATTATATCATTTACTTCTCAAGAGAAACATATACAAGAATTCTTGCCTGTATTAAATAAGTAATTGAACAGTATCACATTTGGAGCAATTTGTCTTTACTATATGAGTGTCAAGACTGAAAATAAATTATACTTCAAATCGTCCTTGTGTCAAAATATTCCACTATTATTATTCTTGTTCTCCTGATATCTGCTGTCACAGCAGCCTTTGCCATGCAAAAGACAGGATCACGGGGAGTGCAGAAACACAAAAAGGGAACGGGTTATTCACAGAACCAGAAGCAATGTTCTGATGTGATCATCAAGCTCGAACACAGTGCACACTCTTTGATTTGGAAGCCAGTTCCCAGGCAACTGGGAAGTGTATATACAACCGGTATATGGGAAATAATCTGCATGGAGAAGAGAGAAGTTCATCGACTGACAGCAGGAATGGCACAAGTTTCCTAGGCACTAGAGATCTTTTTGAGTAGGAAGCATGGTAGGAGCGAACAAATGAGGGGAAAGTTTGGCCTGATACACACTAGACATGAAAAGTAACCTGTAATGTAAACATGGTGTTGGCTTTGAGAACTCACTCAAGGCAGCACATTTCTCCTATTAGTGCAGCTGCTTGAAATGCAATAATAGCTTCTGGTCTGTGGAATTATCTAAGTCTTAAAACTTAAAAAATGGTAAATGAAGTTGTCATTCTATATTTTCCTTGCTGTTTCAGCAAAACTGTCCTTTCTCTGGATTCTGTAAATGTAAAAATATCTCTGCGTGTGGTGACAAGACAGGTTTAGCAGTGTTAGAAATTAAATGCACAGATCATTTTCACAGGAAACATAAGCTGTACAGTTGTATACTTACAGATTTATTCCTAACACCTGCAGACACAAATGATTGTGAAATTGTGACCATCAAGTAGTGAGAAAAAGAGGCACTTTTTTGTATCTTACAGTTTGACTAGTAAGAATGGCTGCCCATCACTAAGAATACTGTGTGCCAGGCTTATCTGCTTGTACCTTAAATGGTGTAATTTTTCTGTGGTTAAGAGTGAGGCCTATAGTCGTTCCTTTTCTTGCAGTTATTCAGAATGGTGACATATGTGCTGAATGTGGATGTTCTTACTAGCACTTGGAGATGCATTTTGGTGCGGTGGCTTTGTGATCTCCTCAGCACTCCCATAGGCAATATATGGTAACCCCTATACATATAGCAAGATTTAATGGTCTGTGATATAAATAAATCCTTGATGCAATCTAAAATTCTTCTCTATTTTAAGTGCAGAACTAATCCCCTTTTCTCTTCAGGAAAGTAAGACTATATAGAGTTATCTACCCCTGCAAACTTTTTTTCTCAAAAATTTAGTACTGTACTAGTATTTATAAGCATAACTATTATGTGGAACATTATTTTTAACTACTGCACATTTTTTTAAAACCACAATTTCTTGTGCCTTACTGATATATTTATAATCCCCCTTACAAAGAGTAATTGAAATTCCAGATATCACATTTTTACTATATGAACAGGTCATGTAAGTGCACTGTATGACCTTGTGTTATTGAAGTTTTGGGTCCTGTTTCCTATGGCTTTATTTTCTGTTGACAGTCTAGACAGCATGACAACAGTGCAATCAGGTGTGTAATATGAATGTTATGCATATTGGGGAAAGAGAAGCTCTTGCTCAAGAAAGTGACCTGCCTGTAGTCAGGTTCTGATTTTTTTCTCTTTTAAGATTTTGTTTATTTTGCAACAAAAAAAATCAGAAAGGCCTTTCTTGTAATCAGAGGGAAAGTCAAACTGTTTGTGCATTTTTAGGTTCATGGACATATTACAGTCCTGCAGTTAAGTGTGAGACCTCTACTCTGGACTACTGAGGCAACAGCAGACTCTCCAGTCAACTAACTTCACTGCCTTGGAATTATTATCCTTCAGTGGTCTGAGGATTAAATACATTTAGTAACACATTAGTCAAAAATAGTTCCAGACATGGACAGGTCTGTGCGGTGGGCAGAATGGGAGCTTCAAAGTTTGTTAGAGAAGCCCACCCACTGAGACATGAGGCACAGAAAAGACTCCCTTGAGTTCTAAACTCCTTCTCAGAGAGGAGTCAAGGTGAGGTTGGATCCAATCTTCACCCCAGACTTAGTCAATGGTTTGTGTCTAAATGATCGTACAGCTCTAAAAGAACCTTTATAAAGTTTTGCCCCACACCATTAAGGATGGCAAGTCCAATATAATTATATAAATAAAATATATATTTAAATTGATTACAATAATAATGATGAGACAAAAATACCTTAATCAAGGTTATTTACTACAAAGTATAAGTAGTTACAACTACTAGTGCAGTGCACTGTTTTTGGAGCAATGTTGAAGGAATAATGCTAAAGCTAGCAAAACCAATTACTGCGTAGAGACTGATGTTACTCACCCATACCTACTGGCATGGTCAAATCTTACACTCAGCCTCTAGGAGTAACATCGAGGTGTGCCCACACTCCAAGGACGGATCTTCACACTTCTCAGGGATGGAGGCTAGAAGTCCTCACCATGAAAAAATGGCACTAGCATTTTATAGTCTAAAGTGATTGTCAGTGACTGTCAGTTGTATACACTTTTAGATGATGTCTTGTCAGGTTTATTCAGCAAAATATGCTTTGTTGTTGAAGAAATGGTTATCAGCTCTTCGTTTTCTTCTGCTGGACTCTTTCAACTCCCACTTCCATGTCAGGGCCTTGCATGTCCTCCCGGTGGGTCTCAAGTCAAGATGATCTCAGCATTCTTCAATGCTCAGCACAGCAGACCTTCTTTGTTCTATCTTGCCACTGATAAGCAGAACCTGCTTGCTCAATCCATCACTGAACAGCAGGCCCTCCGTGCTCAGTTAATGACTCATAACTTGTAAATATAAGTAAGTTCAGGCTGCTGCATCCCTCTGGGCAGAGAATCCCAGTAAAGGCTGATATTTAGAAAGCTTTAGAGATAAGGATAATTTTAAAAATATTAAAATATTCTTATCCCATTTTAAGGAGCTGTCTAAGCTGCATATTCAACACTGGGCCTGTCATACTTCACAAGAACTTTCCTTCTTTTCCTCCTTGGTTATGCACTGGGTAATTCTGAATACCAGGCTGTGTGCAACAGAACAACCTGGCACCAGCCAGGTCATTGCAATTACAATGATGAGCTTTTTAGGCTATCATCTGGTACCTCAGATTGTTTGTGTGCAGATCCTGTGCATAGAAACTCAGCATGCTGAGTCTGAAACAGTACACACAGCACAGCATCCACCAGCATCCATCCTGCAGTTACACCAGGGCAGTAGGTGACAGGTAAATGTGCAGCACAACAGACAGTTGTTAAACATGCTTGATTCCAAGCCCTGTCTTAGGTGTGACAGATTTGTGCCTGCACTACTTTGGGGAAAATATTTAAGGAATTGTTCCTCAAGGAAACAGTGAAGGGCCTTTCCTTGCCTTTCCTCTTGATTTGATATTCACTGTATATACTATAACCTGTGGATTACACTCACCATCTTGTTTTTGTTGTTCTTGTTTGAGTAACTTAATTTTCTATTATGCTTCCCTCTTTGGCTGACTGGAGAGGGCAGACAGTGTTTGTAATGAGGAGGAGAGACCAAATTCTTGGTGCTTGTGAAAGACCTACTAAGAATCCTACATTGCAGTAAAACTTTTCACTGATTAACTTCATCTTACTTGGAAACCCTTGCTGATTACAAAATTGTCAGCATAACTCAAGAGTTTTCCTTTAAACAGTGATTTCATTTTTGTAAACAAATATTTGGTAAACACATTTCAAATGTATGTCCCAGACGGAGGAATGAAAGATAATGTTCTTCTCCGTATCTCTTTGTCCGTGTAGAATCTACTTTATCTACAAAGCTAAACATTTATAAAATTTGTCTCTACATTTAACACATTAACTACCACAATACATTCCCTTTTACTAAACATTTTCTTAGTAATGAGGGTCTCACAAATACCAGAATAAGATTGTTCTGTGTCTAGAGGTCACTTTACTTTAAAAATAAATCCTTCCTTCAAGTTATATAAACTTCCTAAAAGGAAACCATGCAGTCACCCAGAGGAAATAAAATTCCTCATTAAAAGAAGGTTTGTAGCCAAAATGGGTTAATATTAAATATAACATCTCTAAAGTTTTCTATCACTGTCATAAAAGCAAATAATGAAATCTGCATGTTTTAAAATAAAGTCTTTGAGTATTCCTTTCATTAAGAGGTGTACTTTTAAAAATCATGAAGTTTGTCTGAGTAGCCTTGCTGTTCATATCAATTCTCCCCCACCTGAAATGTAAAATGCGGTTTATAATGAAAGCATTCCCAGTTGTATCCAGAGTTAAGCATTTTTACAGATCATTGCTAACTCTAAGGATCCTATAAGTTTAACTAAGGTTATTAAGATATAATAATTGTGGGAAACAGTTCAGAAGAATAAGTATACTCGAAAGAGCCTTCACTTTAATACCACTAGTGAATTCTGCTGTGCAGTGATAAAACTGTTACTTTAAAAAAGGGACACATGAAATAAATTAGCAAGTATGATTATCTACAACATAAAACTAGAAAACTGAGGATTTATCTCTACCAGTGTCTTCTAACCCTTCTGCTTAATTTTAAATGTTTGAACCTGGAAAAAATGCCTGGTTTAGATTTCCACACATAATTAAATTCAGCTGTAAATACAATAATGTCTTGACTAAATAAACATAAAACGCCAATAACATAACAAAAAAATATTGTGTTGAATTGCAATATTTAAGACTTAAGGGTTTAGAATTTTTTCCTATATGCCTTGAAATCTGTATTTTCTTTGCTTAATTTTCCTTTCCTAAGTTCAAAGAAATGCAACACTGAGATTTAATTTATTCTTTCCATGTCTTTCAAATTTAATGCCACGGTGTTTCCATATAGAATTTTCTGTAAGTTTAAACTGTTTAGGAATGTGCTGTCCAAGTTCACAGTGAGTGAAACTCTCAGGATTATATAATTGAGGAGATGACCTCAAAACAGGAAACCTGATTGTTGCTGAGTCACTGGCAAGGAAAAAAACAAAACCAAAAATAAACAAACAAAAAGCCCCAAACACCAAAAAAAAAAAAAAAAAAAAAAAAAAAAAAAAAAAAAAAAAAAAAAAAAAAAAAACCAAACAAAAAAATCAACACAAACCAAGACCAGTAAGGTTATGATATTTATAAATGAAAGAAATTATCTCAATTATTTAAAAATATTATTTTTATGATGTTAATGTTTCCATTCTCCCTTGATTTTTGTACTGAATATAAAATCAAACCGCATTTGAGTAGGAGAGAGATTGCAACTTCATTTGCCAGGTAAGGGAGCATGAAGAAACACATTTTTGTATGAAGATTAAGTATTGCAAATTGCTATAATGCTTGGAACAAAATGTGAATAATGAATTGAAGTGGAGATTTGTCTCCTGGTGTTTAATAATTCATTCAGAATTGTAAAAAGAGTTATTTCTTCTGTTGAAATTTATGGGGTTATGCTAGGTAGCAGTCTTGATTTATTATCCTTGCCCTAAAAATTTACCAGAAAAATCTTTTACCTTGCTATAGATATAAATTGCATTGAACACTGGGAAGGCTCAGTTCAGAAAAGGAAATGGAACAGTATCGAGGATTCCTCCTGAAGTAAATTTACAATGGCAGTACCAACACTCTTGCCTTGCCATCCAAGCAATAACCAGATTCTTGCACATTGGGATGAAAAAAGTTCCTGCACAGCTCATAACATTCAGAATATATGCACTACTTACATAAGTTCCCACATCTTGTTAAATCTGATTCTGTTATACAGGACATTTCTGGTCGAGTGTAGGTGAGGAGGTGAGTTTTAGCTGCACAGGAGTAAGAATATACTCCTTTTGCAGTAATCATACAGATATTTTTGGGATCTATGGAATGTATATTTAATGAACAAGAAAAAAAGAGGTATTCACAAGAACATGATGTAGGTGTGTTTTAGACACTCTCACCAGCAACGTAGACAAATTTGTCATATCAATACCAAGTTCAAATATGAATCTTAAAAAACTCATGTGCTGTGAGATACTAAAACCTAGAGATAGTATATAGGTCACTATCCATTACACCCCTACAACAGAAAAAGGTTCAGAATAGATGGGCTAGCATGATGTGCTCTTGAAACTCAGGGAATAATGCAGGATGTGACTGAACACAGCTGTAGCAAATAAAATAAAATAATAATAAAAAAAAAAAAAATTCTTCATTTTATCTCAAAACAAAAGGGGGAAAAAAGTGACCTTTATTTCATGTAAAAGGTTTTGTGTAACTTATATCTATATTGTGTTGTATCACTCCACTTAATCAGATTTCCTGTGTAACATCAACTATCTCTAAAGAAGGATATTAAACATTACACCCTCCATGGCTGGAATATCTACAAGAACGTGGCCAGAAAGTATAGTACTCCGACATCTGTTCATAATATATCTACTAAACATACTGTATCTGAGTTGCTTATACCATCTCTCTGGGGTTTATTTGTTAATTTCTTGTTGTTGTTGTTCTTTTCTTCCTCAGTTTTCTTCAGATTTGTGTGAAAGAGTAAGCTAATATCACCCAGCTATCAAGCTATCAGAATGGTAGAATTCAGCCTGATTGTTTTTTTTTTTTTCTACTTTAAGTAGTTGGATACATAATTGATAACTGAAAAATTATGCAGTAAAATAATATGTTTGTTCTTAATATCTAAACTTTTATGCTCGTCATTTCTTTTTCAAGTGTGTTTATCTTAAAAAAAATTACACATTATTGTTCACAAAATAAATGGTGACTATTCCCCAGGCTGAATAGACATAGGAGGGTAGTGTTATCTATCTAGAGGAAGTAAGAAGCTAGATATAGATATTGCAAATACTAATAATCTCATTTTTCTAAGAGCTACACATATCCATTTACAATTACCAATAGCTGTGAGGTAAAACACATTACATGTTTCTTGCCACGTCAGAAACATCTCCCATATTACATATGAATGTTCATGTTTTCTCTTTATTTTCAATATTGCATCACTTTCTCAAGAGGTAGATCATGGCTCCCCTCCTTTCTGCTATTTTTTGATAGTGTCTTTACTCTTCTTGCTGTTTAAAAGCCAAATGCAACAGTTTGTCTAGCTTAGCAAAAAAAGAGTTAAATAAGAAAAAAGTATTCTTTTCTGCTTTGATTCCCCAATAAACCCATATCACAGAAACAGTCTCAGAGGAGATTTGGTGATCATGATGTGCCAGTGAAGCGAATGGTGTGATGGACACAGCTGTTCCAAAGCATCTGGCAGTATCTCAACACACAAGGGACCAGAGAGTGGCCTTTGTTTTAGGTAAACAGCTAAACATCAGTTGAGTGCATCATTGGTGGTGTAAATGGTCCTCGCTCAGTTCACTAAATGAGCATAAATCTCTCCCTGATTTACGGAGCCCAGCATAGGGGAACTGAAAATGTAACTTAGCCCAACACAGAGTGTAAAATCCATAAAACTAGCAAAATCATATTAAAGAGTAGAATGGCCTTGAAGTGGTTTCAACCAGTTTTGCAGCTGCTATGTTTTCCCAGGCATTGAAGTTACTCAGAGCTGTGATGATGAGTATCCTACAGACACCAGTAATGGGAGTCAGATTAGTACCACATCTCAACTGTGTATCACAATTGCTATATTTTGCTAACTGTAGCTTCCATTATTATTGTGGGGTTTGGGTTATTTTGCACCATTCTGCAAATTCAGAAGTCCCATGTAACATCAATGAGTAAATGTTCATATGACCAGTAAATGAGTAAAGTTCATATTAAGGATCACACTCTTCACATGTCTAAAAAAATGTGGTGACAGACTATTGGGCTCTGACATCTGCTTAGCTAAATTCTCATCCAGTGAGTTCTGCCTTCCCTTAATATCAACCCTATTACTAACATTAAGAAATTGAACATCTTTAACAGTACCATTTATTTGTGCCTTTTTTTTTAATCTTCAGCACTCTGAATGACACAATGGAAGATGAACTTCAGTGCTGTTAAATCTAACATATTCCGGATTCACATGGGTAATTTGAAGCACTCATATAAAGTATTCTTTTATTATAAGAAATGTAATGAAGTTCTCAAAGCAGTGTTTGAGAACAGTAGCATGTTATTCAGTACAGTAAAAGTCATATTTAAAAACAAACAAACAAACGAACAAACAGACAATAGCAAAAAAAAAACCCCACAAACCTACAAAGTATATAAAAGTAAGAGTAAAGATTGATGTTACTCAATGGGTAAATGCCTTTCCCTCAGTCTCGAGGACCAACGTTGAGGGGTGTCTTCACTCAAGGGAGGAATTGCCACACAGTTCAAAATCACGGTTTCGGTCATATTGTTCTTCAATGTCGAAATAACAGGTCTAACACAAACAGGTCTTTTAAACAAAGAAAATGATCTGGAAATTAATTAAGGTGGGGATCTAAGTATCTGTTTTATTTATTCAAGAATTTATATAAATGTGAAATTATGTTAAGGACCTGCAGACCAGAATTTAAGATGTTATATAAACATCACATACTTTCATAACAGCACTGCAAATTCTTTTAAATTAAATCTTAAGATAGTCTTTCAGTTTCACTAGTTAGTTGCATTTATATCATAGAGTGAAATGCAAATTGCACTTACATTACTAGGACTTACATTGTGAAGAATGTAAGGAAAAAAAGTGGGTTTTTTGGGGGATTTTTTGTCTTTGTTGTTGTTGTTGTTTTTCTTTTTCTTTTTTTTTTTTTTTTTTTTTAATACATATTTCTATGGCATCCATATGGCTTTCGAGAAAGTTTAATGAAGATGTGGGGAGTTACCTTAGATTGTTCTATTTTTGTTTTTCCCCTTCTGATTAATCTCAGATTGCAGCAAAATGTATAAATTAGTTTTTCTTTTCATATACTTTGATATAAGAAATAGAATATCTTGCTTTCTTGGCATTAGATCAAGAATAACAAAAAAACTAGAAGTTCTGAAATGCTGTTTAGTGTAAGTGTGTTGAATTCAAAATGTGATGTGTGATGGTTTTTCCTTTATTACTGCTACAAAATGTTAATGTTGCCACGTCAATCACTGGGATGCTTGTCATTATGCTTTCTTGTTGGTGTTCATGCAGATCATTTTTAGAGTACAAAGCAGGTAATCTGTATTAGTGCATAGTATCAAACAAGATTGTTCTGTGTGCTCTTCGGTATGGAAAAGATAGTTCAATACTGCATTCCTTAAAGTGCACCTTTAGACTATTTGTAGAATCAAAGAATGTCCTGAGTTGGAAGGGACCCAAAAGGACCAATGAGTCCAGTGAACTCCTGGCACTGTACAGGACAGCCTAAGAATCACAACATGTGCCTGAAAGCATTGTCCAAATGCTTCCTGAACATTGTCAGGTGTCGTGCTGTGACCACTGCCCTGGGGAGCCTGTTCAGTGCCCAGCCACCCTCTGGGGGAAGAACATTTTCCTAATACTTAATCTGACCCTTTCCTGACACAGCTTCAGGCCATTCGCTTGGGTCCTGTCACTGGTCACCAGAGAGAAGAGAGCAGTGTTTGCAACTCCACTTCCCCTCCCAAGGAAGTTGTACCTGCATTGAGGTCACCCCTGAGTCTTCTCCTCTCCAGCTGAATACACCAAGCGACCTCAGCCACTCTTCATATTGCTTCCCCTACAGATCTTTATGGCTCTCCATTGGATACCCTCTAGTAGCTTTGCATCTTTCCTATATTGTGGTGCCCAAAACTGGCCCAATACTCCAGGTGAGGCTACCCCAGTGCAGAGCAGAGGGGGACAATCCCCTTCCTCACCCGGCTGGCAATGCCGAGCCTGATGCCCCCCAGGACAGGGTTGGCACTCCTGGCTGCCAGGGTACAGTGCCTTTCTGCACCATTATGAGGAGACTGCACCATTTACTGCTGGGTGTCAGATTATTTGGGGTTTGGTGAAGTAAACAATGCAGCTTAATACCTGCAGAACTGCATTGAATCTGTGTGCTCATGACAGTGCATCCAAATTACAGCTTGCTGCTCACAAACCAATTCAGCTCCCTTTTGTTACTAATGAATAAAATGCTTGGGACTTCACAAAACATGAAAAATGGGTTTACATTTTTTGCATGTATATGCATGGACTTTTAATATAAGCATATATGCTGTATGCATGGAACAGGTAATAACAGAAATGCAGATATTTTTTATTTGTTACATGTGTAGTCTATGTAAACATCTGAGGGAAATATGTAAGAGTTGACACAACAAACTTTTATTTTGACTCTTTATTTCCAGCCAGCTCCTAATTAATTCCTTTTGAAAATTATTTTCCTTTTTCCCTGTTGATGTAGCTGCAAACTGTGTCATCAGGTTTTCATGTCCGATCAGATATCATGTACTATATGATAATTTTTTGTGCTAATTTTACTCCTCATTGTTTGTCGTGTGGTTTGTTTTTAATCATCATCTTTTACAGAGGCTAGTGGAAAATTCTAGATGCCGTTATTCCTTTGTGATTCTACAATGTAATGAACAATATTTGCAACACAATATTTTCCTTAATCCATGGATATTATTGTTGTATGTATTTTCAAAGACTACTAGAGTGCCTTCATGTAACTGAATTAAATACAGTTTAATTAACTTAAAGTAAATCAAATTACTCATTAGCCCTAATAACTTTAAGCTTTAGAATGTATTTGAATTGGGAAAAGGATTTGAATACCTAGCTTAACAGCTCTAGTGTGGTACAAAATTAATTAATATTATACATATCTTAGCTCCTTTCTAGACATACACAGATGGGATAACAAAACTGGAAAGATAAGGAGCTCTGAAAATCTCTTTTTAAATTTACTAATTAAAGCAGGTATTTGCTATTGTGAGCAACTGAACTGAAACAAGATTAGCTATTGAAGAAAAAAATACATCAAACCTACAGAAGTATTAAGGACTGAATTATGTTATCTGACAATGTTATTTTACTTGAGGTCAAATTATTTTAATTGTAATGAAAGTAGAAGAACAAAGGTCACTGTTCTTAGCAAGAGTCTTTTTTTCCAAAGTGATTTAATTATGTGATTAAAATGAAAAATAAGAAAGAAATATAGGAATAGTAGATTTTTTTCTAACCTGATCCATTTCCTTAAGATACAGTTGCACGTTTCATTTTGTTAAACTCATTATCAGACTTATCTATAAGTTCTCTTTTGAATTATAAATTTGCAGACTCTTGACCACTGTGTTAGCTTATGGTCTTTATTTTTTTGACATAATTATAAAGAAATTGTTGGTAATTCTGAAGTGCAGCTATATAGATGCCACAAGTAGAGGGGAGTTGAACTACCTGATGAGATGACTCAGCAAGTCATAACAAAATATGATACAAGATGCCTACAGTAATTTGATAAAATCTGTTCCCTTTCAAAGGATTTTTTTTTTTTTTAACCAGCCAAAGATATGTCAGTTTGCCTAAGAGAGCCTCAAGTTAAAATGTTGTTATTGCTGAAATTATAAAACCATAGGGATATCAAAACCAATAATTAACAAATCAGGCTGGACCTCAGTGTTGTCTGAGGGCAACACTCACGACAGCTAAAGCTAGAAAATAAAACACATCTTTTTCTGACAATGTAGGCATCAGGACTGCAGAAGAGAGGTAATCAGCACCCGCTCATCACTGCACAGCAGCACTGATTGCTGGATGATTTTCTACCTAATAGTACAAGGATGCTTCAACTCAAACAAATGAAACTGTGCTCTGGTAGTTGGTCCACATCTAGACCTAAAGTACATTTTTTACATGTAGAGAAATATTGATATTAATATTAAGACATATTAATATGTATATTGATTTAGGTATTATGTATACTGGAAGAAAATTGAAATGAAATCTTTATTGGCTGATGTGAAGAAGCAAGCCAATGATGATTTTTGGAGAGGACTCAAGGGCTTGGTTTGGTTATGAGATCACTTTGTCAAGCAAAGTAAAGATGTGGAAGAAAGGAATTTTATGCATATCAAAGGTGAATAGATTAGGAACAGGGATTGAGTAGCAGTACCTTATCCCATCACAAGCAGGATAAAAATTGTCATCAGGGGTCAGTGCACTGGTTTTGAGTCCAGTCCTCTTGAGGAAGAGTTGTCCCTGTTTTCATATGCAGAAAAATGGTAAATAGGTTAAATTAACCACTGACGTGACCAGATCAAAGGCAAAAAGATATTAAGCATACATAAGAAGCACATTAGAGAAGGGAAAGAGACTGCTAAGAAAAGAATGAAGAAACTCTTACAAATTTCTTGCTATCTAAACAATCCAGAAGAATTTTCAGGAAGGCAGTTAATGATATAATAAATGACACAGGAAGAATGTAAACTCAATGTATACCAAGAGACTAGTCAGAGATGTGTAACTGGAGAGGCAAAACATATCAAATTACAGGGTTCAGTTATTTCAAAGAAATAGTCACTAGATTTGGGCAACAATGATGATTTAATCTGTAATTAAAATATATATCTGATATTCAAGTAATTTATTCATATTAAGAAATCAGAGATAGACCACGAGGTGTTCAATTGTGCATTCAAGTAAACTCATGTATAGCAGAATGATGCATTTATTCATTTATCCTTACTTAAGAGGATAAAATTCAAGTACAGTAAAAAATTAATGGGAGTCAAGCCTCATAATAGAGAACTCTATTCAATGTGAATAAAGGCTGTAGTATCAAGGTCTAAAATTTTGATTTCAGCCCTTCACTAATATTACATGGCTACTCAGAAAAACCAGTCTTCCAGACTTATATTACACATGCCACCACTCAGGTAAGAGAGGGGATCAATTACTCATTGCCTTTGAAAAGAAAAATACGATTAGACTTCCTCAGCTCAGCCTTTTGTCAATATCATTTGTTCTCCTTAGAATGATGCTATTTACTCCTGTCCAGTAGGAAACAGCAAGAAGTGAAAGTTCACTTTCTTTCCTCCAGCATTTAATCTCTGAGTGGATAAAGCAACAAAACTGCATCAAATAATAGTGATTACCAATTTAGTGAACAGCAATCCACAACCCCACACTGGGGGACTTGCTCTATATTAAACACAGCCAACTGCTTTTCATTACAATGGAACATATTTTGTTTATTCCTTCTGTATGAACTAAACCACAAACTCAGACCTAACTAATGTCAGAATGATGTCAATTTGTAAAATAATTTTTTAAAAACTTTGACACCTAAGTTAAATAAAAAATCAATTTCTGCAACTGATGACACTCATTTCAAGTCCAATGAAGATGGAGTAGAAATAATGTGATTAATAAGTTGTTAATACAAATTGAGATTTGTCCATACTAATTTTTCACTACAAGCAGTAGATTTCATGACAATTATAAAACAAATATTGCATTTTATATATTATTTTCTATTAAAGATTTTTATAAAAAGTTAGTAAATAAAAGCACTGGAAATGACATGAAAAAACAGAAAGAGAATCCAGGCATACAAAACCTGTTGCTTTCTATCCACCAAAATGAATGAGCTATGACTAGAGAAAGCTAAATAAATACTTCTTCTTCCACAGAAAGGGTTAAGAAGTACAACATCTTGGATATATGAGCAACATGTGCACAACATAGTTCATTAATGGGGCAAATATTTTCATGTTTATCATTTTGTCTTCCTGGTTTTCATTATGCCAATGTATGACATGGGGATGGCATATAAATCTTGAATTTTGGAATGAAGAAGAGTATATTGGGGGACCTCAGGATATAAAAATTTAAAGAGCTCTTAAGGAATTCATGATGGTTGTAAAATATGATTACAAACTGTTTAACAGTGCCAGAATGCTTACACAATATACTGGGCGGGGGGGGGGGGGGGAGGAAAAAGAGATTTTGGAAGAGGAGACCTCGTAAAATTAAGTTTGAATAAAACTACACAAAGGTAATGAATATCAGATGTGGAAAATCTAAGTTAAAAAAAAAAAAAAAGGTTGAAAAAAAACCTAAACAAAACCAAGTGTAAAGGCTATAGAATACTAAGTTAAAAAGACTCACGTCCCACAGAAAGATGAAGAGATTATGATAGCTTTGTGGATTCCAGAACTGTTTCATTACAAATGTGGTCCATATAGAGACACAGAAAGAAAACCAAGGAAGGGAAACCTCAGTGTTGTTTGGTTTAACTGCCAATCTAAGATAATGGATATTAGTAAGTACAGAGAAGGTTACAGCAAGACAAATAACATGAATACTAGAGTCTGGGTCTTGGTCTCAGTCACACAGGGATAAAAATATGCCCCACAAAAATTAACATCAAACCCTTCTCTGCTTTTTAATATACCCAAATCATATTCTGTGGATGATGCAGATAGGCAGCTAGTAAAAAGTTCTTCCGTCAGTTTGATTTATGTCATTAGTTAATGAAACTAAAGACAAAAAAAACCCCATCATATTGGATGTGATTTGGAGACATTTTTGTCAGCATAATTAAACCGTAACTCAATAAAGACCTATACTTTGCTGTAGTAAGGGCATGAAAGAGCGAGAGGTGATCTAGAACCAAGCACTTAGTAGTGCAGGAAAGGAATAAAACATGGAGTGAAAGGAAGACGAAAAGGTAGTGACAGGTGTACAATATCTAGGGAATATGTCTATGGATGGGCAGATTCTGTCGTCATCATCACATCATTGCTGACTCACCCCTCTGCAAGTCCCGCCAAGTTGTGTGAGTCAGGCTAAATTTGAAAGCTGTGAAGTTCAGCACAGGACAACCCTGACTTCAGCATCAAATAGAAAAAAAAGACATGAAACTCTGATTGAAAGCTAGAGCATATCTGAATTAAAGACAAAGAAAAATAAAAACTGAGGTGTCAACACACTCCATGAGGAGTTTGGGAAGCAAAGGTAGACAGTACTGAATTGAACAGGTGCTAATCTTTAACAAAGACAGCAGCAGACAGAAAGGATGCTGAAGCTGTTCAGAGCACATGACAAGATCACGCAGTCCCACGGGGACTGGGGGAACAAGAGGGTCAAATTGAGAGCTGAGATAAAACTGTGGTGAGAATAGTCAACAGAAAATCTGTAGCTTTCCTGTGATCCTGCAAGGCTCCCAAGAGAGGACCATGAGAGGAAAGCTGTTTCTTGTGAGAGGGTAAAAGAACTTGGCCTGAGGCTTTCCCAGAAAGACATGGCCCACATGCAGCTTTGTTTCTTCTGCCTCTCAGGAGAACTGACACACGTATATTTTACAAATAAATGAATAATACTATGAAAATATCCTTATTCTGCATGGCTAATTTCTTACTAAATGGAAAACAAAAAAAAGTAGAGGCCTTTGAATCTCAGTTTTTGCTGGCCTTGAAATACCAATTTACTCTGCATACTAAATATTTCTATGATGCTTTTCTTCCTTGGAAAACAAATATTGTTACTGACATTAAATTCAACTCAGAGCTTTCTTACTTTGTTTCAAAAATACCTGTTTTTTGTTCACAAAGCTGTAGCAGTTGCATTGGAACCCATGCACAATGATAACCCATGGCACTTTTCTACAAACTTTGATCTCTCTCAGGCCAGACATGGTTAGTTTCATCTGTCTCCAATGGACACACTGCAGGACAGACCTACAACTGAGCTGAAGATTCAGTTTGTCTGAGAGTCACTTTAGTGAAAATGCATCTAAGAAAGTGAAAAAAATTATGCCTGGCAGTGAGAATAAAAGTGTGAGGAACAGCCCTTTGAACACCAAGGTCAGAGATGAAGGAAAGGGAGGATGTTCTTCATGGTTAAGCAGAGACTTTTGCCAGGAGTGACACTCCTGGATGACCCATCTGAGAGGAGAAAATGAGAGTGAGCAATGGAGAGAAACCATAAAGTTGTGACTGTGAGGCCAGCAGGTGTTGCCTGCTGAAGACACCACTTCAGTGTGGTGGGTGGTCACTTCTAACTGGTGACGAGACGAGTCTGGAGTGGAGGAGTGGAGTGAGCTGGGAAAGGGTCAGGGGGAAGGAAGAGGAAGATGTTTCCTACAGATGTTCCACTCTCTGGTTTTGTTTTCTGATACCTGAATCAATAATCAAATTTTCATATTTAATTGGTAATAATGAAAGTTAAATTACCTGTATAAAGTCAGTTTTGTCTGTGAGAGTAATAGTTAAACGATTTTCCTGTCTACCTAAATCCACAGGGTTTCTTCTTTCTCCTGCTCTTCTTAACTTTCCCTTTCCTTTTCTTCAAGGGGGAAGACAAGTGTCATTGTGAGTGCTTTACTTTCAGCCAGCCTACCCCACTGATGTATCTTCATTTACTACCTTGAAGCTGGTGATGAAACAGGTGAAGAGAACTCAAAAGACTATAAATGATGAAACAAGCAGAAAAAATACCCTCTTTTTCTTTGAATATGTTAAAAAAAACCAAAAACCAAAAACCAAACCAAACCCAAACCAAACAAAAGAAACCCCAAAAACTCAGAATGAATACTGATAGTTTCAGCAGAGCAGACTTTAGAAAGTTTTTTTAAAAAAGAAGTTAAAATTAATATTCTAGGATTTACAATATTCATTTTTTTATTATAATAGTTCTTCAGAAATATGGGATCAAAGAACTCTACTCAGAACTGTTCAACATATCACAACCATTATTTTCTGTTCCCAGTCTCCTAATTTTGCACTCTTAAGAACAGAGGGTATACTGGGTTTACGTGACCTGGTGCCTGTGCTGGACCAGGTTTCTGGCAGGAACTGTGAAGCTGTGGATGTGAAGCTCATAAGGAACTGTAATTTGTGGCAAGGATTCACACTGGAGTAATCTGCAGAGGCCTCCTGTTCCCTTGGGAGGGACTCCATGCTGGAGCAGGGGAAGAGTATGAGGAGGAAGAAGCAGCAGAGAAAACATGTAATGAACTGACCCTAACCTCATCCTCTGTCCCCTTGTGCTGCTTGAGAGGAGGAGGTAGAGCAAATTGTGAGTAAAGTCAAGCAGGAAAAGAAAGGAGGAGTGGGGAGAAAGTGTTTTGAGGTTTGTTTTTACTTGTCGTTCTCTTACTCTGTCTTTTGATTGGTAACTAATTAAATCAGTTTCCCCAAGTCAAGTCTGTTCTGTCCATGGCAGAAATTGATGAGTGATCTGTCCTGTCTTTATATTGACTCACGAATCTTTTGTCATGTTTTCTTCCTTCTGTCCAGCTGAGGAAGAGAGGTGATAGAACAGCTTGGTGTATACCTTGTATCTAGCCAATGTCAACCCACCACAGAACAGATATTTACCAGATGAATCTGTAACAAAATCATGGTGTGAAAAGAGCAGATAGGGAGTTAAAAGCATCAGAGTGCCATAAGGCTTGAGTGATTTAGGTATTCCTCACTGGTGAATGTTGTCTCCCTTCCAAACCTTTGTAGCAGATCCTTCCCTGCATAGGTCTTTTTATTTATTCTGGGGTGAAATCCAATATGTTTGAAGCTCTCTTTCAGTTCATTGTATTTCCAATTATCTGTCTTTTTCTGTTTCTCTGTCTGTCTTTGTTTAGGCCAAAAAGTTGTCTTTTCTTCTATGATCTTGTATAGCATGGGGGGATTTGTGTGAAAGTACTATATAATTAATGTGATATGAAACTGTTCTCTTGTGCAACTCAGCTACTTTTCTTCATCAGTTCATTACAAATCCCAGCTGGAGAGATCTCTGTTCTTCCTCACCTATTATTTTACTTTCTCTTTCTCTTCCTACTTATCTCCTGTTCTATTATTAATGTTACAAAGTGCTTGAAAAGGGTTTCCATGGAAAGATAAAGTTGTATTCCATTTTGAATGCCATATTACTGAGACAACAGGACAATCACAATAAAACAACAAACAAACAAAACAACAAAAAACCACAAAAACTTGCTTAGCAATTTTCAATAATTGCCATTTGAAAATCTCTGGTTTTGTTTCATGTGAAAGGATAAGTGGGGATGCTGTGCTTATTCTCTCTATGCCATTTATTACTTTGCACAGCCCTCATATCTGCTTTAATTTCTTTTGTATCTAAACAGTCATAATCCTTTTCATCTTTCCATACACAGAAGCAACTTCAAATCTCTAAAAGCTGTCACCTGTTTTCAATCACCTTGTTTTTCACTACAGTGTTCTTGAAAACAGGAGGTCAAAAATTTTTCAATGAAAGAATAACATCCAGCTAATAACATTAACATTTCCAATACTATTTTTCATTCTACTTTCCGTTTCATAGTTAGTAAAACCTACATTTTAAGATGTTTTGAAATTAAAGGCAAAATGCTGGTGCATTACTAATTTTTTGTTCTGTTTTGTTCAATAAGGTGTTTTATAAATAATATGCAACACAAACAAACAAAAAGCCTCCACAAAACAAACAACTTAAAATACCAACCCACAACATTCATCATAAGTTTTTCCTGAGTTAAAATTATCAATTAACTGGGAGAAAACATAAAAAAATGTATGTCAGGCCTATTGCATTGTTTCAGTAAAAGAAAAAATTAAAAGAAAAATCAGATACCAAAATATGGACTGTGTTAAACTGACACTTTGTACTTCAAAATTAAATATTATTTTCAATTGTTAATTAGAAAGTAATTGTTGATTGATTAAATAAATTCTACATAACATTTGGACTTGTTGATTAAAATAGAGGAAACAAAACAGAGGGAAAAAAAAGTTTTTTCCAAAATACTAATTATTTATTTGTTTCTTTTTTCTAGTACCAAAAACTTTGGGAAATAAAAATGAATGTAATGAGCAATATTTTTTCAAAGTTCTATTTAGATTTCATTACAAAATAGAAAAAAAAAAGTATTTAGCAAAGCAAAATATGACAGTGGACATTTACAATTAGCAATGTATTATATTTTATTTAGATGGTGAAATATTGGTATCAAGGGGGGTTACTTCTCTGAGAAGATAACAGGTCAGACACAACAAACATTCAGCCAGGTCCAGGACAGACATACTGCTGCCTAAATCTGAGCCCACGAGTGACACTCATGGCATCTCAGTGGTAATATATTTAAGAGAGGGCAAAAAGTACATGGTAAGAGCTCTGAGAGGGAAAAGTGATAACAGTGTGAGTTAACTACCATTATAGACATCTAGATCAGTTAAGAAGGAGGGTAAGAAGATGCTTCAGAGAGGAGAACAGATATTCCCCTGCAATCCATGAGTTCCTTGGTGAAGCAGGTTGTTCCCCTGTAACCTCTGGACAACTCAATGCCTCAGCACGTAGGGAGTCCTCAGAACTGCTTCAAGAGCAGATTCCTGGCAGGCTCATGGAGAGGAACTCATGCAGGAGGTGGTTTCATGGGAGGAACTGTGGTCCATGGGGAACCCAGGCTGGAGCGGTTTGTTCCTGGTGGACTGTACATCTTGGAAAGGACCCATGCTGAAACAGTTCTTGGAACATTATACCCCATGAAAAGGAGCCTTGCTGGAGCAATTTGTGAAAGACAGTCTCATGTGGAAAGGACCTCACATTGGAGCATGGAAATAGCATGAAGAGGGAAGAATCAAGAGTGGAGTTGAGCGTGGAAAGATGAGTAGTGGGAAGGTGGTTTTCATTCTAGTTTTCTTTCTCACTATCTTACTATATTCTTAATTGGTAATAAATTAATCTTTCCCAAGTCAAGCTCTGCCAGTGAAAGTAATTGGTGAGCAATCTCCTTATTTTTATTTTGAGCAATAAGCTTTTTCATATTTTCTCCACCTATCCATCTGGGGAGGATGAGTGAGAGCGAGGCTTGGTGGGTACATGACAAGCAGCCAAGGTCAGTGCACCATAGTCCTTTGACCTTTCTTGTTTTGTGACAATGACAGTGCTAACCCACTCATATGCTTTTACTTACTCTGTTTCATCTTGTTGTAATTGCAGAGACTTATTACAAACTCTTCAGGATGAATGTTTTAAAAATCAGATGTTTCTTAAATAGTCAATGTTGAGGTCATTGTAACAAATATTGTAAGAGTCTAATTAGGTGCGTGCAAATAGCCATTTCAAAACATCATGCATTTCTCTAGCACTTGACCTTTTTAAAAGGAGAACATCTAGTTAATGAAGTTATCATTTATTTTCATTCAAGCCTCATGTTTGGACAGTCATTGTTCTTTCCTTTCTCACAGCTATGAGTTCTGGATGCTAAGGAAATGTAGCCATCACTGTCCAGAAACGGAATTGTCAGAACTTCCTCAGTATCTGTATGGATAAAAAGGCAATTGTCTGTATTTTCTCAGGTGAAAGTCCTTTAAGATTGCACTTATCCATAGGCTGCTTTTGAGTCTGCCTTCTAGTAGTGTTGCCAGTAAGCTGAGGCAGGTGATTTTTCAACTCTGCTCACTATAGGGCCACACTTGGATTATTGCATCCAGTGCTGATCTCCCCAGTACAGGAGAGACATAGACACACTGTAAAGAGTCAAAAAAAGGATCACCAAGAGACTGGAGCATTTCTCTTAACTGAAAAGGCTAAGAGAGATGATGGTTGTAAACAGCTGATAGTTCTTTACAGCAGTTCCCAGTGGCAGGACTAGATGCAATAGGAGTGAACTGGAACGCAAAAGACTCCGTACGAGCACCAGGAAACACTTTTTCACTCTGAGGGTGGCTGGTCACTGGCACAAGTTGCCCAGAGGGACTGTGGAGCATCTATCCTCAGAAATATTCAAAAAATATCTGTACATTATCCCGAGCAACAGCTTTGAGTTGACACTGCTTGAGCAAGGGGCTGGATCAGAAGACCTTCAGAGGTCCCTTCCAGCCTCAACCATTCTGTGATTCTGTGCTATCTTATGTTTAAGAAAGTGAAAGTTTGGGCTGCAATATCCCATTGAATGACAGAAAACAAAGATAACAAGCTCTTACAGCAATCTTTACACTTAATAAAGTTGAATGTTGAAAACAGAGCTAAATTTGAAGTATTAAGAATGATAATTTTTTATAATGTATCTTATCTGGACAACTACAATTTACTAGAATCTACTTTTCTTATGGACATTAGCAGATACTCTTTCTAGAAATGCAACTCAAGCTCTGTACTACAGAATTTAGGAGGTGAAACTATGACTCCACAATTGAACTCACTTCCGAATAGTTAACAGTGAATACACTAATGTTTCCCCACAAATAGGCGAGTTTATTTCTATTATCCACTCCATTCAGGTAAATGTTACCAAGGTAGCCTTAGGGTATTTTCAAGCCTCATTTTGTAAACTTATTACAACAGTATTGCTTGAAGAAATCTAAATCTGAAGCATCACTGGGTCTGTGACTGAAAAACTCTCACAAATTTATGTATACCTTGTTAGAGTGATTAAATGAGTAAGAATAGTCAGAGAAAGCACGAAAGAGGAAATGAGGTGAACAAAGTTGCATGATTGAACAGGCCTGTCAAACTCTCTTTTTTTTATTCAGAGTAAGTGAGCTGTACAATATGATTTTCCACTCTCTACTTTTAACGTTAATACCTTCTCTGATACAAATAGGACATACAGAATTTAAGGATTACACATTCAGAATTTCCAGTCTCCACAACTGTGTAACTGTGACACTGGATACATCATGTGGTTACTAGTTTAGATGTGTTTCTGAACAATCATTCTCAAATTTCTATAGTGAAATTAACCTGAAGAAATGTATATATGCACAGTCTAAAAGCAGTTCAAGATCACATAAGTATAAATCTGAGTTAATGATGCTACTTACCTTGCAGAAAGTGAGTCAACTAAAGAAAAAAAATAATGTCCCAAAGAACTTATAAGTTGCAGTTTGGTTGTTTGGGGCTTTCTTTCTGTTTGTTTTTTGTTTGTTCTGGTGGGTTTTTTGTTTTGTTTTTTTTTCAGGTTTGTATTTTTTTTTTGTTTTGTTTTGGTTTGGGTTTTTTTTGTGAGTTGGTTGGTTGGGTTTTTTTTATTTGAAAGCCTAGAAGTCAAAAAGTATTTGCAGAGGCAAATGACTTGTTTTGAAAAACTTACTCAGTTTGTAGGGTGGTGTGTGGTCCAGTCAGACCTAGCTTTCAGATTCTGTCTGGATAGCATAAAGTAGTATCAAATTAAGAAAATGATAAATGCTGTAAACCATCAAATAAACAAATTGAAGCATTTTTGTCTAGTAGGAATTATTTATTCTTGCTTCATAAATATTAAAAGCCAATATTCATAGTCATCAACAGAATTCAGAGATTAAAAAAAATAAAATAAATCATATGTGTGTACTAGCAAGACGTAATACTCAGAATTTCCCTAACTCCCTTCAAAATGGACTGCTTTCTTGCACCTTTGTTTTTTAACATATAAAAAGAACTTGTGACTACTATGTCACTGGTGATTTTTTAAAGTCATATCTGTGAAGGGAGGAATTCTGAAGAGGTAATTTTGAAAGGCATGGGCCATAGAATCATCAAATATCTGACTCAGAAGGGACACACAAGGATTGGTGTGGGTGAAAGGG
>JAWWLT010000092.1:15484207-15494441 GCA_035040995.1 Premnoplex brunnescens | reverse complement strand
TGTTTAAAAAAAAAAAAAAAAAAAAAAAAAAAAGGCCCAGCAGCCTTGAAAGGATCAAAAATATATCACAAATTCCACTTACAAAATGATTGTCATATGGTTAGAAATAGCATTTAAAAACATATTTATAAAGAATAATAGGCCAGCAAAAGTCTACAATTTTTGACATGCATTGTATGGATTATTCTGCCACATTTATTTGCAGTGAAAAATTGATTTCTCATGGCAAGTACTGTATATCTGTCATTTAAAAATTGAATAACCTTAACGATTGTGCTAAAAAAACGTACAGATGCTTCCATATTTGAGCCAATACTTTTCAGAAAATGTCATTAAGTCTTTAAATAAAACCCAGAGAGGCAAAATACTTATTTGCAATGTATTTACAATGGAACATTCATAATTCCTTAGCTATTTTCTATTTTAAACTCTTTGTATTATAAGAAAGAGGAAGAAACTTTCACTTTAAACTCTATTAGATAGCTAGTGTAATGCAGTTATTAAAAAAGATTTTAGACATGCTTTGTACCTACCAGAATGGGGAAATAAGACCAATATTTTGATATCTCTGTTTAATAAGCAATTCACTGACTTTGCAGAAATAATAACAGCTGAGAAATCATAGTTATAGTTGAAGTGTTTTAAAAGTATATGTCAAGGGGGAAATGTAGAACTTTTAATTGCTTTTATTTTATGATTAGAACAGATAAGGCACACTATATTTGATAAATCAATAATAACATCAATAAAAAATATACAAAAAATAAACCACAATTTTTCATATTTTTCACATATTTTTCTCTATTGTATGATATTTAATTTGTACAGATATATGTGTATGAAAAAAAGAAATCTTACTAGAAGAGTCTATTAAGTTTTGGATTTTCTCTGTTAAATGTTTTTGAAAGTAGTTTCTGCTTCTGGTTTTGTTAAATTATTAGTCTAACTTTCCTTTTTAATGCACTAAATGAGGACTATCCTGTCTTTCATAGGCATGGTCCCCTCTCAAACTATTTTCAGTTATCAAACTATACTTAATGGTGTATGATTAACACATAATAATATGCAGTTCTGTAATTTTTTCCTTAGATTAAGAGAGTGAAAGATCTTTTTGAAATAATTTTCTTGATGGATAGATGTATCAATGTCAGACTTTACTGGGAAAAGATGAAAACAAGCTGAAAATTAAACAATAGTTTCAAAAGAATAAAATGTTTTGAAGATTTGAAATCCATTTTAATGTATCTTTAACTTAAATCCACTTCCAAATGATACTTACTAAGTGGTATCACAAATACTTTTGTACCAGAAAGAAAAATTTGTTTCTTACAAAGGATTTATCAATCACATCTCTCAGAAATGTCAGACAGATGAGAGCTTAGTCTCATAATGCAGCTCTAACACCTTGCGAGTCTATGCTGAAATTGATTCTGCACTTTGGTGATATAATATCTTCTGAAATGGTGAGTTACATTCATCTGATGAAAAAAAAAAATTTAAAAAAATTATTTTCAAAGAGTAAACATGATTTGAATACAGTAAAGTCTGCTTAGTTTAATCCTCATTTCTGTATTTCTTTTGTAAGACATTATTGTATTTTAAGTCTAGACTTCAATAATTTAAATAAATGGTAAATAACAAAATTCAGGCACCAAAATCAGGCTTTTTTCTATAGTTTTTAACTGGCAATTGCTGCATATTTCAATAGTACATGATTTTTCAAAAATTTCATTAGTACACCATTCATTGATCATTTTTCATCTCTCAAAACAATTTAACATAGTCTCTTTCATGCAGAGAATAACATATTCATATTATTTGATTTTTGATGAAACCAAATGACCCTTTAAATTTGCAATAGGGTTCTTTAATTTTGCATGAGTTTCTTTACTGCTGTTCATTTAATTCTCTGTTTCCATTAACCATCTGCAAGCATTTGACTCTATGACAATTATTCAGCTGTGCCACATCATGACTGACATTTTATAAATGTTCAAAAGAAAAAGAGATCAAGAAAGGGAGGAAAAAACCTCACATTCAAACAAAAAGTCACAGTTCAGAATACTGCATTTTCCATACAGCTGAGACATCTGAATGGTAATTATTGGCTCAATTGTAAACCAAACTTAATTGCATTTTGTCTTCCTATCTGATGAGCACTTCATGATGATGATGATTAGTCCCACTAAAAGATGTTCACTCCAATGATATTTCCCCACACTGATAGCCAGGGGGCCCTGCAGATAAGACTATACAGGCAAAAATGTTATTTTCTGACTCAATTAATTCAGCTATGATTTTTCAAGTGAAAAAGAATCTCTGAGTATTCAAGTGAGAAAGAATCATGGTTCAGATGCCTATCATCTCCCTGCCTGCCTTCCACATGGGGGGAATTGATCTAATGTTCATTAGAAAGTGCTTTAATTAACAAACATAACTGAGAGGCCAAGGCAGAGTAGTCAGTGCTGATTAACTAGGCCATCTCTCTGCAAAAATAAAGTGAGTGAGCTGCTTTTTCCCCTAAAAAAAAAAAAAAAAAAAAAGTTTTCTGTTCAAAATTATCTCCATGCTTTGAATGATTTGGATGGCTAAAATATTCAGTCATAATAATTTATTCTTTATTTTTGCATGCTTATGGGTTAGGCAGAAATGTTAGGCAAGCCTTGTGGCACGAAGAAGAAAGTTAGCACGTCTTCGTCGATCTTTATATTTCATGGGAGCCCATTAAGCTAGATTTCCACTCAAAACTTAAACATGCAAGTGGAGCCAAATGACTGCAGAATTAGAGAGCTCTTATGCCTTTGGCATTTTGTCTGGGTTTAAAAGCATAGAAATCATACTGTCTGGAAGGACAGAAGACATTGAATATTATAAGAAATAAATAATATTAGAAAAAAAGCAGGAAAAAATAAAAGCAAACACTTCTGTATATGCTTTTTTAATATTTTTGGCTTGGCATAAATGGATCTAAAAAAATAAGAATGTCTTCAGAGGACTCATTGTCAGACTTCCTTGCAGCAGCTTGGATGAATTTCTCCAAAGTTCAAAAAAAATCAGGCTCAGAACAGTCCTTTTCATTATCCAGAGTTACTAGTTGAAACCAGAGGCCATGTGAAAGATAATAGATCAAAACTCTCTGCTCCCTTTAACAGAGAAGAAAAGAAAAAAAAAAAAAAAAATGGTGACTTTAGTAGTGATGGGTAATGTACATTAAATAGAATTAAATGGAGTTTGGATGTTGTCCAGTCTGAGGGCAACTTAAGTGGAAGAAAGTCCTACATAGTATATTCTTATCTTTTTCTATCACATAGCTAACTTTTAATTATTTTTTCTTTCAGATTAAATTTAAAAGTACAGATAATTTGCCCAATATTTTCCCTATGATGAAAAGAAAATCTACTCAAAGAAAGCATAACTTTTCTTCAGGACTACAAGACTACCTGAGAAGTCAAATCTTATAATTCTTGGAATATTTTCATTACTACAGAAAATATGCTTGTTCCAGAGAGCCCCACCAATCAAAATATGTGCCCAGGTCCTTCAAATAGTTCTTTTAGTTCTTCAGCGAGAGAACAATGGAACTGCATTTAATATCAATATTTCCCTGAAATCTGAGAAATCTAAGCAAATATTTATGTTATTTTGGCATTGCTATTTTAAAATTATAAATTATATGGCAATTTTTTAATGATCTGTTTTAATCAACTTTACTCTTCCTTCCCTCTTCTTAATTTTCTACCAGAGTGAGGTTTTTCTAACCTAAATTTTCTTTTCTTGAGTTTTAAAAAAATTCAAGAACAATTTTATCATGAATTCTCATGATAAAAAAAATAACAGTTAAGGAATTCCATTCTGAATTATATCTGCAGATATGAAAGGGGAAGACACCTCATGAGGTGAGGATGGTTGTCTCACAAACACGGATGTAGGCCAAGCAGTGGTGACTAATGCTGTCTTTGCCTCTGTTTTCAACACTGATAATGGGCTATGGGAGTCTCAGTGCCCTGAGCAGGAGGACATGGCAGTGAGAATGATAAACTCCCAGTTCATCCTTGTGCAGGATCTGCTGCACAAGCTGGATCTGTATAAGTCTATGGAGTCTAATGAGATTCATCTGAGAATACTCAAAGAGCTACCTGAATTCATTATGAGGCCTCTTAATAGTTTTGAATGGTCTTGGGGACCTGGAGAGGTCCCATTTGACTTGAGGCTGGCTAACGCTGTCACAATTTTCAAAAAGGGCATAAGGCAGACCCTGGAAACTACAGGCCTGTCAGTCTCATTTCAGTACCTGGTACAATTATGGAGAAAATGATTATTCTGGAAGATATGGAAAAACACTTGAAGGACAATGCAGTCACAGGTCACACTCAGCATGGCTCCATGAGGGGAGAGTCCTTAATTTCCTTTCATAGCATGGTAACCCAACTAATGCATCAAGGCAAGTCAGTAGATGACATCTCTTTGAATTTCAGTCTCCTTCTGGAGAACATGTCCAGCTCAGAGATGATTAAACACGTCATACAATGGGTGAGCAATTGGCTCATGGGTTGAGCACAGAAGATAACAGTGAATGGCGTTACATCAGACTGGCAACCTGTCACTAGGCTCCATCTTGGGACCTGTGCTCTTCAACATTTTCATAAATTACTTGGACACAGGATTCGAAGGTATACTAAGTTTGAGGATGATACTAAGTTGGAAGAAGCTATTGACTCTCTTGAATGCAGGGAGGGTTAGGGTTAGATTTAGACTTAGTCTTAGACTAATTAGAGGGCTGGGCAATCACCAGTCCTATGAAGTTCAACAAAGACAAGCGCTGGATTCTGCACCTAGGATGGAGCAACCCCAAATGTATGGACAGACTAGGGAATAACATGTTGGAAAGCAGTGCCATGGAAAGGGACCTGGGAGTCCTGGTCAGTGGCAAGTTAAATCTGAGTCAGCAGTGCCCTGGCAGCCAGGAGAGACATCCCTGTCCTGGGGGGCATCAGGCACAGCATCACCAGCTGGGCGAGGGAGGGGATTGTCCTGCTCTGCTCTGCACTGGGGCAGGCTCACTCTGGATATTGTGTGAAGTTTTGATAATGGAAGAAGGATGTAAAGCTACTGGAGAGTGTCCAAAGGAGGGCAACAAAGACAGTGAAGGTTCTAGAGAGGAAACAATACCAGGAGTGGTTGAGGTCACTTGGTTTTTAAATCCTGGAAAAGAGGAGACTGAAAGGAGACCTCATCCTGGTCTGCAGCTTCCTCACAACAGGAAGCAGAGAGGCAGGCACTTATCTCTTCTCTCTGGTGACCAGTGACAGGACATGAGCGAATGGTATGAAGCTGTGTCAGATGGGGGTTAGGTTGGATATCAGGAAAAGATTCTATACCCAGAAGGTGATTAGACACTAGAACAGACTCCCCAGGGAAGTTGTCACAACACCAAGCTTGACACAGTTCAAGAAACATTTGAGTTTCATGATGTAATTCCTGAGGTTGTCCTGTGCAGGGACAGAAGTTGGAGTCAATAATCTTTGTGTGTCCCTTCCAACTCAGGACATTTGATGACAGTTGAAAGACAACTGGTTGATGTCCTTTTCCCTAAATTTCTTTCTTTTTTTTTTTTTTTTCTTTTTTCCCACAACTGAAAAAACAAGTATTTTGATCCCAAGATTGCAATGTTTTACTTTCAGACTGCAGATTAAAAAACACTAGTCAACAGCAATTGTATAAAACATTGTTTTTACTGGCTCAGTGTAAATTATACAAAGCTAAAGTGTTCTATGATCAATATATTTTATGTTATTTAGAAAGAGGATTTTTGTCAGGGTTGCTTGTCTAAATTATTAAAAAATATGTGGAGTATCTTGGAAATTGCTTGCACTGTATCTCCAGCACACCTAAACCTGAACCTTAAAAGGTTTTAAAATAATTCTGAACATGTATAATGTCTCAGCAGCAATATTTTCTAGAACACGACAAAACTTTATATTTGCCACCTTGCTGTTTTTGACTGATACTAAAAAATTGTCTTTATTCATAAAGATATTCTAATTTGGGGCATCTCTGAAAACAAGACCCTAATTTTCACAGAATTGAATGAAAGTTCCACGTCAGACTTTGAACGTTTTGTGTATGTTGTCTTTAATTTTGTATGAAGTTTTAAAACATGATTTCAATTTTTTTACTTCAATGTTCTGCACAGCAGAAGATGTAAAAGAAATAACCTTATAGTAGAATTTTATATTCTTTTTTAAGAAAATTAAAATTATCCACTCTCTTTTCCTTGTGGTTTATGTGGTAGCAGTGCAGAAAAAGAAGAGAAACACGTTCAAACATCTAACAAATAAAAATTTGAAAGAAGTGGGAAACTCAAACGTTGTTTCTCCAGATGTTTGAATGAAAATCTCTTGAAAATTAAACACAAAGTTTGAAAGGTCTAGAGGAAAATTTTCTAAAACTTGTTATTCTCTCTGAGATGTAAATGTGTCTTTTATTCTACCTTAACCACGTGCACATCTCTACACTTCTCTATACATATGTTCTCATAAATGTCAGATAAAGGAATTTAAAATAAAACAACAGAGTGACTAAAATCTAACATTTGAAATCTTCTAAAAGTCCTCATTTACAATTACCTTTTTTTTTTTCCATGGATTTTCATGTCAACTGACTTGAAGACATTCTTTTTCTACAGCCAACAGAGCAAGAACTGTGTGGATTTCAGAAATATGGATAATAAGTAATACACTGCATTCATTATTGTAATATCATCTGATCAAATGCATTGTATTCCTTTTTATATTTAGTCTAGCAGTGACAAGACATTTGCCACAGGGACAGAGAAACCACCTATTATATAAATTTTAACTCAATGAATGCATGTTATTAAGTGCATCATCTGGGGAAAGCCACCCACTATTTGCTGCAATGACTAGAAAGGGACGTCACAAATTCTAATCTCCAGTTCTGTTCAGAGCACAATAGAGAGCTTATCATAGGATTATATGATTTTCCTCTAAACCCTTCAAAGGCTATGTTTAATTTTTATTAAATTTGTGGTTGAGTTGGAAAGGATATTCAAAGATCATCTAGCCCAATTTCTCTGCCATGAGCTGGGATATATTTTTTTAGAACAGATTTCTGAAAACGCCGTTCAACCTGACTCAACGCTGTCTATTATAGGGCAACCATATCATCTGCAGGCAGGCACCCTGTTTCAACATCTCACCACATTCTTAACAAAAAAAAACAAAAACAAAAAACCCCAACAACAACAAGAAAAAAAAAAAAAAACAAACCAAACCACCAAACCAAAAAACAAACAAATCACAACAAAACAACAAAAAACATAAAATCCTTATATCCATTCTAAATCTACCCTCTTTTAGTTTAAAGCTGTTGTTCCTTATTCTGTCACTATAGGCCTTGGTGAAAAGTCTGCAGCTTTCTTTTAATGTCAATTTATATATGAAACATCTGTAATAAGGTCACCCCAGAGCTTTCCTGGTCCAATTCTTACACATCTGAGCAGCATCCCTGCATTCTTACCAGGATACAAGTCTCTGGTTCCACTTCCTATTACTTTTTTTCTTACACATCAGTTTGACTAGAAAGTCCTCGCTCAGCAATGCTGGACTTCTGCCTTCCCTCCCTGATTTCTTACATGTGGGAATTGAAAAATCTTGCACTATAAAAATAATGTCATCAAAAAACCTGCCAGCTCAGTTCAGCTACTTAATTCCTGAAGGTAGTTTCCTGAGGATCCTATGCACCAATTCCAAAAATGACTGAAAGATCACACTCCTAAATTTGACTCTCACAGCAGCTTCTTCCTCAACAGTTGTTATGGATGACTAGATGACAGCTTATGTGTAGTGCTTCTGATTTTATCAGGAATGCACAGAAAGAGATATAGTCATCACCCTGTTACACATGGGAATACTTGCATATATATATACATAAATATAATTTTATCTTGGTTTATGTGTTTGTAATAAGTTTTCAGTTGCACTGTATCGGTTTCTCCATTTCTGCATGTTCCTTCTTAAGTAAAGGAAATCAGTTTTATCAAATCTTGTCTGACTAATTTCTCCAGAAAAACTCATTTTAAAGTTGTAATTAATTTCTTGTTAAAAGCATTTTTACATCATTTTTTTAAGGTGCCAGTCAATTTATATTCCAATAAAGTACTGCAACTGAAGTGCTACCAATTTGTGACAAAGCAAAGTGGGTTTTAAGTGTTAAGTGCTTACATTTGGATAACATCATATATGAAAAGAAACACATCATATATGAAAGGGAAAATAAGAAGGAAGAAAAAACTGAGTTACATGTTAAATAAATTTTATTTCTCTTATTAATGTTTTCCCCAAAATTCCTGTATCTTGTTTCATATTAAATTTAGGTAATCCACCATTTACCTGTCAGTGTTTCTGTGCTTTAACAAATAAGGTTTACAGAACATGTAAATGAAAATATTCTCACATAAAATAGACTTCTTACAGCTGCTATCAAGAAGAAAATTTGCTTTGCTTCTGTTTCTTGAACTAAGCATAAGAAAAGGGCTGATTGGAAAATCAGTCATTAATTTTTCTCATAAAGGACTAAAAAATGAAAAATTATCAAAATAATTTAAGAAAAACCTGAATGTGTTGGAATACAAGCTTCACTGAACATCTGTAAAGGTCAAAGAACCAGGAGAAAACAAATCAGAAAAGAACATTAATTGCAAACCTTGGGATAGAATGAAGTGTGATTCTGGGAATAAGGAAATTAAAAAATGACTTGAAGAAATAAAAAGGTAAAAATTTCAGAACCCAAGAGGACTCTGAGGATTAATGAGATTCAAATTAGAGCTTTTTGGCAAATATGTAGAGCTATATATGAATGGAATGGATAGCAATAGACTGTGTGAATGGCATTAAATGTTTAAATGGGAAAGAGGAATTAATTGCTTTGACATATATATTTCCTGCTTGGCCTGCAAATCATGAACACTTTGGGAGTAGGGGGATTAAAACCATCATACCATCGTGAGAGTTTTGCACTTTCCCTTTATTGCTGAATAGGAAAACATCAGTTTATCCTGGAGCAAGTACCTCGGTGCTTATGGAAGGCCATGGCTGCTGGACCTGCTGGACCACAGTAACTTCTCCTGCAGCCACAGAGGCTGACACAGTTCCTTCTGTTTTGTAACTGGCCCACACGTAGTGTTTCACCCAGTTAACCACAGAGGAGCCTTGCCTGTAGCCACGTGCAGTCCTTGGAAGAAGTTTTACAGCCTTAGGTCTGAAAACAGCTGCGGTGCAGGAGTCCTCTTGCTGCCTTCGCTGCACAGGGACTTGTCCTTGAAAGAATCTTTCCCATGGAGAAGTTAGCAAGCAGCAGTTGGAAATGCTCTGTTTATCATGTAGGAGCCTTGAGGAGAGATTTGAAAAAACAGCAGAAGATACCAGATGCTGAAAGGAGTAAAAGCTAAAAGAAGTAAGGAAAGCTGATGAATTCTGCAGCTTCATTCTTTTCAGTGGTAACTCGTAAAATAACAGCAGTATTTTAATATTGAATTCCCGCATTAACTGGAGTCTGGGTTTGTTAAAGCCTGAGATGTGCTGTTGCAAGGATGGTTCTTCATGAGACTAAATAGAGAGGGTGGACAGCAAAGTGTGAGCGCCCATATTCAAGTACATATTTCCTGTATTTATTTACATCATGTACCATGTGATTGGCTGTGAAAATTGTTGGATTTGGGAATTGTGAAATGAATAATGAAAGAAAAAAGTAAAAAGAAAATAAAAAATTCATAATTGAAAGCCTAGCTGAAATAGAATGTTAAAGAATCAGAAGAATCCAAGGTCTTCTGGGTATTGTTTCTATTTAGGGATTACTTTTGGCAAAAATTTAAAAAAAGAAAAATATTAGCTTGTCAGCCAAAATCAAGTCTTTCTCTCTGTTTGTTTGTTTGTTTTTGCTTTTGTTTTTGTTTGTTTGTTTTTTGTTTGGTTGGGTTTTGGTTTTGGTTTTGGTTTTGATTTTTTTGTTGTTGGGGGGTTTTTTACTATTTTTGTTGTTGCTTGTTTGGTTTTGTGTTGTTATTTTGTTTGTTTTAATCCAGATCATAATATTTTTATTTAGGGAGAAAAACAATGTGCAGCATTAATAATCTAATGAAACTCACTATCATAATATGAAACACTCTCATAGTTTTTCACATCTTACTTGCCAAACAATACTTAGTTTTATTGCC
>JAWWLT010000092.1:15449131-15469919 GCA_035040995.1 Premnoplex brunnescens | reverse complement strand
GGTACTTGGAAAAGAGCTCTCATGGTATTCCTGAGGCCGTGAGTTCAACCTAGCACCAGTTTTTTCTGTTACTTGTCAACACGTGTTGTACTCTTTTATACTCCTTTATAATTTATATACTCTTTTTATACTTTATATGCTTTTTTATATTCCTTTATATTCTGTGCCCCAAAACTGTATAAGTAAAAGAACTCTTCTCTACTTTACCCACATAAAGTTGTCTTGGAAAGTTTTCCCTTCCCCTCCTTATGGCAACATAGTGATGTGAGACAGAAGTTAAGCTGAAAGGCTTGAAGGGTCTGTTTTATAGATGATCAGTGAAAATTCATTCTTAATTTTTTTATTTTTTTAGGTATAATCCTTCTTATGCTGTTGAGGCAACATTCTATCCAAAATTAATAAAAAAATAAGAAGATATCTGCTTTTAAAGAAGAACAAAATCAAACTCCCTACCCCATCTCATATGAATAATTTGGGAATGTTTCTGAAATATGATGCCTGTTTGCTGTTTCTTTTGTTCATTATTGGCTTTCTGGTCTTGTTAAAACTAGTGTTCTTACAAGAATATTGTTGTTAATGACTGGACAACTACTTCATTTTATTATTTTTTTTTAGCCTACCCTCTCCCAAAATCAAGGTGTCTCTATCTGGAAGATTTTCGGTATTGTCAGTATTGTTTTCTACTTTGAATATCATGAAAAATAATCAAATATTTAGCAGTTTGCATTTTTATTTTTTTTACCCTTTATGTTCATTTTCCTCAATATTGTGTCAATTTGCAAACTGACTGAACTTAAAGTGGACAATGAATCCTAGAAAATTATGGTATACCATATCCAGAGAAAATGTAGTTTTAATCAATGAAGTGCATTGTATCCTGGCTTTATGACCAAATTGTGGTCATATATGGTCATATGGAATGATAAAAAGAAGAAAATGTACATCTCAGTCACCTCTGTTTCTGTTAGGGTTATTTCAAAAACATAAAACCAAAGCAAAACAAAAACAAGCAAACCAAACTTCTACCTATCTAAATTTTAAATAGCTCCACATTAATGATTTATTACTGTTGCATTTTGTGCCGTCACATTTTTCTCTACCAAAACAACATGGTTTATAGTATCTAATCTTCATAAAATATATAGACAAATGCCATATTTATGTCTAGATTCTTAAATGAACTTTTATTAATGCCATGTTCATTGAATAAAGAGAAAGAGAGTTTGTAAATATTTATTTGATATGTACAAACACATGTACTCTAATATATAGAAATAGATTTTGGATTTTGTTATTGTGGGTGCCTTTCAGGGAACTGATTTTTTCCAAATCTGTACATTTATGGTGTGAGAGATACATCCTCAGATCTTGGGTATACTCCTACATTTTATTATACACACACATATATATATATATATATATATTTTAGGTGAAGTCTCATTATGTAGGGGTATGGTATAGAGTTTAAAGTGAAATAATAATAAAAATGTTAATATCAGTATTGTGGCATTTACCTAAAAGACACGATGGCCATCATTAAGGTTTTCTGATCAAATAGGTTGAAATCACCAATAATTCCTCCAAACACAGCTTAGCAGTTAACTTTTTCAGAGACTAATAGGCCTTTTTTTTTTTTTTAATGAAGGGATGTCACTATTACCAAAGAAGTTCTGACTGAAGTTTAAAGCTGTATGTACAAAGTTGGCATTTTCAGCTTGTTAAAATTGAAATGACTGAAAGACTGATTACGAAGAGAAAAACTAGATTCAAGAAGTGAATAAATTAATGCGATTTAATAACCAAACTGACTTTTCTGCCACCTGAAACTGGAATGCAACAACAGCTGTTTAAAATTTTCTGCCTTTCTTAAGTAATTCGATAATATAAGTCAGTCTACATTTTTTACTTGAAGGACAAAAGCACTATTTTACACATTTATCTTTGTTTCAATAGCCATTATGAGAAGTGGAAAGAAACGGTTTTATTACAAGCAAATAAACTGAACGAGAGTTACTAACCTAAGGTTTATTTCTGTTTTTGATTGTTACTAACCTATAGGCGTTTTGCAGATGTTGTAAAGCCCAGTCCAGTTTGGGATTGTATGCCAGGGATTAAGCATTCGGGAAAAGGGCAACTGCATATTAACTAGAAACATATCTGATGCAGCCTCATGCCCCATGTCTGACCATGTGGCCAGATGGGAGCTGACATATTACCTGAAACTCCACCTCTGGCATGAGTGGGGGCACAGAAGAGCCAATCCGACAAGAAGAAACACCCCACCCCATGTTGTAAATGGGGTTGGACCTTGAGAAGGTTTAAAAGCGTGGTTTTTGAATCAGAAGATGTGCCCCTAGGGATCCTGTGTGACCTGAATACCCAACACGTGTTATAACTAAATTTTCCTGTTTGTTATATTCCTTTTGTTTTGCAGACTTTTGCCCTTTTTTTTAAATTTAATAAAAGAGATTTTTCTCACACCATGTTTTGAGAACATCATACATAACGCCATATATTGTTTCAGCACTTGCGAACATTTAGTTTCAGTTTATCTTGTACTAAGGACAGATGTGATCTGAATTCTCTATTTTCCAGAGGACAAACATGAAAATCACTAAGCTTCTGCTTTCACTATGGAGAAGCTGATATTTTTCAAGGAATTGCTGTTTTCTTATAATAGGTTGTATTTTCAGTACTTGCAAAATAAATGGGAAAGTGGGACAGTCTAGTAGTAAAACCATTCACCAGGGAAGTAGCATATTTGGAGCAAACCAGAAAAATTCAAAAACTCATCCATTTTTCTAGTCTCTGTAAGGAAGTTGTTAGCTTCAGCAACACTGATTCAATTATGATCCAGTTAGATTTTGAACAGCACATGAAAGGTGATGCCACCGGACTATTCCTCTTCCTCATGGATTATTGGAAAGCAGCAACTCCTCCTGAACAGAGAGATCTAGTAGGTCATTAGGAATCTGTTCAAGTAGAAGGAACTCTGGAGGTAACTTCATACCGCAAGGGTGTCTATGCATCACATATTTCTGTCCCACAAATGTGATGGCAAGGCATTTTGTTTGACTAACTGAGATGACAGATTCATTTGTGCTAATCCTGCTTGTGGAAAAGTATAGTCTTGTTTTTAGGCTTTACCATAGCAGATGAGAATTTGGGCTATGAATTCATTATAGTGAAAAACAATTGTAATAAAAAATATCCCTAAATTAATGGATTATTTTAACAATTATTCACTTTGTCTGAGAGCAGAACATTAGCTAAGGACTCTTTTTCAGCCACTTAGAGATAAAGTAAATTCACAAGTTAAATTATTCATAATTAGGTAATGGAAGATAAGAATTCATAATCACAGGAATATTTCTGAGAAAATTTCTGGTAATTGTTTTACAATTATGATTGATTAAATAGATTCTCCAAGAAAGGGCACTTGAACGAAATTCAGCGGTTATGAGATTATTGTTCTTGCTTGTAATTCTAGAAACTGAACTGCAAATATATTTGCTCTATCAGGTTTGATGTTGGCTGTGTTTCTACTGATCAAGTTGATAAAAATGACAATGGTTCTAGAATAAACTGATATTTTTTAGAATTATTTCAGAATTGGTAAGTACACTACAATACAGACGTAATCCAAAATGTTTAATCATGCCACAAATGGTACATAACTATATATATGCAAAACTGATGATTTTATAGGAGTTATCAAAATTCACTCCCTGAACATGAATTGGAATATATGTTTTTATGTCACTCTAGAACTTCGAAGTAATGCAATTTACTTATTTGTACTGTTGTTAAAGTTGTCTTTTCTTAACAAACAAGAGTCAAGTGTTAAGCACTGTAGCAGCCTGCTTGGGCAAGTTGTTGAATCACCATCCCTGATGGTAAGAAGATATGTAGATGTGGTGCTGAGGGACACGGTTTAGTTGTGGATTTGGCAATGTCAGGGTTTTGGTTGAACTCGATGATCTTAAGGGTCTTTTCCAACCTAAGTGATTTTATGATTGTGGGAAACAATTTAACTAATCTCCTGTTGATAGATGAAGAAGCTGATTCTGTTGATTTGCTAACTAAAATTTTGCAGTGTTCACAAGCTTATCAGCCTTCTAGTAAAATAACTAGAGCTCATGATTAAAATAGTAGTGGGGATGGGGTAATAGCTCTACGTTTATCAGCTATCATTCTTTTCTCTCATTTAAGTTGGAGAAGTTCTAAAAATGGTATGGGAAACTGCCTTCCTTATGAACTGCTCCTCATGACTGAAGTGCACAAGCAGCTGTCTGCAGATCAAAATAAAAGTGACAGCAATGAATCCCCCTGTAATATCAACACACCATTGCTTCCAATATTAGAAGCGTAGAATAACTTGAGTGGGAAGGAACCCAAAAAGATCATTTAAATCCAAATCCTGGCCCTGCCCAGGACAGCCCAAAGAGTCACACTATGAGCCTGAGAGTGTTGTGCAAACACTTCTTAAACCTTTGACGTTTGATGCTGTGACCACTTCCTTGGCGAGCGTGTTCAGTACCAAACCTCCATCAGGCTGAACTTTTCCTAATATATAACCTAAACCTCACTTGACACAACTTCATGCCATTGCCTCAGGTTCTGTCACTGGTCACAAGAGAGATCAGTGCCTGCCCCTTTTCTTCCTCTCCTGAGAAAACTGGAGATGAGGTGAGATCTCCACTCACTTTTCTCTAAGCTGAACAAGTCAAGTGATCTTGGTTGCTGCTCATATATCTACCCCTCTAGACTATTCACCACCTTCATTGCCCTCCTTTGAACACTGCCTAATAGCTTTATATTTTAATTATATTGTGGTGCCCAAAAGTGCCCCAGTATTGCAGATGAGACTGCCCCAGTGCAGAGCAGAGCAGGACAATCCCCTCCCTCGCCTGTTTGATGATGCTGTGCCTGATGTCTCCCAGGACAGGGTTGGCCCTCCTGGCTGCCAGGGCACTGCTGACTCACATTCCACTGGCCATTGACCAGGACCCCAAGGTCCCTTTTTGCAGGGCTGCTCTCCAACCTTTCTTTCCCTAGTCTGTAAAGTTTGAAAAGAAAGAAAAATTCCAAGCAAAAATATACTAAAGGACGGAGGCTCATTTGTGTAAAAGTGCCTATACAATGCATTTACGCAGTGGGCTATAATTTCAGAGAGCTTGTGCCTGCATTTTCTTAGATCTATTGGTATAAGTGAAAATACTATAAAGCATAGCCATCTCTGAAGAACCTAAACTGCCTGAAACAACACAACACCCTTAATCCTCCCCCCAAAACCACAACTCACAAGACAAAAAACAGAATAGAGAAAGAAGTACAATTAAAAAAGAACTTCCATGGTCCTTATTATCCTTAGCATTAGACAGTTATGTGGAAGAAGGTAACCATGAGAAAGTGTTGAAATCACCAGTTTTCTGCTGTATAATTTTCTGCCAGTGAAAATTCAAAATTCATTGTGGATAAATGCATAGTACATTTAGCACAAAAACCCACAAAGGTTTGCTTTTCCTGTGCCATGAAGTTGCACGAGGAAAGACATCATATTTGATATTTTCACTTCAAATGAAAAGATATCTTCACTTTAGAAAGAAGAGTTTCTGTCAAAGTAATGATTAATCGAAATTCAATCCAAAAATTTTGGCTCCAGATCTTGGGAATATAAAGTGGGTAGGATTTTGTTTAGGCTTTTCTGTTGTTTAGGAAAACCTGTAGCAGTTATAGAGACATAACCATATTGCTGATGGACAACAAAACTGCTGTACAAAATCATTACAATACAAATATATCCAAGATAAAATTGTTTCTTAATTGTTTCATGGTATGTCTTGGAGACTTCATAAAATCTTCATAAACTTTGTTAAAGTTTGTGAAGGTATATGGAATAAAGTAGACATTATAATTTAATTTCCTAGAGAATTTGTGCATTCATTCACTTCTGTTCCTTTTTCTTATGCTTATTTGCTCTTCCTCTCCCCAGTCCCATCTGTTGATCACACTGTAGTACCACCCTAAGAAAATTATTTCTTCACAGAGTTTTACCTCGATTCCAGTAGGGATTTCATTTCACTGAAATACTTGTGTCTGTGAAAACAATTCCAGAGATTTTTGCAATGCTAATTCAAACTTCGAAAAAGAGCAGCACTTACCACAGACACAGCTCTTCATCTTTCATCTTCAATTTTGGGGTATCATGCTGAAAATTACTTTTGCAAATGTAAACCTAATGTAATTCTTCTCCTACTCTGAAAGAAAGTGATAAGTGGATGAATATATAAATTCATCTGCATGCAGACATGCTTTCATACTACATCACTGCTATTACACTGTCAATCTAAATTAGGGTACCAGAGATTAAAGGCAGGGCATTTTGTTTGCACTTTCTTACAGCATTAGAAATGGCAGATGCAGGATTATTAGCATACATAACTAATCTGTTCTCTCAAACATCTGTGAAGAAGATAGAAAGGCCATATTTAAGTAAGACAAAATAGCAGAAAAAAATAAACTGCCTTTTGCTAAAGATCTGGCAAAAATACTTGAAATACTGATAATGATAGCATAATAATTTATATTTCTGTTGTGGTTTGGTTCATTTTGGTTTGTTGTTTTGTGTTTTTTTTGTTGTTTTTGTTTTTGTTTGTTTGTTTGTTTTGTTTTTATTTTTGTTTTTGTTTTTTTGCTAAATATATTTATAAGCTATATCATTTGAACCACCAACCCAACTAGTCATTCATAGACAAATTAACCAGTATGCTCATTGACAAATTGAGAGGGGCATTCTTAGACCTATCACCCAATGCATGGGATGCTTTTCAACTGAAAAATATTTAGTGCACATTTGTGCAATTTCTCACCCATTTTATTAGAAGCAGATTTAATAAACAACTACATTTCTTGTGTAATATACCACAGAATCAAGAAGCAATTCTAGTAGTAATAATATAACAGCATGAAGTGTAAATATATGGTATTGTTACTATTATAAGGTCTCGCACAACTTCCAGTATAAGGTCTACTAAGCCTTTAAGATAATTGGTCAAGAAATTTCAGTTTAAAAAAACAGCTCATGATGAGAAACATCTACAAAATTTAAAGGCCACCTCAGAAGATGTGTCATGCTCTTTTCTCCTTTTAGAGGTGGTCCATGAGAAAGATGATATGGCAGTAGAATTGAAAACTCATACTGGTTTTGCTGCATTGATTGTGTAGATAATTTGCAATGTTCATATTTGTCCCTGTAGTTTATCAGCATTTTGTAAGCATCATTTTGGAATATCTGTGTCTCCTCTCTGACTGCTGCAGCTTATGAAAGAAATTCTTCCCTGGATTTTGTTTGGGAATCCACACAGGATTTCATGGGGTTGTGAGGTCAAATTTATCTGTCTTGGATTGGTCTCTAGAATGTTTTTTTCATTTAGTGTCATTTAGGAGTGTGTGAGGTGCCAAGTTTCACAAGAGTCCTGTGTTAGAAGGTAAAGGAGGAAAGAAAGTGACTGGTTGGTGTGCAGCACTGCAAATGACGGACTGGTTTTGTGAACCCTCACATTTTTTCCTGCAATCTTAGGGATAAACCAGTAACATCATGGGTTAGATGATTTTTTTAGGTTGCTCCTTGCAGAAATAAATACCCTGGCTTGCTTTAATGTGATATCCGGTTATTCTGATACAGCTGTTTTGTTGATGTGAATTACAGACACCAATAAGTGAGGATGCCAAGGTCAGTAGCCAATTTGATACTGACCGATTTTTGTTATGATAACATACACATATGCACTTGGATACTGATAAGGATGCTTTTGTAGCATGAAGGCAAGAGGCACCTGAATGGCCACTACATGAGATGAAGAGGATTGACTGCAGTCAGGGGCAGACTGTGGCAGGATGGTCTGTCCCCAGTCAGGCCTGGAATCTGTTCAGAGAAAGCAAGTTCTCCGTGAGAAGCAATTGGTAAGGCCAGGATGTCATTTGGTGTTGCATCAAACTCCAGGCACAACTGCCTTTGGAAAGCTCCCAACTGGCCCATAAATTTCTGACTGGCAGTCAGGGACTTCATGCTATAAAAGCTGAATCCCTCTCATTCAGCTGAAATGGAGAAATTCTGACATTACAGGTTCCTTTGGGATTGCTTAAGATTTGCACACTCCCTGCAGACCTTAAGTGAGTGGCAAAGTATGAATGGTACCCTCAAACACATATGAGCAAAATTTGTCAAAACATGTCTATGTCATGAGTTTGGGCTTTGCCTGTAGCCTTACTGAGGATCTGCATACAACTGAGTCTATGTTAAATTGTGGGACACCGACCCCCTGCATGGTAACTGGAAAAGGGCCATCTCAAATACTGGTGACCACCCTCAGTACAGTCAAGGCTGCTGGCAAAGGACTCTGGACTTGCTACTTCAGAATTAAGAAGACCTCTGCTCCTGGGATAAGTGGAACAACAGAGACTGTTACAGATAAAGGAAATGTGGTTTAAACTACTTCTTCTTTATGTATTGTCTGCTTTTTTGGTAAGCATGAATAAGTTTTGGAACCAAAACTTGCATTTGGCTCTACTCTAGTCTAAAATGTCATAAAAATGGTTGAGGTATTTGTATTATGGATTTGGCTGAAATTCAGAAGAAAGCTCAAATTCTACATCAGGTAACTCTCCAAGACATTTCACTGGATTTCGGAGATATCTTCTAGAAACTCATTTCATGATTACCAAACTGGGCCTGGATAAAATAATTGTTCATATTAGTTAGATTTGTCATTACTGCTTGCATAATGGCTTGTTGTATGATTCAATGTTGTAGTGGTTGTTCATCTTTATGGTTTAATATTAACTTTAAATGGTAGACTAGATAGAATTTTATCATGTCTCTAAATGGGGGAGTGGTGCCTTAAGACTTTTATGTATTTGTAGATGTCAATATAGCTGTGTAGTTCCTCATTCTTAAGGTAGCAGGTGACAGTTTCTAAACCTCTTTCTCACAGTTTCTGCCTCATTCCTGAAGTTCTGTTTAACATTCTTTTCAAGGAAAAGGATTTTAGCAAGGACATCTTGTTTGGGACACATGTACCTAGAAGATATGCTGTAGTCAAAGCAAGATAAAAGGTCCCAAACCCTTGCAGAGGCTCCAAAGGGGCAGATGCAGTGAGTTTCTGGAGGTAGAGGATTCTCTAGTTGGATGCATCCATTAGATATAATAATTAATTAGTGTTATAAATTTGTAAGAACCCTATACTGAGTGCGCACTTATGTATTTTGTTACATCTGAAAGTGCTTTCTTTAAAGGATCTGCTCTCTATTTTGTCTATATAATATTGTCTGAAAAGTTCTTTTTTTTTTTTTTTCCTATTTTAGGCAACAATCCCACCACCATCCCCTGTAAAACTCTTCATTTGTTATTGTAAAGTTCAGAATCTGCAGCCCTAAATTACTGAGTAAATATGATTGTGGATCTCTCTCCCTGTGTGGACAGCTGTTGTTACAGGGAACACACAGTCATATAAACACATATAGCAATAGAAACCATCACATGGTTTTCTGCATTAGTGACAACTATACAAATTATAAATTATAATTTTCTTGTCACTATGTCATATTACTTGAGAACAAGAAGATAAAATTTTCTTTAGATAATTTGCAGTAAGATATTATTAATATTTTCACATTAATATTATTTCATAGAGAGGAGAAAGGTAACTTTCTACTTGAGCTTTTGATGTGTCAAATATTAATTTTGTGGCTAATTTAAAATCAGTGGAGATCCTTATATTAATAAAGCACTTACATGTGCAAGCATTTCTAGAATCAGTCGGACAGACAGATCAGACAGAAGGCTTTGGTGGGCACGTGGTATCCAGCCCGGGTCAAATCACCACAAACTGTTAACCCACCAACATTCTTTTCATCTTGAAGAAGTTTTCCCCAAGTGCCACATCGATGCTCATTTTGAACACTGTCAGAGATGTCAATTCCACCAATTCACTGAGCAGCCTGTTCCAATACCTGACTAGCCTTTCAGTGACCAAATTTTCCCTAATATCTAATGTAAACCTCTACTGGTGTAACTTGAAGCCATTTCATCTTGTCCTGTCTGTAGTTTCCTCAGAGAAAGGACTGACTCCCAACTGGCAGTGGGAGTACAACCACTTCCATGTAGTTGTAGAGAGCAGTAAGTTCTCCCCAGACCCTTCTCCTCTCCAGTCTAAACAATTCCAGCTCCCTCAGCTGCTCCTCATCAGATTTGTGCTCCACTCCCTCCACAGGTTTGGAGGTGGAAGCTCATCAGTGCTGTGTACAGGGGGACAATCACTGCCCTGGTCCTGCTCCCACACTACTTCGGAATGAGGCTAGGATGCCGTTGGCTTTCTTGGCTGCCTGGGCACACACACTGGCTCGTATTCAGCTGCTGTCAATCATCACTCAGCTTCTTTCCTTTTGGGCAGCTTTCTAGTCGCTCTTCTGCAAGACCACAGCACTGCATGGTGTTGTTGTGACCCAACTGCAGGATGTGGCACTTAGTCTGGGTTTAGAGCTCAAAAAATCAGCAGACCTCAATGACCCCAAAGATATCAGTCATATCAGAAAACAGTAAAGATATACTCATTTCTGAAAAATTAAAATATTAAAGGTTATACTTTGGTGTAGCATGACATTATACAAACAGCAGCAGAGTTAACAGCGTGGCAGAATCCTTTATAAAACTACTTTACATCAAATGCATGGAGCATTCCTTCCACTCAGTGTTTTCAAGTCCATGAAGTCTTTCCTGTTGCGTCTTTAATGGGAAGCGGGAACAATCTGTTCTAGACATACTAATATTAATTTGTCTCTATCATTCTTGTATCTTTTTTTTTTTTTTTTTTTCAGATTAGGAACTTATACAATTCAGGAGCAATCATTGTTCATTTTATAAAGCAGGTTTTACACAAAAAAGTTTTGCAATTGTTGTTTGATCTGAATGGCAGAAGGTCTAAATGGTGTCATCTAAAGAGAGAAATTAATAAACTTTTGTACAACATAAGAGAATAAGTGAGAGGAAAGTGTCAGATCATGGAGTTTTGCACTTCCACCCAGCCAGGATTCAGTGAGGGAGAAGCTGTTGGAATTGTAAACTTCTGCTGCTGTAATTGTTTTAATGGAAAGTTTTCTGGTGTCCTACACCTCCAAGAAGAGGGATAAGGTGAGTATCATAATGATTGGGAAAAAAAAAAAAAAAAAAAAAAGGATCAACAACAAAACCCAAAAGATAAACAATGAAGTAAGGGATTTGGGAAGAACAAAAGAAAAAAAAAAATCAAGAAAATGAAATCCAGTTTTAAAATAGTACCTCTGAAAGGATTCCACTGGATGGAATTCAAGTTTGTAAGCAAATAATGTAATTTTGAAAATTTTATGTGAACTCTGAAGTCTCAGTTAACCATAAACTTGTATCACAAATATATATCATATATTTATAAAATATAAAAGGATTAATAAAGCAATTGACATCCCTTGTTAACAAAAAAAACAAAGCTACCTTTATTTAGACATCTTTAGCACAAGACTTCCTTTGTGTTGACTGAAACTATGGTATTTAGGCTATAAATGAAACTACTGCATTAAGGTATCACACATAAACTAATCTATGTCTTAACAAGCATTTACCTAGTGTGTGATTTACTCAGTTCTTGAAAAGCTAGAAGAACGATGCAATTTTTAAGCAATTGGGGATCTTATTACCAGAATGACAAACACAGTTCAATACTTGTTTCATCTGAATAACTAACTTGTGTGGCATTCCTTTACTTCATAATACAGTCAGAAAGTCATGCCACAGACATATCTTTACTGAATATCACTTGTATATTTTTCCTGTTTTATTGCATTCTTCTAAAAGACTTTCTGTCAATCAAAATAATTTTTAGATAAAGGCAGTATTCTAAGCATTGACTAAGCTACTTTAGACCATATAAAAATGTGCATTTCTTAAGCTGTAATAAAATGGTTTATTCTATCACAACTGGTATTTTTTCTATGTAAGAACCCATAGTGACATAGTAATAAAAAGTGAAATGTGACAGTGACAAAAGAAAACATTCACTTCTATATTGGTTGATGTTCCATTGGTAATAAAATAGTTGGGCACACAAGTAATTTTCTAATAATTGCACATTTGTGCAGCTAACATATTCTCAACCTTAATTAAGTTAAATGATGCTTTTCTTACAATTATGATCTTTAAAATACGTGTGACTATTATAGATTTTTTTTTTTTTTTTTTTTTTTTAAGAACGGTTAAATAGATGAGTGACAACAAGAAAAATCCTTAGAAAAAGGTAATGCAATTTCCTGAATAGAGTTTGGAATTTTTTGTATTCCTTTATGAGAGAAAGGAAGGAAACAGCTGCAAAGTAACAGATCAATTCATACATAATGCATTTGAATCACCAATTTTATTGCTGATGCATATAAAGATAGGAAGGGTTTGCTAGGAAATAGATCACTGCCTTAAAGATCAAGAAACCTCTATTTGAAGCGATTCAATACTGCTGCTGACCTGCTTTGCAATTTGAAAGTCACTTTCCTTCTCTTCCCTTCAATATCTCTTGTCACTTGGGCAAGCTTCAGCTGCCTAAGGAAAAGTCATTTGAGGCTCCCTGGAGTACTTCTCTTGTCTTGCAAAAGCACATGTTTATGACAAGATTTGGGTAAATTCTGCCAGTGCCATATCGATATCTTAGATGTGGCATCATGTTTTAATGGCATCTGTGTTAAGGCAACAGCACTGAGCCTTTGTTTTCTTTGAGAATCCTGTGTACTGCTACAGCAGTATATGCACATGAAAAATGGCATAACATATTCAATAATTTTTTTCTGACAAGAAATAATAACAATCATAGGGATACAGAATAGTTTTTAATAAATTAAAAGTGGTTTGTTCTGATAAGCATTTGTGCAGTTTCCTCTTATCTGCTAATAATATCCTGCAGTCAGAGATACATACCCAAAAGAAGAGGCACTTAGACTCAGCAAATATTTATTATTTTATTAATGAAGTAGCAGAAAACAACTAACTTCCAGAAATCAAAGTCATTTGGCAGAAGAGAAGGAGCTGGGATTTTTTTTCTATGTGAAGAAGATTTTTATCTTTTTTCCTGTGATTGATTTATTTCAAGAAATAAAGTCAGAAAAATTTTTTATCCAGACAATTTCTAAAGTCAGAATTATTCAGTATTTAACAAGAGGTCTCACTTGAAAACTGTGTTTCTTTTTAAGCAGACATCCTATCATGTGTGTCCTCACCAGGACCTTGTTTTTACATTATTGGTCATTTTTCCTTAGGGCAGGGTTTCACTCTCAGCCTGCTGGTTGCTTTATTAAAAATAAATTGTCAACATTCTCTCACTGTGTGTTTAGGAGAAAAAACAAAACAAAACAAAACAAAAAAACCCTAACCCACAAACTTTATTCCCCCACTCATATTGATTCTTCTGTATCAGAATCCATTGATATCTTCATACAAAGAATTTATGACAGAGGGAAAACACAATATATCAGTACAGACGTGATTCTTTTTTCTTGCAGATCATGTATGTGACCTTTAAGTCTGGAAGAATCACAAAGCAAAGTTGAGCAGTTCTGCCAGACTGGAGACTTACAGGGCGATACTCTTTACATCTATTATATACTGTATATACATCTATATATATACATCTATTATACACATCTATTAACATGTATGAAAAGACAGAACCAGTGATCCTTCCAAAACTATTTATAAGTTCTTTCTTTGAAATATAAGCTATGCCAGATGATCAGATAGGAGTTGCCTTAACTTATTCCATATCTCTGAGTTGTGATCTCACATAGAAACAGAATAAACCCAAAAACTTTCATTAGAAGATAGAATCTGTAAAAAAGGCTCTTGGCTCATGTTTTGATATTGGCTGTGAATAGTGAAGGAGTTGTTTTCCTGTCCATGTTATAGTGACTTACACAGTGAATGGGATGGCACAACAGTCTGGATTGATCTCTAATTTCTTTTAGTCTTGTATCTAAAAATAGACAATCCAAGTACATCAGAAACTTACTTAAATAAACATTCATTTGAGCATTAATTCCTAGACTTGATCGGCATGCATGTTTGCGCTTTGCTAGGAACACTTTACTTCTGTGTTTGTGAACTGTGTAATGCCTGAGACAGCATGATGCTGTTGTCATGAATGAACTTGATTCCGGCAGACTTTAGTAATTAAGTGCTCAAGCTAATCAACATCTCACAAATTCAGGACCACAGACCACACAACTACATATCATGTGTTCATATTTGCACTTTTACTCTATACTTTTCTAGTGCAAATTTGTCAAAAAATGATTACAGACAGTAATCATCTCTACTGACTTATTTTTAATTTGTTCCTTTAGTTTCTGAACTTACAAATATTGAAATTCAATTTTAACTTTAAACACAAAATGAATGATTAATCTGCTAATTTTCTTGTTTGCACTGTTGTTTAAGTTATTTCACCAGACAACAACTAAATATCTCCTAAGTGCATAAAAGCATTAAGTGATTAACATCCTGAATCTTTGATAAGAATAACGGGGAATGAGAAAAACAAACAGCTAAGTTGAATAATAAAGAATACAGAGATGCTAATTGGAGGTGGGAAGGAAAAGTCCTTTTAACTGGTAATCATGGTCTTTGTTAATACTTGATTCTATGCATTAGACGTAAACAAGAGCACCTTCACTTACACATATTCTTCTAATATGACATTTCTTACTGCTGTAGAATTCTTATTGATAGTTTTATACAGTGGGAGAAAACTGGAAAAGCTATTTCTGCTCTATAGAGAAAGGATTTGGATACAAAAAAAAAATTAAGAAGTTCTGCCTGTCACTCACAGAAAGATGAGAAGAAAACAGTCAGCAACAAAAGAGATTCTTTAAGAATACATCCTGTCAAATCACTTCTTTACAAGAGAGGTGGTAGTGCACAGACAAAGTAAAGCCATGATTAAAGAAATATGAAATTGGTAAATTGGTTGTAACGATTTTATCTTTTTTTTTTTTTTTTTTTTTCCAATAAGCCACTGTTAAAATAGGTGACGAGTAGAGTTCACAGAGTGACAGGATGACAGAATGGTTGAGGCTGCAAGGGATCTCTGGAGGTTATATGGTGCACCTCTCCTGCTAATACACCGACACCTCCTCCTAGTTGTCCAAGGTGGTATTTCTTATCCATGTGGCTTTTCTATATCTCCAAGGAGGGAGACTCCACCACCGCTCTGAGCAACCTGTGCCACTGTTCTGGCCATGGCCACAGCAAAAAGTGTTTCCTGTCAGAGGGAACCTTCTTCAGGTTGTGCCCATTGCCTCTGGGCACTGTTGAAAATAACCTGGCTCCAAACTCTTTCCCTTCCCTTTATGTATTAATATATATTGATAAGAACTGTCTGATCCTTCTCCAGGCTGAACAGTTCCAGTTCTCTTGGTTTTTCCTAATAGGGGAAATTCAACATGGCTATGTTCTCTCCAGTATGTCAATGACTTTATAATTCCTAAGGGTCTGTCCCAAATCTTCTATATTTCAACAACTGCCAAGCCCTTGAATAGCCACAAGATCCTTCAGGAATGTCTCAGATTCATCTCAAACTCATGTTGCAGCTGTAATTGGCCTTTGTCTGTCTCCAGAAAAAGAAGTTCAAATAAGTTTTCTATCTATCCCCCTAGTTAAGGCTGAATAGCTAACTGTTTGTGAAAAATAGCTATTTTTCGAATATTGCAGGTTGTTGACAGTTATCATAATGAGAAAAAAAGGATTGCTGCAATTGTCCTCCTTTCTGAAGAAAAATAAACCGTGTGTACTAGGTTAGAGAGTCACATATTTAGTAGAAGGAGAGGTTTCTTCGGGCATAGTGAGTATCAGATTCTGTTTCTTTTGGTTAACTGTTAGGGAATCTGTCATTCAGAAAGGCTTATACGTGTTTGCTAGTGAGAGAAGTGTCACAAGTTGCAATTGATCACAATATCAAAGACTCTGTATCTAGTGAATTATGTAACAGAGTTTTATACCCATAAAACAGCTAACAGTAGCATGGGGTGAATAGCAGGAACCAGAGCATAAAGGAAAAGGACAAAATTTTGGTAGAGGATGAGAATAAATTTCATTAATTTAGTTCTCAATACTCCTAGTAGTGGTAAAATGACGCATGCCTATTTGTTTATTTACTTACATGGTGAAACCAGCATTTCTTTTTATGTATGCAGCTGTCATGCTTTAACCCAGCCAGCAACTAAGCCCCACAACCACCTACTCACTTTACCCCAGTGGGATGAGACAGAGTCAAGAGTAAAGTGAGAGAACTTGTGTGTTGAGATACAGGCAATTTATCAGGTAAGGCAAAAACCATATACACAAGCAAAGCAAAACATGGAATTCATTCACTGCTTCCCAAGGGCAGGCAGGTGTTCAAATATTCCCAGGAGAGCAGAACTCCTTCAGTGTAACAGAGACTTGGGAAGAAAAACACCATCACAAACAACATTCTCTTTCTTTCTGAATCTCCCCCCAGCTTTATGTGCAGAGTATGAAGCCATACAGCCTGGAATATCACTGTGGTCAGCTGGGATCATCTGTCCTGGCTGTGTCCGGTCCTAACAACTTGTGCACCCCCAGTCTGCTTGCTGGTGGGATGAGGGGCAGAAAAAGCCTTGGCTCTGTGCCTGCCCTGCTCAAAAGTAACTAAAACGCTGTTTTCAGAACAAATCCAAAGTACAATCCCATAGTAGCTACTGTGAAAAAAACCTTAACTCTATTCCATCCAAACCCAGCACAGGTAGTATATGTTTTCTGCACTCTATATATGCAGAGATTTTTGAAAGGAAATCACTGGTGGCTGCTAGCAAAAACATGAGTATTTTGATTTGATGGATCTTTAGATTGATTGCAACTGTATGCATTCTACTGTTCAGTTCTAATTAAAGCTTCCCTTAAAAGATTATTGGGCTGTTTATCCCTGTCAGAAATAAGAATGAAAACTTTCATTAAACTACAAGGGCTTTTCTTTTTGTTTTGATTTCCTTTTATGTGTCAGGATTACCTATTGTCCTTTGAAAAGTTTTCCTGCAAAAACAGGAAAAAAGTAATATTAAAATACCAACCAAAAAAACCCAAAACCAAACCCAAAATACCCCAAAATAAACAAACAAACAAACAAACAAACAAACCTGAAAAAATAAAAAAAAAATAAAAAAACAAAAAAAAAAAAAACAACGAAACCAAACCAAACCAAAACACACACACAAAAAAACCCAAAACCCAAAACAAAACAAAAAAATCTCAAACATCTATAAACTCAGTGCAAGCAATTTGAACTTGGAACGTGGAAACCATAAATGACAGTTGATACAAACTTGAATTACCAGCAAAAGACAATAAATAATCCTGAGTTCATATAAACTTAAAAATCAAGGTTCTTTGCCTAAATCATGTAAGCTTGGACATTTATCATCCCTAGAAACTGCTCTGAATGTGTTAGACAATATATTAAATCGCATGTAAGCCTCTACCAGAAATTGTACTGTTGAAATTTGGATGTTTTTATTGAAAGTTTTTGTTTTGACATCTTGTAGCAAAACTAATTAGCACCTTTTTTAAACAACTATTGACATCACAGGCAAGTAATCCTTACTTCACAAAGACTACAACTTCATCTGTGTGATCATTGATGTGAAAATGTATTTAAATACTACAAATGAATCTTGTGTTTTCTGCATAGGTGACTTAATATTAACCTGACTATCGTAATTCAGTTGCCATAGTTTGTAAATGGTGATGCAATGTGCAAAGACAGTAAATGAAGAGATTTTACACATTTATTTAATAATTATCTTGTCTGCTTCTTCTGGAATAGTATGCTGACATAAAATGATCATTATTCTCTTTAACTTTGGAGATAAAATTAAAAATTTTCCAAACTAATTAATGTAAGAAAATTAAAAATAAATATAATGACAATGTTGGATTGCATTTGTCGGTTTTCTTTGTAATTCTGTAAAATAAAGAAATATAATGTAAGAACTTTATAATGAAACCTCAAAACTATTTGATCTCAGAATTTCTCAGAATTATTAAAGAGTGCTTTTTTTTTTTTTTTTTTTTTTTTTTTTTTGCCAAGTACTTTGAAATTGACTAGCTGAGGAATTAAGAACAGGGTTTGTAAAACATGCATTTTGTTATTTTGTTTCTTGAATATAAGAAGAAATCTGGAATTTGGACAGATCAAAAGAAATAATACAAAGTTGTCTTGTTGATTCTGTGAAAAGAAGGTTCTTCAGCCCCGATAAAGGATGAAATAGCTCAGCACAAAATGCCCACAGTCACACCTTTTTCTTTAGAAAGAGTCATAAAGTATCCTAGGCTAGGCACAAATTTTAAAGGAGGGTATTAGTTTGTTGCAGTACTGAATGCAGCTGAGCACACAATATGAATTGAAGTCTGAGAAGAAACAGAATTCCTCAAGGTGACAACAGAAACATACACTCTCTTCATATGTCCAGCTTATCTAACTATGTAGACATGATGGCATTCCACAGCTCCATAATAGGTGCATTTGAAGCTTAGAGAACACTGAATATTCTTTAAAAAAAAAAAAAAATCTAACAAAAAAATTCAATTGACTGAAAGTTCAATTGATTGAAAGTTCAGTTGCTTAGGTTATATTTTTTTTTTTGTGTGTTTTGTTTAACTTTCATCTCCTCTAGTACCACTGATTATTAATAGAAGAATAATAACTACCATAATGACTTCTACTTTATTCCAACGTGCAACTATTTGCAACTGTTTCTAGCTAGGATCTGTGAAATAATGAAATGACGTTTGGCTTTAATGAGATTTCAGTCTTTGAGAAGATGTCTACAATAGACATGGCTAAATGGTAAAAGATCTGACAAGACATCAGGCATTTGCTTGAATTTTTTAATCATTCTTAAACCTGTAAGTATAGTATACATTACGTATTTGTTAAGTTGTCAGCTTTTAGTGACACAATTTAAATTTGCTTAGTAAAATTTCAATTACTAATAGTTACATATAACAATTTGATAAAATGCCACTAAGAAATGAGGCTACATTTTTAATTCTCATCTATCTACTAATTAACAAAAATGATCAGTTAAAAAGTTCATTGTCAACATATTTCAGTCATCATCTGTAGTACATTTCTTCATCCACTGCTTTTTGTCATAGAAATGTTGATGAATACCAACATGAAGTAGCTGAGGTGTGAGGTAATATGAACATGAAAATTTGCACAAATGTACTTCAGGTTTGACTTCACCACTGGAATTCTAATCTGTATGTTAATGAGAGAAGGCCAAATGATAGCAAGTACTGAAGCTAAGAAAAATTTTAGTAAAAAATAAAGAACATATATATGGGTGGCTCTTACTAAGGTTGTGGATAGAAAAGGAGAAAAACTGTAATCCTCAGCAACAGTAATAAAATCATTGTAGCTCAGAAGTTTTAATGTTTGAAAAGATAATAATGTAAAAACTTTCAAGGCTTCAGTTTTCTAACTTCCTGAACTAGAAAGTCAAGTTTTTAATTATAAAGAGTGAGAATAGCCCTGAAATAGATACTTTAGATTGATGCAAATTTTTTCTACCTATTGACCAAGAAGGAAATCTCTAATTTGAACTTATTTTTGTAGGTTTACTTATTTATTTTTATGTATTTCCTCTTAATTTAATTAAATTTAAACTGAAATAGCAACCTTCTAGAAATACCAAAGAAAATCTCCAGGACAAGGCATAATTTCAATTATTTTTGGTTAAAGCACTTGTTAAAATTAAGACTTATTTATGCCGTTAAATTTGTGCACATCTGACAATATTTTGCAGTTTTTTTGTTTTTTGTTTGTTTGTTTGTTTTTAAAGAAAAAAATAATCCCCTGTATTCCTGTATTTTACCTCAGTATTTTAGATTCATGATCCAACTTGTGTCACAAGGGAATGCAGAATATTTGTTCTTTCTCATTTCTGTGATGTGAAGCAAGAGAAACCTGATCTATTATTTTACCAATACTACAGTGCGCTGTCTTTTAATTAATTATTTTACATGAACCATTCATAAATATACACATACTGATTTAGGAACAGAATGAAGGATGCTTTGATCAGCTGAATTGATAATGTGAATTAATAGGCTAAGAATAATGTTTTTGAAATTTACGAGGCACAGACAATCCAAAGGACTTCCCAAAACCCTGTCACCACCTCAATTCACCATGTGGATGAACACATTTCAGTTCTCTTCATCTACAGCTGCAATGTTTTCAGGTTCAGTAATTTCCATAGTTTGTCAGGTGCTACTCTCATATTTTCACATGAGTAAATCATGGGACATTTGGATTTGCTGTGAGTTTTGCTACAAGGATACCTAGAGACATTTGAATTCACCTTCCACATTTCCCCTGATGCCCTGATGTCTTTGCCTTAGCTTTCTGCCGCGTTGCCATGAAATATGCTATTAGTATGCTTTTAATAGTGATTTTCCTTTTATTTTTTTTCAGAAAAACCTTCTATTTATGTTTTAAAAATCAGTAATTTGATAGTACTCCTTGAATTTTTATTGACCAAAAATAAATGTTAGTCTGATTACTTCAGTAAAATATTCCAAATTTCACACAACTACAAAAACTAGAGAAAAATTCAGATTATTTAATGAGAATCTTTTTCATAGAATCATGCAATCATAGAATGGTTTGGGTTGGAAGTGATGTCAAAAACTCAT
>JAWWLT010000092.1:15386903-15449031 GCA_035040995.1 Premnoplex brunnescens | reverse complement strand
ATCATGCAATCATAGAATGGTTTGGGTTGGAAGTGATGTCAAAAACTCATCTTGTTTAATACATCTTCTGTGGGAAGGGACACCCCTTCCACTAGAACAAGGTGCTCAGAGACCAACTCAACGTGGCCTTGAATGTTTCCAGGGATAAAGCATCCACAATTTCTCTGGACAACCTGTGCCACACACACAGTAATGAATTTCTTCTTTATATCTTGTCTGGGTCTACTCTTTCAGTTTAAATCCACTACCCCTTCTACTGTCACTACATGCCCTACTAATATGTTTGTTCCCATCTGGGGTGATTCCAGAGAAGAGCAATGGAGCTGGAGAGTTCCAGAGAAGGCCAGTGAGGAGCAGCTGAGGAATCTGGGGGTTTTTAGTCTGGAGAAAGGGAGGTTCAGGTGGCACTTTATCACTCTACAACTACCTGAAAAGAGGTTGTAGCCAGGTGGTGGTCAGCATCTTCTCTCGGGCAAGCAGTGATGGAACAAGAGAATGTACCCTAAGATGTGCCAGGGGAAGTTCAGATTGAACAACATTAAGAATTTCTTCACAGAGTGGGTTTTTCAACATTGGAACTAGCTGCTAAGGGAGGTGGTAGAGTCACCATCCCTGGAGGTGTTCAAGAAACAACTGGACATGGCATTCAGTGCTCCGGTGTAGCTGAAAAGGAGATGACAAACAAAAGTTGAACTCAATGATCTCAGACGTCTTTTCCAGTCTAAATGATTCCATGATTCTGAGATCTCATAAGCCCCCTTTAAATATTGCAGAGAAGCAATAAGGTCTCCTTATGGAATTCTGTTCTCCAGACTGAGCAATCCCAGCTCTCAGCCTTTCTTGATAGGAAAGGTGTTCCACAACTTTGATAATTTTTCTGGTCCTCCTCTGGCCTCAATCCAACAGGTTCATTTCTGTGCTGGGACCCCAGAGCTGGAGGCAGCCCTGCAGGTGGGTCTCACCAGAGCAGAGCAGACGGGCAGAATCCCCTCCCTTCACCTGCTGCTCTCACTGCTTTGGATGCAGCCTAGGATGTGATTGGCTTTGTGGGCCATGAGTGTACATTTTCAGCTCATATCCATCCATATCCCCAAGTTCTTCTCCACAGAATTGCTCTCAAGACCTACATCCTCCAGTCTGCACTGAAACCACTAGTTTCCTCAATCTCTTGCACTTGGCCTTGTTGAACCTCATCAGACTGACATGGATCCAGTCTCTGAGCGTGTCCAGGGATTCCTTTGGATGGCATTCGATCTTTCAGTTGTGTGAACCTCACTGCTCAGCTTTGTGCCAAGTCTAGATTTGCTGAGGCTGCACTCAATCCCACTGCCTGTGGCATTAATGAAGTTATTAAACAGTACTGGTCCTAAGACAGACTCATGAGGCATAGCATTAATCAGTGATCTTTATCCAGCCACTGAGCTGTTCACAATTGCTCTCTGGATGTGACCATTCAAAGAATTCTTTATCCACTGCACAGTAACACCAAGTCCATGTCTCCCTAATTATGTCATGGAGAACCCTGACAAAGGTCTTACAGATGGCCAGATGGATGACATACACAGCTCTTACCTTGTCCACTGATGCACTCACTCCATCACAGAAGGCCACTAGGTTGATCAGGCAGGATTTGTCCTTGTTGAAGCTGTGCTGACTGCCTTGAATCATCTCCCCACCCTCTGCATGCCATAGCACAGCTTTAAGAAGGAGCTGTTCCATGAACTTCCCAGGCACAGAGGCAAGGCTGACAGGTCAATAATGTTCAGGATCCTCTTTTCTCTCCTTTTTAAAAATGAAAGCAACCCTTGCACCAATTTCTAGAAAAAGAGATATCTCACCATTTCCATTTTAATATGTACCTATTTTTCACAAACCTGTTAACGTTTCACAGAACCAGAGAAATCATGTCAAACAATTTATTTGGTTTTAAAACACTTTACATACTTAGTCTATTTTTTTAATATATTATTAAGAAGTATTTAAAACAACCTGTCTATAACAGTTAGAGAAAATTCTCTAGTCTTTAGTATTTATTAATCTACATCAAAAATATGGAAAAAACAAATAATAGCAAACATAATTTCCCATGTTTGAAGATTTTATTTCTTCTAGCTCTGAAATATTTTCCGGATTTATTTATGGTTTGTATTAATAGAGAACATTCAAGCATAATTCAGAGTCCTCAGGCAAAAGACGCCAAAACTCAGGAGTGGTTGCTATTGTTCTTTATTAATAACTCAGGTTTAAATAGGTTCCTTCTAACAAGGCATTATTATAAAAGCATGAAATTACAATGTCATCCAAAATACTGGAGATTTCTTTGTGTGTGTAACTGATTTTTTATTTGATGAACCAGTTAATGTACTGATCTGAATCTCAAATCATTCTAGTATTTTTTCTTTTGTTGTTCTCTCTGCACATATTACATGCAAATCTATACCATTTGCAATAGCATTACCTTACACTTCAGTATCTGCAGTTCCAACTGCAGTAGCTGCAATTACACCCTGTACACAGAAAGCCACTGATTCATATCAGAGTGAAATGATTGTACAAGCTTTATGGTCAGTCTTTAACATGACAGGAACTGGGTAGGAAATGAGACTTCATGTAAAACTTGGGCTCCACTCTATTGTTTATTTCAGTTCCATTTGTCTTAATTGGAAAAAAAGGAAAAGGTAAAGAACACTCTCCTCTCTGAATTGAAAGACAGATCTGTAGGTCTAAGAAAGTCATAAGATTATATTAGAACTAAAAAGCAGTAGTTTTGGCAATTTAAAACTTTTTCATAATGTTGTCATAGATGTTTCCATATTTCTACCAGAAAATATAAAATTGCCTAGAACCACCAGGAAACATTGACAACGCGTTCTTTATCCTGCATTAATATGTTCTAACCAGTCTGCTTTATCTTTCATGTTTGGAAGAAAGAGAAGAGAAAAATTGAAAGTCAATTTATTTCCAGTACTGATTATTACTCCTAGTTTTAAGACTGTCATAGACTACACTTACTGCTGTTACAGCCATTTCAAGGACTGATGAAATTTCTGAAGTCATGTCAACAACAAAAACAAAACCTTGATTTTCTGGAAAACGTGTGCATCCTTATAATTGCAAAAGAGCATATACATGTTATTTTTGTAACATCATTAATGATAAAAAATATTTATTTGTTGCCAACATATCTATTCTGTGGTTTAGCTCCCTTGAATTTTTCTAAGGAGTTAGAGAGTGAAGTTACCCATCCATGGTGGTTTATGCAATGAAGCTCTGAAGAAAGCTCTGAAGAAAACAGAACATGGTCCCTGTTTCCTGAGTGAGGCATATACAGGTCTGAACACACATCATATTTTGAAATTAAATTATCAAAATATGTTTATAATTAGACCAGTGGTGTTAGGAACTGTTAGGAAGCAGCTCTGATAGTTACTAAAAATACATAAAATACCAAGTAGTCTTCTAATGCCCCCTGAATGTCAGAAGATATTTAATTTTTTTTAATGGATCTGCAGATCCTTTTCTGAACCATGAAAGCATGTGAAGCCTATTCATACATGAAGTTAGAATAATACTTCTCTTAAACAGTGAAACTTTTACTTTGAGATTGAACAATACTAAAACCACATTAAGTTCACATTTCGACAGCATCTTAAAAGTATCTTAGCCTGATACAGTTATTCCCACATGAAACCATATATATACATATATGTGTATATTATATATATTATATATATATAATTAAACTAATTTTTAGGTCTTTGTTTTTATTACAACCTCAGTGATATATAGCTGACTAGAATGATTTGGATATTCTTGAGTAATTTCTGAATTCAGGCCAGGCCTGGGGATACTAAACTTGTCTACAAGAAGATATATGTGAATGGAGTCAGAGAGAATAAAATATTGATTCTTATGGCATCAGGTAAAACACTAACCAAAAATAACCCCCTTCCTTCACATCACTTGCATTTTTTATTCCTAGAGTAAATGGAAGGGTCGAAAATAAAGACTACCAAAGAAATACAGGTCTAATGTCTATATATGTGTGCACAATTTAATATTCTAACAGCCACATGGGAATTAAATATTGATATTAGAATGAATTAATTTCTAATTGCTCAGTTTTAAAGACCACATTTTAGAAGACTTAACTTGAATTTATCCATAAGCATAATATTTGTTACATCACAAAAAGTCAGATCTTCACAACATGTTTTAAAAGTTGGCTGAAGTACTGAGAACAAGTGTAATACCTATAAACCAAAGGCAGGAAAAAAAATAAATTGCCATATGTGTCTTCAAAACAATGGAAAAAGATGTTTCTTTCGTGTTTCTTTTGTAATAGTTAGACTCTATATATATATGGCTTTGTCAGCCTATAAAGTGAGGAAAAAAAAGATCTTTTGTGAGATCAATATTTTTTGTAAAATTACTATAGTGCAGTTATTAAACATAATGAAGAATTAGATTAATAGAAAATAGATTTGGACTTGCTCTTACAAAATACAATCTTAAAATAATACATATTAAGAATACTTAAAGGATTTTTTTTTTCTCATTTTAGGGAGATGATTACATAGACAAAATTATATCCTGAGTTTATTTCATCCACATCATCCATGATTTCATTTAAGACTTAATTTTCATACAACATTTGAAATCTGTGAGGTAAAATTTTGTCTACAGTAATGAAGAATGTGGCCTGGTAGAAGTACATCTGAAAGTGAGAGAATTCATGCTAATTGTTCACACTGTGTGCCTAAGTGTGGATTTTTTGTCTGTGTGGTTCTTGTAACTTCTTGCTTAGATGTTCTCCACCAAATGCTTGTTAGTCTCAAGGAAGCACCAGATCTTGCAATTTATTTGCTTACAGAATCAGACCATGTCCTGCCCTCCCAGCCCCACCTGAGATGTGAAACAGAAGGATGACAGTACAGGTAATCAGAGAATTATGGCAAACACACACTCCTGGGCCAAGATGAAATGTTTACATAGGAGCACTATTAGTATGCCATCTCACCCATATTGTGATATGGAAATGGTTTTTCTTGAATGCCCACAGAAAGGGCAAAATAGATTCACATTTTTCATAAAGCATTAGATGCTACAAACAACATAAGGACATCTGCTGATGCTTGGGCTTTCAGTGGTTACATTTTTACCTCTGTGTACCAATGATTTCAAGCATTTTAGAGAGGCATAAATTCTTACTTGAATGTCAGCTGATTAGTATAGACAGGTCTCAGAATGTATTTGTCAGCCAGCTTCTTTTATTCCCCCTGTTACAGCTGCCAAAACCAGTAGACACTTAAACACAAATGTCTGAAGCACAGTAGCTTTAGTCACAATCCCGAAGAAAATGTGTTACTGAATTCACACTCCCTTCACTTTCAGTAACTCTCCTCAGCACTTTTATTTCCCAAACAAATAAAAATGCAGGTTAGGCCCCCGATATAGTTGCTTTAAATGTTTTCATTGATACACTTTTTGACTTCTACTTTTGGTTTTAGCTGTAGTAGTTTAACATGAATGGAATATTTGCCAGTCTTCACTTCCTGTGCCCACAATATCAAAGTTCTTTCTTCCTAGATGTGTGCACAGTTTGAGTTGAGGGTCATGATATTACTTCCCTATTACTCTGACAGAAATATATGTCACTATCTTCATAATACACAGTATGACTGTCTGGAACTGTCTAATCTTGAACCATATCTGTTGCATGCTAGTGAAGTTGTTATTAAAAAAAAGTCTAAAAATCTGGACCATGTTTCATTCTTGTGAAGAATCACATCATGAGAGTTCTGTTTCTTTTCGGAACACTCTCTCATTATATGAGATATTATTGCAATGTTCGTAGCTTTATATCTGCAGAAATGAACTTAAGTGACTATTGATGAAGAGTGCAGACAGAACAAGAAACAAAAAAGGGGACATCACATATAAGGCACTAAACAATTCCTAGGATAATCCATTCATGCTTTGTTTAGAATAGAAGTCATCGTATTCTATTCTGGTCTTTCCACTAGTCTGTCAAGTCCCAAATGACAGAGGCACTTGCAAAAGAACAAAGATCATTTATTTTCCTCAAAATTTTTATTTTTACTCCTAGGATTGGAATAAAATAAAATAAAATAATAATTAAAAAAAGTTGTACTGGTACAGGTGATTCCTTTGCTTCTATTTGCTTTAGCTAGGAAAGCTTATTTCTTTAAATAATACTTTTAGAATTGTTTGCAATAAACTCTTTTATTGCTGAAAAGACATATTTGTTCTCAGAAACTTTGTTATCAGACTCAGAAAGTCTGTACATTAAACCTATTAAAATGTTGCCTGCCTACTCTTACATCTGTAGGTACCAAGTCTTGAAAAGAACTTTCCTGAATGTACGCACATCAAATAACCTTGTGCTGACAGCAAAATAGTAACAGAGGAAACCACCCACCTATTGCATAATTGTTTATGTTGCACATCCTTATGTAATAAGTGTCACTGTGCCTGTTTGAGCCTCTTTGGGGGTCTCTGGTGGTCACCAGTGGTTGTTTGGGGAGCTGTCCCCTATTCAGTTTTAAGCAGGTTGAGTGCCAAAGAGGATATGACCTGTAACTTGGTGCCATATCTTTTCAAATAATTGTCAAGCAGGTTGCAAAATACAAAAGCTGTTCAAAAACTTCAGGCAACATCTGCTTAACACATTCAATAGCATCTTCCTGCATTCAAAAAAGGAGTTAAAGGTGAAAATAATCCTGTCAGGTTTCATCTGCAACAGAGGTGAGAGCAAAGGACAGGGGCAGAGTATTCTGCTTGAAGACTCAGAGCTTAAAGATAGCAAGAATTCTATTTAAAATACAGAGAACTCTGCTTAAAGACAAGAGGACAAGAGGAAATTAGCTCAAGATATGACAGGGGACGTTCATGCTGGACATCATGAAGAATTTCTGCATGGAATGGATTGTCAAGAATTGGAACAGATTGCGCAGTGAGGTGGTGGAGTCACCATCACTGGAGATGTTCAAGAAACAAATAGATGTGGCACTTAGGGGTATGGTCCTGTTGCTGTGGTGCTGTTTGGTCAAAGGTTGGACTTGACAGTCCAATCTAAATGATTCTGTGATTCCATGATTATTTTTCAGTATTGTAATTTCTTTTCTCCTTCTTTTCTAAATTGTAGTGCTCATAACTGATATTCAAGACATTGTGTCTTCATTCTTTGCTGAAAAAAAAAAAAAAAAAATGACCTTTTTTGCTATTGGCTGAAGCTTTCATACCTTCTATGCAGGTTTCCACTGGTTGAAAGTGGACCCATGCATTTCAGTCAGTTACTGGCTTTTTACTCGCTGTTGTCATAAAAGACCATTTCCTTCTTAAAATGGTCAATTAAGTTCATGGAGATAAATGGACAAGAGTGTACAATTTCTTAACAACACTGTCAGGATTATCCTGGCACTGAAGACAAAAACTATCATAGACTTTCTTAATGAATAGCAGTAGTTTTCATCAAAGTAGATGTTGTTTTTCCATTTTCTTTTTTCTTTCCTTTGGTCACAATTCAGAGTTAACTACACAGCAAATGAGTGCTTGAAAGCTCTTAAAATACCTACAATGTACTTAAACTAGAGCTCTGTGTTTTTACTTATCTGTTCCATTTGTTTCAGTTTTTACAAAGCACATTATAAAATCAATTGAAGCAGTCATTTTCAGCTGAAAAGAAGCAGACTACAGGTTCATTTTTTATCAGGAGATAATGTGATAGAAGGAGCAAGCAGATGGAGTAAATCAATCAAAGGGAAATTATTCCAAAGCACAGAGGAAAGTTAAAGCAATGAATATGAGAATTAAATAGATATTAAAGTGGCAGAAGGTACTATAAGTAGTAGAGAAATCCCATTCAATTCACTTAGGAAGCCTGGAAACTACAAAAAGGTCCTTTGAAATAACAGAAAGTAATGACTGGACCCACTTCTTAGGAAAGTCTGCTGCCTCCCTGGGGCCCAGTTGAAAGACATGACAAAAAAGCTTCCTAACCTTATACAGCCCTTGGATTATTATCCATTATTGATTTCTCATGTAGTCAGAGATGAAGTTGTAATAAGAAATCCAAGGGCAATCAAGAGAGACTTCAGGGCCTTGGAACAACTGGCTAAGGGATAAGGAGCACAATACTGTTCTCTAAACTGTCAGTTGCAGGGAACAATGTTGGAAAAAACATGGAGACCAAGCAGATCAATACCCAGCTCAGTGACTGGTGTCACAGGCAAAAGTTTGAGTTTTTTGATCATGGGTCAGTCTACACAACACCAGGGTTGCTGGTGACAGAGGGGGTACACCTGTCTCAAAGGGATAAAGGATCTTTTTGTAGGAGGTATCAGGGCTCACTGAAGGAGTTTTAAACTATATTTGAAGAGGAAAGGGATAAAATCAGTCTCCTTAAAGGTAAGTCTGAGGGTGGCACGTCAGTGTTTGAGGTCTACCATTGTGGTCCCTTGGTCTGATCCACAATGTGTTGAGCACACTGAAGCACATTTGAAATGTACCCTTACTAACACACATAGCAGCCTGGCCACCTCAGATGAGCTAGAGGATGGAGATACACACAGCAGCAAAGACACAAGCATAGTTGATGTATTAGAAACCATGGAAGCACCTGAGAATAGTTGCATACAAATTACTTTTTCTCTCCCAAAAAAAGGTGGCGGGATGAATAGCTCAGCTGAAGTGCCTCTACAACCATGCATACAGAATGGACAACAAACAGCAGGAGTTGGAAGCCATTGTGCAGATGTAAAACAATAATGCAATTACAATCATTAAAACATGTTGGAATAACTCAACACAACTGGAGAGCTTCATGGATAGCTATAAACTCTTCAGAAGAGATAGGTGAATATAGAGGTGAGTGTGTAACCCTGTATGTTAGGGACATTTTTGATTGTCTAGAGCTTGACAATGGCAGTGGAAATATCAAGTGTTTATGGATAAGAGTCAGAGCAAAGGTCAACAAGACGAATATAGACCACTCAACTAGGATGAAGAGACAGATGAAATATTCTATCAGCAGTTGGAAGAGAGAGAATTTACTTCAGTCTATTTACTTCAGTCTATATTGAAATCATGTAATAGAAAAACAGTAGTTTTCAATTTGTATCAAAATGCATATAATGAGAAATTATTAGGAAAAGTCACTAAAGCTATTCAAACATGAGTCATATTAGGTCTGTAATGTTTAAAAGAATAATGTTACTCTAGAAAATAATCTTATTATTTTTTGAATAAAAAAGACCTTTTGCTTTGCAAATGTAGGGTTTTAAAAAGTTATTTTTTTTCTAATATATTACTTCAGTGTAAAAGCTTTTCATCTTTTTGGTAGCTCTGAGAATTATCAATATATTTCATTAAATTTTTGTGTTACCTTCTAGCTATGGAAAATCTTTGATGGGACAAATTCTAACATTTTTTAATGGATTTGAGTTTTCTTGTTTCTTTCTTCCTTAAAATTCGAATTTATAAAATACTGCTATTTTAACAGAAGAAACTCAAAAGTAATATATGTTATACTATGATTTATGCATTTCTTATCAATACCATATGTATGGAAGGTGTTTTATGTCCAACTCATGGAAGTGCACAATTCTCTGCTTCCGCTATGGCAAATAATATCTGGACAAGAGATAAGTAGAGTGGCAGAATTGCAGGACAGAGCAACAAAATAATTCAGAGATGTCCTAAATCCATTCAGGCATGCTATTGCTCCTGTGGCCAGGGAACTGTGCTTTGGATTTAAGAATAACTAAAATGAAAAATATTACACACCCTTAAAATTTGTTCAACCATGTTTAAAAAAAATCTCTAGAATATAAGAGAAAAATTATAGTACATCTAATTGAGCAAACACATTTACAAAAAGATTTTTTTCTTTAAATACACATGTGTACCAGAAAACAGCAAAATCTCAGATTGTCAGTTTTATAGATAACAATCAGAAAATAATATTATTTGCAATTGCTGGAAAGACGTAAACAAAGGATGTCAGCAAACATTTCACACTGAAAAGCTTTCAAGTGGTCCTTGGTAATAGTTTGACTTTAAACGCAGTTAATATATTTTTAGAAATTTTGTTTTTCATACACTGTTTGAAAAAGTAGACTGTTTTCAGTACCCTTGGTGACAGTAAATAATGTGTATGTTAGCATTTCCGAAATGACATGAGAAAATTTTTTCCAACATTTTCTAACGCTTCATTAATGTCAATAATTCCATTTAGGGATAGCTAAAATTTTATTTGAATTGGAAGTGTATTATTCACAAATCATGGAGTAATCCACTTGACTGTTTTTGGACTTTTATTCAATTCCATAATGAAAATATCTTGTGGGAAACTGCATCATTTTTATATATTATCAAAGCTCAGACCTTCACTGTTGCAAGCTGATGGAGGAAGAAGACATTAGGTTCTGGGATAAGAAGTTAATCCCCATGTGCATGGAGAGCCCAGAGCCATGAGGGGGTGAATGCCAGCAAACAGAGAGAGACACCACAGAGGTGTGTGTGTCTGTGGTGGCAGCAGCTAGGGAGACCTGAGTGTATGTGTTTTCTACGGGTATGCAATTCAGTGTGATTTTGCTAGTGGACATGAGGTGGCAGTGTCAAGGTAAATATGGGGTGGGCACTGTGGGCACCAGGGGGGCTGAGAGGGGGGGTTGTTGAAAAGATCAGGGACCCAGTCCAGAGGCTGCAGAAATCACAGTCTTGTGGTAGACTGCTGCCAGTGAGATTCCTCTTGCAGGTATGTCTTTGTACATGAAGCCACTGGAAGATCAGGTCCAAGGGCCAACTACTGCTTAGGCTGAGTGTATAAAGCCATGAGATCCACAGTGTGTGTGCACCTGTAATGCCTTAACTGTGAAATAAAATGCCAAATCTAAACATTATAGATCATAATACATAACCATTATATTTTAACAATATAATTAATTGCTTATCAAATGCCTGAATATCTGGAGTTTTTGGCAACATAAACTACACTGCTTTAAATATTAGATCTATTATTCTCAGATAGCTGAAACAATTCAATTTTTTTTATTTTTTTTTTTTTTATTTTTTTTTTCCTGAAGCCAGTTTAGGAGCCCTTTTCTATTGCCCAGTAAAGAGACAGTTTCATGAAGGAAAAAGTATCATAGTATCTGCCAGGTTAATTTAGTTAGGAATAATCACATATACCCTTGTGTGAAGTTTATTCCTGTCAGTACTACCCAGCTCTGTTGTAAAAGTTGTCTCCCATAGGTACACCAGATAACAGATATGGGCTCTCCTCTGCTTGTGACCTGTAGGTTGTGTAAACCTCTTATTGCTCCAGCTAGGGAGTATTAGCTCCAATGGAACTAATACTTGCCTCCTTGCCAATATAGTCTCAGAAGTGGTGGTTGAAGTAGTGAAATAGCAGTGGAACACATCACTTCTGAGTTTAAGACTTGGGTCTGGAGAGAGCCACAGAAACAAGGTGTAAAGACTTGCACTACTGCACTGGAACTCATGAGATTTTGACAGACCAAGACCTGTACAAGTCCCTTAGCAGCTCCTGTGGAGGGGAGCACTGCAACAAATAAATTGTGCTACATGGACGGCTTTTTAAGCTGTGAACATAGACTCTAATATGTTTTAATATTTGTTGGCACCACAGAAAATGTTAGGTAGCTAGGGTTTTTTCTAGGTACTTTTGTTGTACTAAATTTTTTGATAATAATATATGATTGATGATAAGGATGCTAATAAATGAACCAAGCCTTGAATGTCCACAAAATATTTTTTGATATAATGAATTTTATCACAACCCTATGTCAACATGCAGACATTAAGAGATGCTCATTCAACTTTTAAATAAGAGGATAGAATAAGGAAAAGCTAATTAGTACACTGATGTTACAAAATATAATGATCTCTAGAGGAAATGAGTGTCTTAATTTAACATACAGCAGTGTATCATATTAAATGAAATAATTGAAAGTCACTCACAGGTTCCTCAAGTCTTTATAAAGACAATTTATGTATTCTACTCCTGGATAAATAGTAGTGTTTGCGAAAAAGAAATGTTTCTTGGGTTTTCTCGTTTGCTTTTTAATTATTGCCAGAAATATGTTTTTATATAAACTTTAAATCACTAAAATAGCATTACCATGTATTACATCCCTGTCTTCTTAGCCAATATTTACAAACAGAGAGATGTAAGGGTATTAAGTCTCCCCAAATTAAGGCTTATTCCAGAAAAAGGCTACCATAGCTTTTCATATTTTAGTCTACTTTTTTATATATATAACATTTTTTTTTAAAAAGATAAATTATTAAAGAATTCATAGTGTTCTTATTCCCAACTCCAAAGTTAACTTATTCCCAAATCCAAATTCCCTATTAGCCACAGTTTTATAGAAAAGGAAATAATTTCCATAGCAACCAGCTGTGACATCACCAAATAGTAGCTCATAGGGAACTACCAAATAAAACCAAAATCCATTATTTGGGCACTTTTACTTCATTAAGCAGCATAAAGAAGGAGACAAGTAAGATGTAGGGGAAAAAAAAAAAAAAAAAGGCAACAAAACCAGAAACCTTCTGTGACCATCATTCAGACTTTATTTATTCTTTTTTTATTCTTTTATTCTTTTTTCAGCACTAACTATAGTCAAAAGTCATTGTGATGTCTTAAGGTTGCATTCTCTTTTCTTCAATTGTTAAAACAGGATGGGATAGTGATGAGGACTTTTATGCATTTAGAAATTGAAACCAGAATATTTAATTGACACACAGACAATTTACATATTTTGCATCTTTCTTTGCTGCACCATGCTACCAAAATCACTAATAATATTGTTACCTGAGTGACTAACCTTCAAATTAAATTTATGTTTAATTCCTAAGAAACAGAAAACGCACTTGTATTAATATGCCATGTGAATTTGTCACAGAATGAATATGTGGATTGCAAGGACCAGAGAAACAGACATTTTTCCTCCAAATGGCAAACAATGGCTTCGAATAAACAAGATAGCTTTTTATTAACGATTTTTACTCTTCTTGCATTTGAAAACGTGTAGACAAATTTGTGCTTCGTGCCACAAAAATAGACAGCCTGTAATTTTCTGTACGGCTCTCCCCAAGAAGTCATGCCATGCCAAAACCAAAGAGCCTTGAAACTTAACATTTACATGTGCTGTGTTTTCAACTTATGTCTTGCCATTTGTACTTAATTTATGCCACACTGGTCATAGTTAGTCAGCCTCCTCCAGAAGGCTATTTACAAGGAAAGGTAGAGAGGTTTGTGGTGCAAAGACAGAAAGAACAAGTTGCAAAAGCAAAACAGATTCACATTTTTGAAACTTACATATAATTGTGCTTACAGTTTTTATATCATTTCACCTAATAAAATATGAACATTTAATGTGCAACTGTGCATAAAACTTCTCTTTTTCAAGGTAGGCACCTATCAGTGAACCAGACTCTATCTTATGCAGGGACTATACACATTAGCAAGCAGGACAGTTACTAAGGAAGAAGCTGTCCCTAACCATCAAAAATACATTTTTAAGGTAACTTCAGCAGAGAGGTAAATAACAAATTTTTGGACATCTTATTTTCTTATTGGGTCAAAAATTTACCTTTAAGTAATATAATCACGTCAAGCAAGAAAGAATAGTTCATTTCTCAGACACTTTAAAAATATAACTCAGATGCTTTTGGAAAGAGTGTAAATGGTATAATTATGTGTTTATGGCTTTTTGAAGCTATCCAATGGCTGCTAAGAAACAGAAAAACCCACTTCTGTCCTTTTATTCAGGTTCTGACCTTCCATTTAACAAATGTGTCTAACATTTATGATTGTGAAGAAAACCCTAGCAAATCACTAATGAGGCATCTGCTTAAACTTGCAGGGAGGCATGAAAAGTAGTTATGAAAACCTAGCTATGAAATGTGTGAAATTTTCTATTTGTTTCACCTAAAAGAATTCATACATATTTCCACTGATGATAATTGAAATGTCAACACTGTTAATTTCATTTGAGAAAAGTCAGTGAAGGTTTCTCTCACACAGTTCTGAGGTTTTGTCTTGTTTGTCTTCTGCAAATGGATTTCAGTTTAGACATACTTGTGGATATTTTTGTCAATGAGCATATTGAAGTTCATCAATCAACAATTTTGACAGGGAAATGTGACAAAGATATTTAGATATTTAATGTGGGTGCCTGTTTTCCTCTTCCTTTTTTTTTTTTTTTTTTTTCCCCTAATGTTTGAATGAAGATTTCCTGGTTTAATTATGTTGATTTGTCAGTTTCAAATATTCCATGTAATATATTGCTAATTGTCATTGTACCAGAAAGATGCAAGGAAGTTTAGTTTTCATATGATCTTTATAATTCGTGTCTGTAAATACCCAAGCTTAAACAGTGTTACAGAGGGCTTTTTTTTTTGGATTTTCATTTTTCCTTGATTCAAAAGCTTTTCTTCTTTCTCATGGGTTGAATAAGAACCAGGGATTTCACCTAAGTTTAAATGCTCGTGACCTAATTTGATAATATAGTAAGGTTTGTAAATTATAGGTCTACAAAATGTTTTGTCAAATTACAACAGTGGTATGGATTACCAACTTGCCAAGAAATTTGGAAACTCATGAATTTATGTGGTTCCACATCATCTCTTTCTGTGGTATTAATTTTATTGACAGTTCTCTTTCAAATTGTTGTAAAGTTATTACTTTATTTTATTTTCTATTTGCCTAAAATACCTCTAAATACCAATTTCAATACTTTGTTTCTATTTTCTCCCAAACTATTAGGCAGAAGAGATTTTCAATTGGTTTAAACTATGCAAAGCAATGTAGGCTAGCACTTTCTTAATTTCTTCTTAAGAGAAGCAGGAGGTGAGGCAAACACAAACAAGATTTTTCAGACATACTTTTCCTGACCCTGGCATTCTCAAATAAGTGAAGTCTTCTGGGCCACTGGTTGTTATGCAGAAACAAATTTGTTCCCTCCCTTGTTAATGATTTTCACACAGCTTCTATTTATAAAGTCAAAATGCTGGTTATTTGTGCTTGTTCAAGTAGCTTTTGAACAAACCTTGTCAGACGCATACATATAATACAGTTACTGGATACTTTTAGCAATTGTTAAATGAAATGAAAAGTATAAACAATTGGGATTGAAACTGCTAACATATGATATGACTTGTTAGAATTTTAGCTTAGATTTTACTTTTGCTTAGTTTCTTCAGTGGACTACAATACATCAAGCACAGAAACAGGAATCACCATAAATTTGGATTAATTCAACATGTTCACTGCATTTTCAAAATGTCACGCAGTATTCACTTAGCTCACTTCCTTTCCCAGTGATTTATTTGCTGTGCAACTGTCCAACCAAACGTTGTGTATATATATATATATAATATATATATATATATATATACACGTGTGTGTGTGTGTTTGCGTATGATGGGAGAAAGCACTTATGTTCTGAAGGAAAAAACTATGTATAATAATTTTTAAAAACAAATTGAGAGAAGATAGTGATATTTACAGTTGGGGTTTTTTGGCATCTTTCTTCTATCCTCACTTTTAAGGAAAGAATGACAACAATTTAAAATAAATGAGTCATATTATGTTATCTGTTTAGCAAATGCATTAGCATCAAAGGTGAAGCATATGAGTATATAAAACCAGATCCATTGGCTCTGCTACTACTTTCCATAGGAGAAGTTATTTGCTCAGAATATATATGCTGAATAACTACTTTCGGTAATTAACCTCCACCATCAACACTATCATTTAGCATATGCTTCACTTTAAACATTTGAAATAACACTAGCCATATAGCAAAAGCTGAGCTCATGCCAAGAAGTTTTATAGAGTGGGGCCATAAAAAAGCCTTACAGAAATGGTAGGAAAAGTAGCTGAAAGAATCACTTGCATTTGAAACCTAGATTGCTAAATAGTCGACTGACAGATAAATCACCTGCTACTATGTATTTAGCACAAATGCACATATTGAACATTGCCTTACCGTTCTTCCCAGCTCCCTCTACTCCTCTGCTCTCGAGTTAGCCTTTGTTTTGTGCTCATCTTTCCTACCAATCTTTGACCATTTTTCAGAGCTTCCAAAGCTTAATGAAAATTGTCCCTGCACTGTTTAAAACGTCACACTACTGACACCACATGTCACTGGCTTGAGCAGTATATCCTACTTACTTTAAATGTAGAAAAGAGAAGCTAAGAGAAGGTAACAGAAGTGAAGCCAAACTAAGCTGAACTAATCTCTGCTTTAACTCTCCTTTCCTTCAGAAGTTTGGGGGTTTTTGTTCGTTTGGTTTGGGGTTTTTTGCAGTTTGATTGGTTGTTTGGTTTTTTTGTTTCTTTCTTTCTGTTTTTTTGATGTCTTATATACACTTTCTGATTAGACACTTGCCACAGCTGTGCTTCCAGTTGGCCAGCCAGTCTTTGGGTCTCATATCTTTGGAATGATGAAAGTTGTGAATATAAGCAAAGATGCTGACAAACAGACACATAACAGGGAAAAACTCCTGGAAAATGCCACTGATATCCCTGGTAGACATATCATAAACTCTAAGCTTTTGGAAAACCTATATTTTTCTAAATACCTATGTGAACAGTAGCAGAAAACACACTAAAATATTTAAAAAATGGATACAGCATATGTACAGTTACTGAGAAAGGAACACATACAAAAGCAGATCATTCACTTTTATTAAAGAAAGTGACAAAGAAAGTTTTGAACTATACATGACTGATGACATGCATTTATGTGATTAATCTCTTCACAGGAGAGTGAAAGTTCTCAGAGTGAATAATTTATAAGCAGGTGAACAAACTTCTGAATGTGATTGACCTTTGGGAAACAAAGACTGCCCTCTTTGGAGCTCAGTATAGCTGAAACATACTTGTAGAGGGTGGGAAGAAAGAAGCTCGCTGTCATAGGTTGCCCGAATCATAACAAAATGCATTAAAGTATCACTTTGGAAGCTTTTCCTCTTTTTACTCAGTGAATTCCAGAATAAAAAGTATAGTCATTAAAAAGAAAAATGAAAAAGTAATGTTGTAAAGTGCATATTTAGTCTCAAATTTAAAAAATGCCTTTAAATATGTGTCAGAAAAGTCAGGAAAGGTTTACAATCAGTATGACTAAATTACAAGGCTGGTAAGCATCTGCACTTTTGTGTCCATTATTTCATATAATGAATCACATTTTGTAAGTATATGAAAATTAATCTTATTTCCTTATAGTAAGCCAAATGAAACATTACAACTGATCCTATTCTTATGCCTAAGCAAAGCATCAATGAAACTGCAAGCAAACATTAAGAATTTCTTTATTCATAATGATCGCTAATGAGAAGAATGTATTTGAATGTACCACAACAAACAAGGTACTAAAGCACATAAAATCCATACTTATTAGTCTCCAATAAGTACTAACTAGACTAGACAGAGCAGTGTAAAAATATTAGCCTACAGGATATAAAATGCACCAATCAAAAAAGTCAAATAAACAAATGTAATTTAATATTGCGCTCATCCCTCTAAGTCTGCATTTTAGTTTGCTAAAATGTCAAGGGCACTCTGTTGAAAGCAAGTGACATTATACCCATTATAGAATCATAGAAAAGCTTTGTTTGAAAAGGACTTTAAAGATCATCTATTTCCAAACCCACTGCTATGGACAGGGAAACCTTCCACAAGACCCATCCAACTCAGGCTCAAACACTTCCAAGGATGGAGCATCCACAACTTCTCTGGGCAACCCATTCTAGTGCCTCACCATGCTCAAAGTAAATAATTTCCTGCTAAGATTTAATCTAAATCTCTCCTCTTTTACTTTAAAATCATTCCCCCTTGTCATAATACTATCTGCCAATGCAAAATGTCGCTCTTCCTCTTTTTGATAATCTCTTTAAGTACTGAAAGGCCGTAATGAGGTTTTGACAAAGCCTTCTCTTCTCCAGGCTGAACAACCCTAGCTATCTCAGCCTGTCTTGACAGGAGAGATGCTGAAGCCTCTTCCATCTTTGAGGTCTCCTCTGGACTCACTGAAACAGGTCCATGTCTTTCATATTCTGAAGATCCCAGACCTGCATGAAGTACTTCGAGTGGGGTCTCACAGGAGCAAAGTAGATGGGGAGAATCCGTTGCCTCAACCTGCTGCCCCCACTGCTTTTGATGCAGTCCAGGAAACACTTAGCTTTCTGGGCTGTGAGTGCACATTGACGGCTCCTGTCCACTCTCACCCACAGGTGCCTCCAAGTCCTTCTCAGCAGGGCTGTTCTCAATCTGTTCATCCCCCAGACTTGGACTGTTCTCAATCTGTTCATCCCCCAGACTTGGACTGACACTGGGGTTTGCCCCAACTCAGTTGCAGCACCTCCCACAGGCCCCCTTCTTGAGCTTGTCCAGGCCTACCTGGATGGCATTCCAGAAAAGCTGTACAGTATTAAATGACTAGCAGTGAATTATGGAAAACTCCAACAGTATTTTGAAAGAGAATAAGCTGACAAATGGGAGTATTTATTGTTCACTTTTGTCCCCAGGATGGAGGGCACAGCATCCCTTGGTAATGTGCGGGGATGTCACGTCCTCTGGCAGATAGACATCATGTAGGGTTGGGTGTTTTCTTCAGGGACTCCAGGAAGATACGCTCACATTCCAAGAAATCCCACTCCTGAAAAGAGAGGGATAGATGTGATGAGTATGAGGGAGCAACATAGAAAGAGGGACACAGTCCAGGGTGGTGCTCATGACTGAGGGAAGTACCCTAAATCCTGCATGCAGGTTGGCACTCATCTATGGTACCCCTTCAGGATGCATGGGGGGCCCCTGTAGCCCATAACCTCACATTGTGAGTGGGACCCACAGATTACGCCTCCAAGAGTATTCCTGCCTGGGAAAGGGCACATCAGGAAATCAGGGGCTAATGGGAGGGGATTGAGACATCACTGAGCCAATCTGGCAGAGCTGGCTTCTCCCACCCGGGGATCCACCAGAAGAGGGACAACCACACTGAGCTAAGGATGTTGGTGACCATGAAGGTGTGATAACCTCTCCTTGCTTCTGCTATCACTCTTCTAACTGCCCACAGTTTTTGCAAGCCTGCCCAGCCCAGACACCCCACCCGGTGTATATCAGGTTCAAATCACACTTTACCAGCCCTGCTCCCACTCAGCTTGTTCCAAGCCCATTCCAGCCCCCATATCCCACTGACTCACCATCTGGGCCCTGTGTTTTAGCACCTGCAGAGTAGCATGGAGCACGCTGGAGCTGGCTGTGTTACCCCTGCTACACCATGGGCTGTGCTGAGGGTGTATCCTGCCCGCAAAACATGCCTGACTGGGTGGTGCCATTGCTGTTGGAGGGATTGCAGATGGGGACAACAGAGCAAACCTTTTCATTGCTGCCCACATGCAGCTGCAACAGTATCCTCCCCAAATTCCCAGTGCAAATGGTCCTTAAATTACCAACATCTCAGAGCACTGCACTAGCTCCAAGAGTTTAGCTGAACTCCTGCAGAGGGTGAGGAAGCAAACTCACAGCCCTCAGGAGCATCCCAAGCCTCCTAACAAGTGGACTACAAGTGCAGCTGCCCTCCACGCATCTTTTCCCATCATCAGCATGCAGGAAGTCTTACGTTGTGTGCTTTCCATAGGGGCACAGATGTCCCAGGCTTCGCTGCACAGCTGTTCAAGCTGTCTCCTCTGCTGAACCACTCTCAGCCAATCCTGCCTCATTCCCAGGAGAAAGAGAAGCTGCTGGCAAAGGTTCACGCCCTTGGAACAGTGGCCACAGGCTGAGAAGGGAAGGTGAGGGGGTATTTGCCTGGTGCAGAAGCTCTTGTTGCTGCCTCAGCTGCTCCAACTGTGTCTGCATGGCCTGGAGCCTGTCCTGGTGTTCAGACTGTAGTCGTCGTGCCTCGCGCAGGGCTCGCTTCCCTGCTCTGCACTTCTCTGATGAGCGCTGCAAGGCAGAATGGCTGAGGAGATGGCAGACAGGGCCCCTCACTGACCAGAGGCAGGGCTCCTTTGCACATCCCCTTATTCCCAGTTCAGGATTAGGATTCATGTCTTTGGACGTGGTGTGAAGCCCCAGCTTTGCTTCCAGCCTCCATAGAGCTGTGATTGCAGTGCAGACACTACACTTACTTCAATTATACTCTTGATCTCCTTCTCCTTTTTCTGGATGCGCTGTGTGGCCCTGTTCACCTTCTCGTTCTTTAGCTCCAGGCTGTGCCAGAACTCATCTAGCTGCTCCCTGTCCTTCTTCAGCTGCTCCTCCTTGGCTCGCAGCTTGTGGTCCCGCAATGTCAGCTCTGCCTGTTCCTAGGATGGGGGAAGCAGATGCATTACCTGTGCTGTTCTGTCTCCTGATCAGTGGGATCAGCCCTTGCTGATCTTCTGCAGGCTAATTTGGGGTGCAGAGCAACACCAGTAGGTATTTGAGCAAAGCCCTCATTAACCCACCCTTTGGGGTCAAGGCTGGCATAGCCCTGATTGTACAGACACACACATTCTTTCCCTGGAAAGGATGGAGCCCCTTACGATGTTGCACACCCTAGGTGTGCTCAAGGAACCTTGCTCCTTGTGTTTGTTTGTCAGCAGTGGAAAGACTTGGCCTGAATGGTTATTTTTCACCCCTCTAGTGCTTAAAAAGGCTGCTCTGATGCCATATATCCACCCTTGACAGCCCCAGGCATGAGTAAAACTGCCCATGGCACAGGAAACTTTTGCTTAAGCTATCTTGGGGGTTTCCTCTCAGCAGACTTAAAATGAAGGTCTGCTGCATCTGCTCTGACTGTCCAAATTCCTTACAGGCGCAGGAGACAGACAGATGACTGATGCTTCAGTCAACATCTAAGACACACTGGTGGAGGCTGTTTTTGAAGAACCAGGTTCTCTCCACACTGAGTGATGTCTCTGACTTTACACCTGGAGGCAGCACACCCTGTGTGCGGGACCCATCCCTGGAGCCTGCCAGGTAGTGCTGGAGTCCATAGGAATGGGCTCCACTCTGGTACCTTGGCCAGTTTCATCCGCGTGTGGTTCATCTCCTGGGATTGCTCCATCTTCTGCTCCAGCCATTCCTCCCTCAGCTTCTCTCGGGTGTGGAATTCAGTCCACTCAGCCTCCAGCTTCCCTTGCTTCTCTGAGCACTTCTGCAGCATTGATTTCTGCTCCTTCAGCAAAGTGTTCTGGAGAGCATGGCAAGAGGGGCAGAGAGGAAGCCCTAAGTCCCATCTGTCATAGGAGTTTTCACATTTAATCCATTCTTGCCATTAAACCCCACACAGCACTGAAAAGCTGGCTCCAGATGGCTTCTATCCTCAAGAACCAGCATGCATCATGCAGGCACACAGCAGCCTCTGATATCTGCATGTCAGAGTGTTGTCTGAATGGCAATTCCCCGTGTGACCATGTGTGGGATGAGAAAGATGGAGGACAGATGAAGGGAGGCTACAGCCCAGCACCCAGCTCCTTCTGTCATCACACACTGCAGTGCAGAACTGCACAGGCTGACAGAACACAGGAGAAGCACCTGGCCATGTCCACCCCACCTCACCTTCAGTCTCTCCATCTCTTCTTGCTTCAGGGAGAGCTGCTGCCTCATGAATTGTTGCAGCTCCTCCAGTGAATGTTGCAGTGATTCCACTCTGGCTTCATATGCCATTGCCTTCCTGTGCTCCTGTGTTTGGACACAGAGGAGAGACAGATGCCATTCCAAGACTCCAGACCAGGGGCCTTCAGTGGGCAAGACACATGCCCCCATACCCACACAGGAGGACTGACCAGAGCAGAAAACACAGACTGGGCTCACCTGCTCCAGCAGCTGAGTCTGCTCACTCAGCCCAGCCTTTAGTTTGGCAATTGCCTCCTGGAATTGGCTCCGTTCCTCTGCCATATCCCTCTGCTGCTGCGACAGCCTGTCCTGGAGCTCTGGGGAGAGGCAGCAGCAGGCTTGTGAGCAGCATGAGCTGGGACATCCTCGCTCCATCCACACCATATTCACAGAAAAAAATGCACGTGCTTGTGCTCACCATCCCCTGCATGTCCCCAGAACTTTGTTTTGTTAAGTGGAGACCCCAAGATGTTGGGTGACAAAGGCAAGTCTGAGCTGGACTGACTCTCTAGTGAACTCATTAGCAGAGGTGAGGGTCTACAGGTGTAGATCCATAGGAATGAAACCTAGTTTGATGATATGTACCCTTGAGCTGCTTGTCCTGCTCCTGGGACATGGGCAGCTGCTGTGCCAGGGCTGTGTCCTTTCTCTGCAGGGGGATGCAAGCTTCTGGCTGCTCATTCTGCTGCAGTCTGTCCTCCTGCTGCCCATCGTCCTCCACCACCTTCATCTGCCTCCTGCCCAAGAGGTCACAGCAAGGAAAAAGTGTTGATTTCTTGGCCAAACCCAGCATGCTGGAGATGAGCTGGCTGTGGAATTGACCCTTCCTTCTTGTCACCCAGAGCAGTGTTGGCGAGAGTGAGCCTTGGCTCCCCATGGGGCTGGCCTCTGCCACCACCAGGTCCACACTAACATGGCTGTCCCTGCCAGGGGTGAACTGGGGAAGCACCTCAGCATTCCTGCCCCAGGGTAGATGGACAGAGCTGTGGGCAAGGACAGAGAAGGGGAGCACAGGCAAGAGCCTGCTACCTGTGGGAATGTGCAATGAGATCCATGTCTTCCTGGAGCCGCAGCTGGAGAAGCTCCTGGAACTGCCTTTGCTGTTCCTGCTTTTTCTCCAGTGTTGTGACCTGCCAGACACCCAGAGAGAAACTCCTTGTGCCACCCTAGGGAGAGAATTCCCACAGCAGCACTTTGAAACTGTAGGCATCTCTGGACAGCAAGGTTTCTTCTATCTGCCCTGTCACCTTGATGCTACTTGGAGCAGACATGACTCCTTCTCCTCTTGGTCATCTGTGGTCCCCCATCCAGCAGGCAATGAGGCTCACCTGGGTTTCCAGTTGTGACACATGTGCCTGGATGTGAAGCAGTGCTAACAAGCAGCTTGATGTGGGTTGGCGATGTAACTCGGCTGCATTAAGCTGAGGGGACAGAGAGATGTTGTCAAGGAGATAAAGCAACAGATAGAACATCTCCTCATGTTGGAGCAGCAAACTGCCTACTGCAACCCTTCCTTTATCCTTCTTCTGCCCAACCCCACTGCTGGTCTGGGTTTCTTCTCCCCAGGAGCAACCCCTACCCCAGATACAGGCATTCTGGGCTTCTCAGGGACATATTCAAGGAGCAGACTGTGATTTATCTGGGAGACAGTGTGTATCCTGCCACCAGGGCTAGGTGAGGACACCCATCTAGATACAAAATGGAGGATTCCAAGACTAAATTAGAGATACCCCTGCTGTGAAAGTTCTAATTCCCCTTCAGTTGTCAAGAAACAACTTCACAGCTCTTCCCTGCTCCCCACTGCTGATTTGAAGGGGGTGAGACCAGGGGCAGTAATGATCTGCCTCAGCCCCAGCCCTGGTGACACTCAGGTTCTCTCCTGAAATTTGGGCTCACCTCTAGAAATTCAAAGTTCTCTTCAAGTTTGCTGAAGAGGTCATCCTCTAGAATACACCTGTGACACAATCCTGAGTTAGCACCACCGCCAGATGAGCTTGCCAAAGGTACCCTGGGGACAGCTGGAGGATACCAGGTGGGCACAGCACATCAGCCACATCATACAACAGAGAAAAATGAAGGGAAAATCGGACTGGAATAAAAGATAGCAGTGTTGGGATTGCTCTGTTTAACAAACAACTCTTACAAGGGAGATTTATGGAAGATGTACAGGGCTGAGGGGCACTCAGCTCTTTCTGGGAACCTTCAGGCTCTGAGATTCCCCCTTCCCAGAGTCATCAGAGGTAACTGGGGACTAAACAGAGATCCCTAAGAGTGAGAAGATGTGTCTGAAAGGCACTCACTTCTCATTGGTCTGTGAGTAGGTGTTCTCGGGTTTCAAATTACTACCCTCAGCTGTCTGGGAAGCTCTGGAAGCTTTAGCAGGATATCCATCTGGCAATCAAACAGATAGCAATTAGGACAGTGGACCCAGACTTATTCCTGACTCAATCTCTCCAAAAGGGAATCTGATGTGTCTCCATGGACCACTACTGGAGCTCAGTGCACACTGGCACCATGTCCCCACTATGCCAAAAAATGAGGATGGCGTGATCTTGCAGATTGGCAGCCTGCTCTGAGGATGGCTGGTCACAGCCTGGGCAGCATTCCCATGGCCCAGGGTGGTGCTGTGGCTCCTGCCTTTTGCTAAGTTCTTTTTGAAGGGCAGGGGGACCGTCTCTGCCTATGGCTGCCCAAACTATACCCTACCCAAATCACACGATACACACCTGGGGGTCTGGCCTCTTGGGAGGGATCTGCCTTTGCAGATTCCAACAGTTCTGCTGAGGCTTCTTTCATGGTGCTGAGCTGAGGGTCTGGCTGCCTGTGTGGACACAGAGACACAAGAGATGCTTAGCAGTGTCACAGCTCAGGGAGAGGGGCAAGGTAAACAGCTGCTTGGCATTTTTGTCAGTTTACATCTTGGCTGTCCCCTGGGATCAAATGGGCAAGAGCCCAATGATTCTCCAGAGCTGCCTTCCCTTTCAGTTATAGACCAGAGGGATCACTGGTGGCTACTCACCCTCCCCATTCCCTCATCTCCTCCCACACACAGTGACTTTCTGCACAACACTTTTCCCATGGAGAATGACTGAAAGGCAAAGGAGGTCTGTGCTCTGTTCTCTGTCCTGTGGGGCAGCTGACTGTTGTGGTGCTCTTGTGGAGGCATCTGGCTGGCTTCAAGCACAAAGCATTCAATAGGAGAGAGCCAAGGAGAGAATGAAAGATGAGACCCTTGCCCTCAACATCCATTCCTGCCTCACAGCTGACAACCTACCCCAGCTGGCTAAGGCAGGATGCAGCTTTTTGACTTCAGAAGGAGCACAAGCACCTCAAAACCTCCATCACTGGTGTTCCTTCTTGCTGCCCCTGGGCAGCAGTAGCCCCAGCTAATACACCTCTGCCCATGACACATGGCAGTTTGTCCAAAATTCACTTCTGAGTCCCATTTGGATGGCACAAATCTGACCTTGTGTCCATGTGAACTCAACCATAGGAGGTGCTTTGCTTGCAACTAGCAGGATTGAGGGGAAATGAAGGTAGGAGCAAGGAGAATAGGGGAGCTTGTGGAGGTGTGCTGATCCAGGACAGCTCCATGGAATCTGATGGCATGCGTGCAATCTTGGCCACAGATGGAAAGAGCTCAGAGCTGTGATGGGACAGTGGGCTGGGTCAGTAGTAGAAAGCCCCAACCTGAGAGAGGACACTGCTTGGAATTAATTTCCTAAATCTGAGCCAAAAATTTCTGAGAAGTCCTCCTGATGGAGAAGCTACATGTGGAGCAGACAGAAGACCTGCAGCTATTGACTGCCTTTACCTGACAGGACTGTGGGCATCCAGCTCTTTGCCCAGGACCTCCAAGGCCTTCACCTGGGCTTGAGCCTTCTTGCGAGCCAAGGCAGCACTCAGCCAGTCGCCCTCCTCCTTTGGTGGGTTGGCATTAGCTGCTGCATCCCCAGTGGCTGGCAGCTGCTTGGCAGGAACAAGCTGGTTGTCTGCAGCAGGACTGGTCTTTGCAAGAGGCTGTGGCTCCAAATCCATCAACACCTCATCTTTCAAGCTCAGACGGTCACAACCAGTCCTGGCCTCCCTCACAGGGCTGTGCCTGGCTGAAGGAGATGATTTGGAGTTAGGCTCCTCTTTCAGTTTGCCACTGTTTTGGGACACACAGCTGCTGCAAGGAGAAGCAGTCACATACCTGCCTTCAAGGGGACCCTGAATGTGAGGGGACCCTGGGAACCCTGCCTACCCCACTGCAAGGGCAGCATGGCTAGTAACTGGAGCTGCAGACACACACAGATCGCAGTGCCTCAAAAGCTGATTCTTTGTTGTCTGGTCTTCATACCCAGAGGCCTCATACTCATGTCCAAAGACACATTTTCCCTTGTCCTGATTCTCTTCCTTCTCTGTTCAGAGAAGCAGCCTTGAGTCAGGACCCAGAGGAGCAGCTGTCTGCTAAGACAGCAACCCTCCTCATCCTTTCCTGCAGTTTCTACTAGGATTGCTCCTCTGGGAAAGCACAGGTGGAAACATCTTCACTCAAAAACCTTGAGCAACTTGCTGCCCAAGTGTGGCTGGGAGCACCTTCTTTCCTTGGAATTAGACCACATCCAAATGCAACTGAGTCATGGCTACAGTGCAAATGCTCCTAGGCTGCCTCTAGGGCAGACTGGGAAATTTTGCAACAGCCATCTTCATCTCTGCATTGACAGAGAGCATATTAAGAACCCTACTCACCACTACAGAAAGAGCACTTTCTTTGGAGGGGTATTAGAAACCAATCTAGCTCTCCCAAGCTAATGGTGTCACCTCTGCTGACCTTCCCAGTGTCCCTGGCTGGGCTCACCAGGGACTTCTTTTGGTTCTTCTTATCCATTTCTAACTCACTGTGACCTCTCTTGCTTGTCTCTTACAGGAAAAGTATAAGGATGCTGCTCTTGCAGCTGCCAAGCTCACAAAACAGCAGTAGAAAAGCTCCCAGTCTGAACAAGCTTTGCTTGCTCTTTTGAAACACCCCAAGAAGAAAGGTCTGCTCTCCAGCCTCATCAGTGTAATGCCTTCCTTCCCAGGCTAGAGAGAACTTCCAGGAGTTCAGCCAGTATTAGGAGAATAAAAGATTTAGTTTCACTCAGCCAGCAATGGGGTACCTTTACCAAGTGAACCAACTGCTTCCTATTCAGTGTCTCCTGGCCAATAGCAACCCTTGATCTGTGTGTGAGTTCTAACCCTGAAGTGTTTCAGAGTCCCTGGGCAACCCCAAAAGCACTGTTTCAGCATCAGGGCTGCAAGAGGCCTCCAACCAAGCAGTTAGGGATTAGGGGAGGAGAAGAACTGAAATAAAAGTTCTACCCTAGATTTGGGAAAGATCCCAAGTAAGGAATATAGGTCTCCAGTAAACAAACCCCCTCGATGGTCACCTGTGGTTAAGGAAGGACACAATGCACTCAACCGCAGGTTTTAGACAAAGATTCTGGAACATTCCAGCAGCCAGGGCTGCCACCTGTGCCCGGTGTCCTTCCCCCTCTGTCCCATGTGTTTCCAGGAGATCAAAGCTCCTACATATACGATTGGAAAGCATGTGAGTGTACATACCTCTCAAACTCTTGCCATTTTCAGCCTATGGAGAAAGAAAGATTCCCTCATTAGAACATGAAGCAGGTATGATCACCTTCCCAAAACACACTAAGGCCAGAGGCAGTTTCTCCAAAACAAACGCACAGCCCTCCTCCTGCCCACGCTCTTTGGGAATTGGCACGTGAAATGCAGGGAAACCAAAGAGATATTTCCAACCTCAGGGACAGCAGAGCCTCCAGCCCCTGGGGTCCCTCCTGCCTTCCAGCAGAAGGGCCGGCCCATCCACTTCGGAGCTGACATTCCCACCTTCTGGCCGTAACACACTCACCATGGCCGTGTGTCCCAGCCTTCCCGTGACTCAGGAACTCAGTCTATGGATTGCTTTGATGGGCAGGGGGGCAGGACAGACCCCCGGGGACAGGACAGACCCTTGCGCGTTCCCAGCGTTCCAGGTTGCCATGGCGACGGCGATGGCGATGGCGATGGCGATGGCAATGGCGATGGTGATGCCTCTCCCAGAGGATCGTCAGAACCCTCTGCCACAGCCCCCGTGCCACGGTCTCCCCCCTGGCCCCGGGACCCCTCTCCGGCGGGAGATTGTGACTGAGGGAGGCATCCCACACTCTCCATCACTAAGTGACCTGAGGGCTGGCGCTCATCCGTGGTACCCCTCGGAGTGAATGTGGGACCATAGCCTCACCTGTAGCCCATGACCTCACACTTGTGGGACCCACAGATGAAGCCTCCAAGATCATCCCCACCCGGGCAAGGGCACATCAGGAAAGAAGGGTCTGATGGGAGAGGAAGGGGACATCACTGAGCCAGAGTCTGGCTTCTCCCACTCAGGGATGGGGTGGGAGAGGGACAACAGTGAGCTAAAGGTTTTATCAGTGAACACAAGACAAGCTGCAAGAAAACACCTGCCCTTACTTCTGCTATCACTCCTCTATTGCCCACGAAGCTACAGCACCAGCCCAGTGGCTCTGCACCCTCTGGAGCTGGCAGAGAAAACAGGGCTACTTGCAGTCAAGTAATATTCATATTACTTCATAAACTTCTAGCTAATATAAAATAGCTAGAAAATGTAAAATGAATTAATTTTTTATGCAGAAGGCAAAATTCATTACCCCTCCCTGAAGAAACATTTGCAACTTTCTCTTTTTGCCAACTTTTTAAATTTAGCCTGTCTGATGGGAAAGAGAAATATAGTTGTAGAAATATTTGAATAGGTTTTGTGGAGTATACTTGGGCAACTTCTTACATCAGGAAAAGAAAAATCTGCATGTCTGAGCATGCTTTCTGTGAAAGAGTATGTCTGAGCTCTCATCCAAAATCATGTATGCAAATTCTACCATAACTAATTTCTATATTAGTGTTTTTCCATACCTTTCTTTTTTCCCCTGTCCCTGTGGGATTTTTTAATGGTTGGGAAAATTACAAGTTCCAAACAAATTATTGCAACTATGAACTAAAAGGGAGGTGACTCTTTAGCTAAGCTGACAAAAACTAAGAAACCACTGTTGTTGTTTTTTTTTTTCTTCATAACATTTTCTCTTTTACATTTTTTTACGTTCAGTCTTGCTCATTGCTTTGACCAAGTGACAAGTCTGTTCATTTCATGACATTTTCCTTTCATTTCAGAAAAAGTGAGGAAACAATTTCACATCTTACTGGGTGACCTGGAAGCTCTGTATCTTCTTAGTAATTTTTATCACAAATTCCTTTATCTACATAATAATTTGAAACCCATCAGAGAAATGTCATTCTTACAAAAGATAACACAGCAGAGCAGGACAACTAACTTAAATGGTGCCACTCTAAAAAATGTTTTGAAATATTAGTCTAATGGCTTTCAAAATGTACATTAAGCTTTAATGATCAGAGCAACAGAGATCAATATTCCCAGTGGAATTGCAGCAGGAATTTACACTGCCTGTTGGTCTGAACTATTAATAAACTCTTCTCCAGGTTTCCTCACAGTTGCACTGCTCAGTGTGGAATACACACAGCGTGCTGAATGTATGCTGGCTCCAGTTTGCACCAAATACTCTACACATCTGTGTTACTGGTGGAGAGTGAACCCTTCCAGAGTGCACAGTGTCTGAAAGAATGCTGAAGGCACATTCCTAACCCAGAAGAACATGCATGAAAAAGTGTGAATTCAGGAGAACTCAGGGAGTTATTGAAAATGGAGATGGAGGAGTCTGGTTTTTAAGATTGCAGACAACAGGGATGAAGTAGTAGAACCAGCACCATCAGACCTTTAAGGTTAATGCAGTTTGGTTTCGCTTTGTCTGAGACTAGAACTGAGATATAGAAACTTAAGATAAAAAAGCATGATGTCACGTGGCACATTCTGGTGGAGGCTGTTCCTGAGCAGCCAAGATTTCACCACACCAAATGATGTTTCTGACTTTACACCTGGAGGCAGCACTGAATGTCTTCCCTGTGGGCAGGATCCATACCTGGAGCATCCCAGGTGGTGCTGGTGGCCATGGGAAGGAGCCCCACTGTGGTACCTTGTCCAGTCTCATCTTCATGATGTCCACCTGCCAGGATCACTCCTCATGCTCCAGTCACTCTTCTCTCAGTTTCTCTCAGGTGTGGAATTCAGCCTTCTCAGCCTCCAGCTTCCCTTGCTTCTCTGAGCACCTCTGAAGCACTGATTTCTGCTCCTTCAGCAAAGTGTTCTGGAGAGCATGGCAAGAGGGGTAGAGAGGAAGCCCTAAGTCCCATTTGCATTAGGATTCTTCTGTATGCTAGAAGGATTGTGATTTCCCTTGTGATGAGGATTGGGATGAGGCAGACAGATGAAGGGAGGCTGCAGCCCAGCACCCAGTCCTTTCTGTCATCACGTGTAGCAGTGCAGCACTACACAGGCTGACAGAACACATGAGAAGCACCTGGCTGTGTCCACCCAACCTCACCTTCGGGCTCTCCATCTATTTTCACTCCAGGGACAAATACTGCTTCATGAATTGTTGCAGCTCCTCCAGCAAGTGCAGAAAAAGAAAATTTGCAGAAAAAGACAATTTGCAGATAAAGAGAATTCACTGAAAAACTGCACATGCTTGTAACTCACCACATCCTGTACATCCCCGGGACTCCATTTTGTCAAGAGGAGACCCTGAGGTCTTGGATGACCAAGACAAGCAAGGCTTTCTGAGCCTCAGCTGGACTGACTTTCTCCAATGAACTCTTTAGCAGAGGTCTATACTGTGATTGCCCTTGTGTAATATTCCAGATGCAGTACCTGTAGGTCCCATAGGAGTGAATTCCACTTTGATGAAACACCCCCTGGAGCTGCTTGTCCTTCTCCTGGGACATGGAATGTTGCTGTGCTGGGGCCATGACCTGGCTCTGTGGCAGAAACTGAGCTGCCAGCTGCTGCTTCTCCTCACACTACAGCTTCTCTGCCTGTTGCCACATCTGTTGTCATTAGTTCTCCCTTCTCATTTATAGGAGAGGTACACTCTCTTTGGACTTTTTTTTTTCTGACCTGTGCCCTTGTAGAATCCCTTATTGTTTTTCATATCCCTGGCCAAGTCCATTTTCATCTGTGACTCAAAGTTTTAAACGATGTATTTACAGGAAAGACTCGTAATTTCAAAATCTTTAAAGAGACTAGGTGTAACTCAAGGAATAAAGTTCATTTGCAGCTCAAATCCCTTTCAATACAAATACAGTACTGGCTATTACTCTCTTATGTAGTTTATTTCAACTATGACTTGCCTGTGTCAGGTAATTGAAGGCTGACAGCAGAGATTATTTAGCCAAGTGGCTTACACTGCATGTCTTGCAAAGATATGAAAAAAGTTATTTAAGGTTATAACAATGACATTTGAATAGACTTTCCTACTTCAAAATTTTGATATCACTCAAATAGGAAACAATAACATTATGTTCTCTGTTTCTTTAAATTCCTTTGAACAATGCTATAGTAAGTCCACTTTGTTAAATGCCAGGTAAATCTAGGCCTGGTTAATAATACCTAGCTATTGTTTATAATTGTTACCATGAGAGATGGTGTCTGATTTCTTTTTTTCTTTTTTTTTTTTGTTTGTTTGTTTGTTTGTTTTTGTTTTAAATTTTTGTATTAGATTAATGCTGGTTTAAAATTACCAATTTTCAACAGGAGCTAAGTTCAAACCTAGAGTTTTACAGCTGCAATTTATTAAAGAACAGTCACTTTAAAGATACAGTATTGAAAGATTAGCAGTGAATTATAGCACACACTGCACATTAAACCTCTAGGTTGTGCAGCAAATTTACAGACAATCTGCAACCTGAAATATTAATTTCTTAGTGCTTTGGAGATTACATTAATTACAGTCACTCTAAGAATGCAATAATTAGACTGTTTTACAGGAGCCAGTAAGGTCAGTTTATACAAGTAATTTTTCACCTGCGACAAAGCTCCATGAATATATTAACTCATCACCAACTGCATTTTCTGCTCAAAGTTGTCTTGTTTTGAAAGCAAAGCAATAGGAGTGTTGGACTTGTGACAGAATGAAGTTCCACTGCTGCAGTTGGAGATGTTCTGGCATGGGATTTCATCAGAAGGCAATATACAGCCATGAATGCTAATGGCCCTTTGTCATAGCTGAAAATCAATCCTGTCTGTTAACACAAAAAGCTGATATGAGAACATGAATGATACTGGAATGCTGCCAAAGCTGGACATTTTGTATGTTGTAAGGTATTTCTAAAAGTGTAAAACAAATTTGGGAGTACAAGCTGGGCTGCAACTCTACCTTGCAGTGGTAGTTCATCAGTACCCCAGCTTTGCTGGAATATTCATCTCTGGGGAAAGGCAGAAAAAACCCCAAAGGAAGTATAGGAAACCTGAGATTTGCTTCTTAGTAATAAAGAAAAGTATTAGATGGTGCCTGATTAAAAAAAAAAAAACAAAAACAAACAAACAAAAAACAGAAAAACAAAAACAAAAACCAACCAACCAAACAAACAAAAACAAAAACCACAAAACAAAACAAACAAACAAACAAAAAACCTAAGAAGGCAGTAAGTTTATCTGTACATTTTTTTAAAGGTTATAGTTTGGGTTGAATCAACACTGTAAAACACATCCTGAGCATATTTATTATGTTTCCAAATTCACAGAGTTCAAATATGCCTGTAGAGATGTATAAAGAAAAAAATATTTTGCAGCAGTAATGGTAAAAGATTGGAATAAATCAGTACTAAAATTTGCATTTATTAATATTTGAATTAGATACCTAAATCTGAGGATAGTTATCAATCTGAAAAAAATAAATGATTTCCATACAAGTCCAACTAAAACATTTCACCAAAACTGAACATTGACAAATATGTTTTGTTTTTTTTTTCCAAGGAAACTGAAGATTTTTGGTTTTGTTTTAAACTGCAATAGTAACATCTTCCAATTAAGACCTGAACTGTCTGATTCCAGGCACCACACACTGTACCTCAGAATGAATCTCTATCTGTAGAAGATTAAGGTTAATGGAATTGATTGTGTTGAAAATGCAACTTCAGAATCCTGTATTGGTTTAGAATTAATAGGGCATTCTGAATAACATCACCTCTTCTCTTTCTTTCCTACTATAGCAATATCTGTGGACACCAGATGTTATGAAAATATTTGCACATATAGTTAGTTACATATAGAAATAAGAAATTTATTACTTTCCTTAAATGTTCCAGCAGTTTTTCTCCCTTCATAATTCCTCACAATTATAGTTTTCAATTTACATTTTTAATACAATAATCTCCGGCAGTCCCATCAAATAGGAACTCTTTGTCTTATGGTGGCCCAATTCATTTTGCTCCTGGAAAAATTCTGAGTAACATATATTTGAGTTGTAGGATAACCAACTAGAGGAAAAGTTAAATGTTAAAAAGTTAAACTCATGGAGATATTAAGGTAACAGCAAAAGGTGAATAAAGGAGAGTTAACTTAGCATAAAATCAAGGTGTCAACAATAAATTTAATCAAGTCACTAAGATGCTTGCTGGAAAGAAAATTTTAATTTTCTATATGCCTGTGCCAAGTGTGAAGGTGATAAACAAGAATAATTAGAACTACATGTTTGTAAACATAAATTTGTCTTAATTCATAGTACTGAAACTTGTGGGATTCACTTTATTGCACTGTTAAAATCAATATAGATTAAATGAACAAAGGAGAAGAAGCGATATTCTATCTGAAATGTAGTATTTAATTCTGACGCATTGAAAAGCCTGAAGTAAACATTGTTGAATAACTATGTCTTCATGTGACTATGAACTATGGCAAGTACTGGATAAGGTAACTACAGAACAATACTGCTGTTTCTAAAAGTTATCTTCAGTTTTCTAATAGAACGTTGTTTCTGATGTGGGAATGTGACACTAGATATTGAGGCAATTAGAGACAGTATGATCACAGGAACTAAAACCACTCAATTAGATGTGCTACATTTGAAATCCCAGCTACTCACAGAAGTATCTGATACATAAGAAGAGGTCACAATGCCAGAGTAAGAAACTACTCTGCAGAGAAGCAGGTAGGACAAAATAAATACCCCAGTGAATGAATAGTAAATGTACTAGACTCAATGAATGAAAAAGTAATAATATTTTAACAAAATCTTTAAACTGAAGCAAAGACATCCATCAAAAAGCAAAAGCAAATCCCTACAACATAGCCAGTGATGAGAAGGAAAGAGAAAATTGACAGTGATGATAAAATATGGACTTGTAAAAATTCATAAGTAAATAGTTAATGAACACACACACACCCCAGCTGCTTGCCATGTTAAGAGGAATAAATTCCACTAGGGTCAGTAGGATTAGTCACAAGTCAGTCTGAATACAGGAACACTATAGAACTCCAGAAATTGAACTCAATGATCCTTGTGTGTTCACACCAAATCGGGATAGTCTCTGATTCTATGATTTTTTAGTTAATAAGCCTTACCTTCAGTGGTAGAGAGCAAAGACAGGCAAACACCTACTTCCAGGTTCATAAGAGTGTTTAATTTCCTTTCACAGCTCAGCTCTTTCTATCAAAATTTGTCTTGTGTTTTAACTTCTCTACTGACTATTTTTTACTACAAATGCCAAGGTAAAACAAAGTCATAATTTAATAGTATTACATGACTTCTAGACTCAATATAGAAAATTTACACCACCTCTTGCCTTATGAACTTGGCACACTCTAGCACAAGTCTCTGGTTTTCACTGGCATGTTGACATGCACTAATGAATCACCTGCATGACAACTGCTATAGAAGGATATCCTAGCATTGCCAGCAACAATGCAGAAAAGGCAGTGTTCAGCTAGTATATTTGTATTTCAGGAAGACGTAGATGCAGTATATATGTGGTAATGATAATAAACACTCTAATTCTGCTGCTAACATTAAAGCATGTTAAGTGACATTTATTAGCATGTAGCATTTTTAAATTGGCACACTTATTTACACCAGTTTTATGTTAAGTTTTGGAAGACTGTGGAAATTCTTGAATACTAGTAGAAAGCTAATGCTATGTCAATATTTAGAAAGGGTAAATTAAACTGGGTAATAGATATGGTTAATTATAGGCCTGTCAGGCTGCTATCGATCCCGAAGAAAATAATGGAGCAGCTAGTACAGGGTTTGATTAAAAGAGAATTAAGAGGAGTTAATATAATTAATGTCAATTAACATGCACTTATGAAAATGAAGTCTAATCATTCCAACTTAGTATCTTCTTTGAATACAACTGCAAATCTGGAAGATGCAGTCAATCTCTACTTTTGACTTTGAATCGTTCCATTTTGATGCAGTGCATGGAAGCATATAAAATCCTCTTGGTGTATGTTATATGGAATAAAGTCTGGTTAGCAGTGTATCTTGAAGGACTCAGTAGGATTTGCTTCTTGGTCCATCATTAATAAAAAAGCATTCATGTTTGGGTTTTTTTTCCCAGTAAATATTGTACATAATAAATACTGATTTATAAAATCATCAATAGTGATGATTACTAACATAAACAAAGTCACTTGTAAACTGATTTACAGTATAATAGATGTAAAGCAAATTAGCCAAGCAGAAAAATGTGGCATATTCTAGCAATCTGAATAATCATAGAATGGTTTAGATTGAAAGGCATCTTAAAGATCATCTACCATGTGATGATGAAAAGGGACACCTTTTACTAGACCAGGTACCTCAAAGCCCTATCCAACCTGGCCTTGAATATTTCCAGAAATGGGGAAAGAAATAGCCCACATCAGGTTCTAGGAGGCTGCTATAAGGTCTCTTTCCAGGCTGAACAACTAGAGCTCTCTCAGCCTGTCTTCATAGGAGAGGTGCTCCAGCCCTTGGATCACGTTTGTGGGCCCCCCCTCTAGATCCACTCAAGCAAGTCAATGTCCTGGTGCTGAGGACCCTAGAGCTCAATGCAGGACCTCAGGTGGGGTACACATGAGGGGCAGAGTCACCCTCCTCAACCTGCTGGCCACACGGCTTTTGATGCAGCCCAGGATGTGTTTGTTATTCATGGCTGCATGTTGCTCATGCCCAGGGTCTCAACAACCAATGCTCCCAAGTCTTTCTCTTCAGTACTACTGTCATAATTCTGACAAAAAAACCCCAAAATTTCCCAACCATAGGTGAATGGACAAATGAATAAAACTTTTTCATGGGGAAATATTCTAATGAAGTAGATTTTTTATTATCTCTGAGTTGTGTGTGTGTATATACATATATATAATATATATATAAATTATACATATATGGGGTTTAGATGGATGTGACTGGAATATTGAGTCCAGTTATGATATCTATACTTCACACCTTTTTTTTTTATCCCAAGATAATTTTAAAAATATTGGGTTCAAAGAAGAGTTGAAGGTGTTATTCAAGAGTGAAAATTAGCACATTCTGGTAGTTTTCCCAAGCTGCTGGTTTGTAGTATCCTTTTCACATTTTTATAAGTGTCTATATTGACTTCAGTGTAGATTTGTACATTTTCTGTGTTTTTTTCCCCCCTAACCCTAGTTTATACCCTCATACTTATCACCAGCAATTTCTCTTCTTCCCCTTTTGCCATGAAGGTAACGACAGACTTGAAAGGAGCTCAGTCTGTTTAGGTTATCAAGGAAGAGGTTAAGAGTGACACAATCATAGTTAATAGGTGCCTACTGAGGTACAGAAGTCTGATTAATATAATTAGTTCTTCAATCTAAGGGAGAAGAAGCAATGAGTAGATGATCAACCTATGTGAATTCAGTCCAGAAATAAGACACAAACTTTCACAGCATACAGCAGTTAAATACTGGGGCAATTTAGCAGAACATAACAGATTTTCTCTTACTGAAAATTTATAAATCAATATTCAGACAGTTTGTGGTTTTGTTTTTTTTTTTTTTTTCCCATTTGCCCTCCTCCCTCCAAACATGTGGTTGTTCAGTGCATCTGTTAGATAGAAAATAAGTATTAATATCTGTAAGTCAATATCCTGAATGATGCCAGAGACCAGGCAAGGTGATTCCTTCTAGCTGTAAAATATATGAAATTGTGAATGCAGATTAGTTTCTGTTAAAGTGGCAAAGCATGTAATTCTGGCTCATTTTAAAATTGCCTGCTATGCATATATATTTAGAGTTGAGTTCCTCTGAATAGCTGATACTTTTTTGATTACTGACCAGAGCTTTTTCTTGTTAGTATAATCTTTGATGTTAATCCAACAGCAATTAATGGAAATAAAAGAGTTCCAAAGTTCTTCCCCAAACTCTGTTTGTTACTTCTGTCTCTGAAGTCAGTGAGGAACATATGTGTGATGAAAGGGGTATAACTTACATTACTCACTCTCATAGGAGAGAGGACATGCTCTGATTGTTCCAAATGTAACAGAAACAAACTTGAGGATTTTTGCCCAATATGTTTTTTCTTTCAATAAATGCATAGTTGGAATATAGTCACAGTTGGAAAATCTGTTTGGAAGTGGTATTGTTTCTTACTGGAAAAAGAATGTTAGCATCATGGCTTGGGGTAGAGTGGTTGGAAAGCTGCCTGCTAGAAAATAACAGGGGTGTTGGTCAACAACCACTGAACATGAGCCAGTGTGTGCCCAGGTGGCCAATAAGACTGAGGGCACCTGGCATGAAATAGTGTGGCCAGCAGGACCAGTGCAGTGATTGTCCCTGTGTACTCAGCACTGGTGAGCTGTATCTTGTATTCTGTGTTCACTTTAGGGACTTCCACTACAATAAATACACTGAGGTGCTGGAGCATGTCCAGAGAAGGGCATCTCTTAAAGAAGATTCTCCCCTAGGTTTCCATGAGGAGAATCTCAGGCAGAATTTAGTCAATTTATTTATTTCATACAGTGGACATTTACAGCTAGAGCTGTGTGCTTCTGGAAAGGGTTCCTGAACAGAGAAATCACTGGAAAATTGTACCATTACAATTTAAATTTCCTGCTCCTCACACAACAATTCAGTCCAATAACAATATTAGGGTCTGGGGTCTTCTTGCTTTTCATTGATGCACTTCATTTTCTCTTGAGTGCGAATGTAAACCTATAGACAAACGGTCTTTTCCATCATAAACATTTCTATAACATTAACCAGGTAAACTGAACTCATCTAGATTCATACAGTAAGAACAATTAATTCATGAATAAAATGTGCCATCATCATGTTTAGTTTTTCAGTCTTTTTTCACTGTTCTTTCACTACATGTGACTGAATAGACCTCTTCTGTCCAATAGATTCTCACATGAAGTAGAATGTTCATCTCTGGCAGGTGAGGTTTGCAGGTGTGGATATTGCACTTCACCAGTCTTGAAATTTCTCTTCAATGAAGAAATTCATTAGAAAGTCGAAAAATTCATTAAAAGTCAAAAAATTCATTAGATATTAATATTCTCCCTATCATTCCAATGGACTTGAAAGCTTTGGCCAACTAAAGAAGTTAGAAATTGATTTTGTTATTATTTTACCAGTGTCAGCATGACAATCTAGTGTGGCTACCACCCTACAAATCAAAATGTTGTTACCAAAAGTTGTTTTTATGACGCTTTGTGTGTTACTATTGAGTAACTATGCATGTGTTAGAAAATTACTGCTGATGTGACCTAAAATTAAGTGACCAGTTTGGTGAGAAAATATCACAGTGCACAGATGGGTGCAGGGTACAGACCAGATAATTTATTTCTACAGTGTTTGGCCTGGTAAGACTTACAAAGCACATCCCAGTGACAGAAGGAAATATTTTTTTTCTCTGTGTACACATGGTACAGATAGAAATGCAGAATCAAATTCTACGCCATTCTAATCATCAGTAGGAGCCTTTTCAAAGACTTGGGGGTGTGTTTGAGTTGGGCTTGTGGAATGTTCACTGTTCCAAATTTGTAGTGTGGGACATCAAATTTTAATACATCCTGTACAGTTGTGTTATGTTAGTTGTTGCAGTACTGTATTTCATTGCATTATTTGGTAGCTTCTAAGTGAAAAATTCTCCAGATAGCTGTGTTTGTTTGGTTTCTGTGTCAAATTGACTTTGCTATTTTACTCATTAATTTCAATATGAAAATAAGTGTTTAATTATGGAACACATGATTCTTATGAACACAGAAAATTATTATTTATCTCACTTTATCCTAAAGTTACACAAATAATTGTAGTGCAATTTTTCTGTTTATCAAATGTGTAATTAAATCTTTACAGACTATTGATGCACAAATCTACAATATATTCATAACAAATATCAAAACAAAACTACAGTTAAAGAATGTTCACACCATAATCATTTTATTTGCTTTGTTTAATATACACTTAAAAGGAATGCATTTGTAATTGGTTATTCTTCAAACAGATTAACTTCTGCCTCTATACTTCTTCTATGTAACCTTCAGAATGAAGATGCACAGATGCACTGAGAAATCTGGCAGTTTAGTATTATTTACTTTCACAGATGTAAAAAGACAGTATTAACCCTCCCTGTATCTGGCTACAAGTTATGCTGTATTTGGCTTTGGTTTATATTGGTCTGTAAAAGTAACACTTCTCAGACTGACTTGGAGATTCTGAAGGTGATAAAAGTGCTGAGCTCATTCTTCCTGACAGAGAAGCCAGATACAGATTCTACGTGCACACAAAGTTTGTCAAATGTACTCTCAGAAATTACTTTTTTTTATTGGGAATCCTATTTATGTGTCCCTGTAATGACACCACAGACTTTAGCCCAATACTGAATCACATTCTCAGATAACTTAAAAAATAACTTGATTTTGTTGAAGTAGTAATAATGCTAGTAAGGATGCTGACCTGGTGAATCCATATGTAAATGTGCCATTATTGGTTTCTTTCTTCAAACATATTAAGTTGTGCAGAGGATTTTTTTGCTTGGAAAAGGAAAACTGAAGTTTCAAATCACCTGCATAGTGTTGTCTGATCATAAGATCAGAGGTCACACATGCACATTAATGTACAGGTGTAATATTCTGAATATATTGTTACACATATAGATGCACATGTATAAATACACATGTAATTGTTTTTATAACTCATGACAAAGCAAATTTTCCATAGGTTAAAGTGTATTGCAATTCAGTGAAAATATAGTCTTAGGGTATTTTTTGTACAATAAGATGTAACAGAGAATTCCAATAAAATCTTAAAGGTTCTGTTTCCAAGAAATTCTAGAATACATTATAAAATCACTGTAATAAAGAATAAGAAAGAAAATACAGCTTTATTCGTAAGTTACATTTCAGATATATATGTTATGGTCATCTAAGGCAGGAACAGATGGGTTATGAAATTAACAGTGAGACTCTTAATGTCTTATATATTCTGGTCTGTAAATATGAGCCACTGCACTTACTTTTGGCACTGCTCAGGCAAGTCTCATAAAGTTCTTTGATAAATAATCTTAGGAACCAAAATAAACATAATACTAAGTATCAGAGCAATGGCAAACTGGTAGAGAGCTGTGGCCATGTCACAATAATATACTTTTTTTTTTTTCCCTTCCTCTCTGCTGTTTTTATATTGGATTATAAAACCTAAAGCAAGATGTACTTCATTGATTTACATTCTTATATCTGGTAAAATAACTGGAGAATTGCATAGATTGCCCATCAGCACAGAAGTCAACATGTTATTTTAAAAAAGAGCAGTAAACTTTTCAGTATTAGTTGGATTTGAGTCATACCCATAGTTGCAGAATACACCAGAAGTGTCAGTGTTAGAGTAATGCTGGATATTTGTTGCTTTGACTCAAAAAAAACCCAAAACAAAACAAGAAACAAAACAAAACAAACTCTTCTACTTTGTCATACTCCTAAAGTCTGTAGTTGATGCAACAAGACATGATACAGTAGTGAAAGCTAGACACAACTGTTCCTGCTGATATAATTTTACTTTTCTTCAAGCAGCTGATAGCAAGCTCCAGACTGCCAACATTTTCCCTCTCACCTGTCATTCAGACCATGCTACTGCTCTTCTTTAATCCCTCTCCCCTCAGATGCAATGAATCACAAGGTGCAGCTGTTTGACCTGACAGGGATCAGTTTAATCACATTAAGGTGCTTCCAGTCACTGATTCCATATTGACATGACCAAGGGTTGTGATACAAAGGTATTTCACCTCTTGAGAAGACCTAATCCTTAAGAATTACTACCATTTCCTCTTCTGTGCTACATTTAAGTCAGAGCACCAGAGAAATTATTGAGGAGAGATCAACTATGGCCTGCAACCACAGCATATGCAGTGTTCAGCATGGCAAAGAATTTTACCTTATTCATTAATATCAGTGATTCTGGTGAGCAAGATGGTTTTCAACAAAAAGTATAAAAATTTATTTGTTTGTCTGCATAACATTAGCTTCAAAATATACATCTATAGCATGTAGTTAATATGCTAGGTAAAATGTATGTGTATATTACAATGCATTAGGTTTTGTAATGTTGCTAATAATTTTTACCATTTATTCTGGTGGAGTCAAGCCTACAGCTGACAAGGATAAAAAGGTATGTAGCTACGACATTTCCAGCATAACCTGTACAATTTTTTCTTGACCCAGTAGAATGTTAGTAAATGTGACTGATTGAATCCAGTCAACCTTTCAAATCAGCCACCCAGTTTTCAACATCCCCCTTGGCCCTTTTTTAGGGTAGTGTTGTGATTTCCACAATTAAATAGGCAGATGTTGTTCTAATACATAAGATAAAATGCTGAAGCCTTTCCCTGTAGAAATGCATTAATTTTTCAAAGACAAGGGTATGAAAATGCCCAGGTCCCCTTTATACAGGTCTTTCAGTGCAAAAAGCCATGAAATGGCTCTTGAGGTACTTTTGTTGTGTTAGCACTAAGCAAAGTGTTGTCATAGTGAGGCACAGCTAAGACCACGGTTGTTTTCCATGTAATAGTTTGTCTAGTGCAGATCTCTGAAGTGATCTGGGAATGTCAATTGTGGGCCAGTGAAAACCAATTATAAGCAGAACAAATTAAATAAATGGCTGGAGAATCCTCACGCTGTATAAACGCCAGAGCTTCACTGACTTTTGATCCTGCATGTTCCAAGCTGTCTCTTTGTTCATGCTGTTCAATTCTAATTAAAACGAAAAACTGACATTTTCAGGAGTAAACAAATACGCTTAATAAGCTCTGATTATTTCTCCAGGAATAGCAGTAGAAGAACTTAAATTCTTACCAGCATGCTAAATTTTTTTAATTTTAAAATGAGAGGTGCTTTTCATTCTAGCAATTGTCAGCTTTGCATGTGTCTTTTTTTTCTGCCCATTTTTCCTTCTAACTCCTTTCAGAGTATGACTTTGCTAGCACACATATCACAGTATAAATACCTTTGTAGATGTTATCTGATTCCAATTTTAAACACTGATACGACCTTTGTTTCACATCTGTGAAGAATGAATTCTACTGCTTATAAATCCAGCTTGTTTTACTTCTCTTGTTGGCTTCTTATAGAAATTTCTTCCTCATATTCTTATACATGAATGCCTCAGAAACAGCAATACTACTACCGAGGAAAATGAGGACATTCTGATATGCACCTGTCTCATTTCTACGTTCCTTTGGCTTAATCTTTAGTGTTGAACTGAACTCCTGTTTATACAACTCTTCTAACTTCAGTTCCTTATTTAACTGCAATGGTGTCTTCAAAAACTGTTCTCCTAAACCAGTTTATAATGAATCCACAACCTCATCCTCTAATGTTGTATTGTTATTTTCTTGTCCTTTAAATATTGAACCATGTTCAGGAGGTCAAGCCTCAACATGTGTAACAAATGAAGATCTGATCACATCCAATTGCAAGTAAATCTGCCAAATCTAAACTTTTGCTCTTAAGTATCTACACACCATATTCTTTATTTCTCTCTCTGATTTGTTTATTGTCATCCTCTGGTTCTTGCAGTGCCATTCCTTTAAATAAACAAATGAATAAACAAATTCATTACTGATATTAGGCCTTTAGTTTAACTGCTGTTGCTCTTTGAAACAGTAGTTTTACAAGAGATGTTTCAGCATAAAATACCATAATGTAATCAGACATATAACTCTTTAATGTCTTTTACAAATTCAGTGAATTTTATAGTTGCAAAGTTATGGAAGGAATTGATCCAATCAGGAGCTCTTGGAAATCTGCACACGCTTTTTTATTTGAGGTCTGAGATAATTTTATGTCAGTCAATGAAATAGTGACTTAGCTGTTCACCCCCACTCAATCTATTAGGCAGAACATGGTAGGCAAATAGAAGGAAGATAATTAAACAGAAACATCAAAGACACTCCAGGGTACAGAGGGAGTTGTACAAAGTTAAAAAAAAAAAAAAAATTAACACTGTAGTAGCTGACAAGGCAGATGCAGATTTGTGTGGCATTTACATAGACCCTACTATTGTGTTGCAGAAAAATTATTTAAAAAATTGAGTTAAAGACTCGCAGATGAAAAAAGGAAGAAGAAACTTCAGGAATAAAAGGCATGAGAGAACAGAAGGTGTGGCTGGAACATGTGGTATGGGATCAAGGCAGGGAGAGAGTGAGACAGATGATTCAAACAAAGCCTGACTCTTGACAATGAGCAGAACAAATACACGTGACAGGCAAGGGCAGAAGAGAGAGATCAAGATTAAGAAAAATCAGATAGCTGCAGATTCAACAAAAGAAGTGTAGTGTGTGTGACCAGGAAAGCTTGTAACAAATAATAGAAAGCACGGATCCAAATAAATGGATTTGTTCATGCTCATTCCAATCTTCCAGTCCAGACATGAATAAGGAGTTGAGGGACTGATTTATTCTGTTTTTTCTAAGTTGCAACCTTCTCTTTTATCTAGTAGAAGTAATATATATCTGTGAATAACTATAAAGGTGGAAAAGTGTTTGACTTTTCAGTTCTGTTATATATAATCACAACATTTCCGTAAGTATTTACTAATCTTGTCATTTCCAAAACACATTTCTTCCATTGCTTCATTTTACTGTGTTCACTTTCAGCCTTTATTTCCATTTAACACTTTGTGGAGAAATAAGTTACTGGTTCAGGAAAGAAATCCTACCTGCGATGTGGCAATTTAAGTTACATATTTTTCCATAATGTTTTTAAATAGTGTTTTTGAACTGATGGCTACTATTTAATAGTTAAAAATGGGATTAGAATAATGCCAATAGTAATTCTGAACTAATTTCCTTATCTTAGATGTGTCATATATGTATTTGAGCTTAGCTGTTGACTGAAGAAATCCAGTAATTATAAAATACTAAAACAATTTTTCAGTAGCATATGTTTCAGCCTAGGCAGGTGCTCAGCCTATTTAAATTTGTTCTCAGTAAAACTCTCCCGGCAAATAAACCCCCCTGAAAACAATTCAACATAACCATGGAAAAATGAGATCTTTACTCATACAACACTTCCTTATGCAAATGAAATAAGGTACAAACTTACCATTATAGAATAGACACCCTTTAATCTATGACTGTCTCTGGTTTGTCTCAGGGGTTCTAGTGAGTTTTAATAAGTGTTTTCACACAGAGAACATACTCAATTGATACTGCAGCTTTTTTTTTTTTTAATATGTTCTAGGTGCGCTATGTTTATCAAAATTTTCACAAAGACATTTATCAGAAGACAAAAGGAAACTGAAAACAATTCTTTTTAGAGAGAGTATTTTAAACTTGTGTATCCTGCTATATCTCAGTTTCATAATCAACTGCAAAATGGTGCAGCAAATGTTTTTATATTTCTGTATCTGATACACAGATATAATATGCCTATATTCCTCTAATCATATGCTTTTAGCATCTATTCTCTTGATATTGTAATCATCAGTTGGACCAGAAAAAAAAACACAAACATTCCAAATTCTACTTGGTTATGAAATCAGAGGATTCCACAGAACATTTTCTCTTTTTAACACACAAAAAATTATACATCTTTCAAATAGAGAAGGCTGTCTTTGACTTAAATCCTGAAGAATAAATTGTGCTTGAGCACAGAAAACTTAAAATAAAATCAGATGTCAAGTACTGACCTCTTGCTGCTTCCTAGGTACAATACATTCAAGGAAAGACTACTTGGCATTAATGGTAAGTTACATAAAAATGAAACACAAGTCCAGTTCCATCTCCAAATATCTATCTTTTGCAAGAAAACAGAATCATATCCCTATAAATTCGGATAAGCCCCTCCCTACATCTGTATAAAGAAAATACTTTTTACATAATTCACATTGGTGTAATGTAAAAGAAATTATTTTAACGAAAATAGAATTCTAATTCGAATAAAATTAGCATGAGTAACTAGCAAATGGAACTTATGACTGAAAATTGCAAGTCTTTAAGATCAAGTAATTTGTCCTAATTAACCAGCTCACCCACTCACCTCTCTTAGGTATATATGGAAAAAAAGAAAACAAAATAAAAAATAACAACGAAACAAACAAACAAAACCCTCACATGTATTTTCCTCTTGGAAGTGCATATCTACATAACCTATTAAATATCTTCCTTCTTCCAGGTTTTCCCATAAAACTTTTTATCCCTGTTCAAAGTTGTTGTATCATTAAAGTCTCAATTTTGGAAATTACATATTTGCAAAAATAGATGCATTTTTGGATGCCTCAGCTGTAAATGGACCAGAATTGTCTACACAAAGTGTGCAAGAGCCCAGATGTTCATTAGTGAAAAACTAGGGATGTAACAGAAATTTTTGATTCCTGAATTGAACTGGAAAAGATGTTGTCTTATGATAGAATAAACTGTGTGTTCCCCTTAAATCCCAGCCAAATTCCATAAAGAATTAATATATTTATTATTACTTTCAAATTAATGTACTAAAAGAAGAACTTGGCGAATTGTTACCACATCATTCACAACAGCGTAAATTCTTATGGTTTGTCCTTTAAGCAATTTAGCAGTAGCATCAATTTCCTTGCAGAGGCACCTATGTCAAATGCTAAACTAAACTACCCAAGCTCTTCTTTAAATGTGCCTACACAGTACACCCATTTTGTAGATTAAGAGGTAGTAAACCAAACAGAGGTCTCAGCAGCAATGCCTGGGGATAACAAAAACAAACTAGAATTCTCTGTTTCATAATAGGGAAAGTGGTTTGCATGGTGAACATGATTTCAGGAGGCATCTGAAATTCACACTTATCTCTTGAAGGTGAAACCACCTTTTCTCCTAGGTTCATTTGAAAGCAGTACAATTTCTTGCTGAACTACAAATAAAAATGAGTTTCTTTATCTTCAATTTTATTTTCTTTTTACCAATATCAATTTTTTGAGTTCTTTCAGTCCTCTGGGCTTATAGGTTTTATCAGCATTTTGAATGAATAGTGAACTAGAATAATACACCTCATTGGCATGGAATCATTTTTATTTTATATAGAGCGAACATGATTCCTATTCATTTCTGAATGTTAAAATATCCAGCATAAAAGAGTACCAATCTTCAGATGCATGCAGTGTTCGTGCAAGGTAATTCATATGCCCTAGAGATATTTGATTCTGTAAATCAACATTTCCTTTATCTCAAACATTCACACTAAACCAATTTTGGATCCTGTTTTCAGTTTATTTTGCTGTATTGCTTGTTCTTCTTTGGCATAACTGTTACATTAGTATAACCATGAGTCTTGTACTGCAGAAGTAAATTCTCATGGTTTGATGTAATGAATATGTAAAAAATTGATTACTACAATTATTATACACCCCGGGTCACAAAAGAGGCATTTTGTCCTCAGGGTTGGAATGAAAAAGCATTAAGAAATAAATCTGACATTTCTAAATGCATTGTCATTTAGATGGCATCTAAGAGAAATTTATAATAGAATGTGTAATGGACTTGCTGAAGTCTTATTTTAGTGCATTAAATACTCTAGTCCAGTCCTTGATTTTAATTCTCTTGTAATATATAAGTTACTGTATTTATGTCAGTCATTGAAAGGTAGAAAAATATTCTCTGTGTTGCCAGCTACTACAAAGATTTGTGACCATTTAAAATATTCTAGCCTGTATTATTAAAGCTATAAAAAGACTAATAGGAAAGCAATAGTGTAAATATATCATAAAACGGACATATTGCTTATAAAATATAATTTACATTATAAAAAAAACATTTAGAAAGAAGAGACGACACTGTGAAACTATTATAATGAGTAATGCAGCTTGAAATCTAAAGCTATTGCTAATAAGACATGTAAATAAAATTTGACCAAAGGAATCCTGGGATATTACAGGGCCTCTTGAAAGAGAAAGTTTTGTTATTTCCCACTCATTTCAGTTTTTTAAAAATGATGTCTGCCAGAGTTTTTTCAGATTGTATTTCTTGAAGCATTATGTGTAAAAGCACATATGGTGAACATATAGATGGGTAATGTTGTGGTATTAATATGGTTCAGCATGATTTTAGGGAGATCAGCAATAGAGATAGTGGAAAAATAAGGTGATTATTACTCACACATTTCAGAATAAAAACAAGGCTTTGAGACAGAAGAACTATAATCAGGACAGACATGGGACCCATATGCTTTCAACACTGCCATCTTCAAACATGTAATTAAGTCGTGTTAAATACTGCATTTCAAAACAAAATAATATATTAAAAAATTATTTTGACTGAGACATGAGCTCTCCTGATGTTAGTTGCAGACTGAAGCAAAACCCTGCTTCTTAGATATTTCTGGAGTACTTATGTCTGTGCACAAAACCACTGAGCTGTAGAGAACTAGGTTTTTTTATGTTGTAATATGCTGCTGAGGAAGATGAAATCTTGGTAAAGTTGAAAGCAATCAGATTACAAACAGAAAAAATAAGTGGCATCAAAACAACTTCAGTGCAGTGAGTTTAATGGTATATAACTGCATCAAACTGGTTTGAAGATTAGTTTAAAAAAAAAGTTGGACTATGTAATTAATTGAAGTCAGTAAAGGGATTTGAATCAGAGTTTAGTTTTGTCTAATGATAAAATTTCTTTAATTGTAAATACAGGGAAATGGTAACTCTGACAGAGACAAATTGTTGGTAGAGGAAATAAACCAAAAAACCCCAATCCAACTACCATTATACAAGGCTTGGAAAATATAAAATCAAAGAATACTCAACTAAAGTAAGTACCTGCCTAAAGATTTGGGTGACAATGAATATTGTGAAACTGACATATCTAAAGACTGAAAGCAGTTGTAAGTATGTCTATACAAATGTGTTGCTGGTTTTATGACAGACTCCTAGAATTGAAAGACCTATTGGAGAATAATTTCATAGTGGAAATGAAGAAGAGATACGTATTACCTATTCAGAAAGAAAAATGATCTATAGATCATCAACCCAGGATTTTCTGTGATCTTCTCTATTGCGTATTTGTTAAAAACAAAACAAAAAACCTCACCAAACTCCAGCAACAAAACACAACCCGTAGCTTTTCATGCTGACAAAATCATTAACAGTGATGTATTTTAATATTTGATTTTGCTTTCTATAATCATAAGGTCAATGCTAATGTTTGGAAATAAATGTGAGTGCTACCAATACACTACCAAATTGACCATACAAGTACCTAGGATTGTAATTGTCTGCTTTGGACAGGGCTTACCTCTAACATAAATATCCTCATAGTAGGTCTTCAGGGGAGAAAGCAAACAGAAAATTTCAACTCATTTACCTTTGTCAAGAAACTTTATTGCAAAAGTGATTGATCTACAGAGGTTATGACTTACTGCATTTGTTTTGTTCAGCTTGGTACATCTCTTGATATTTTCTAGTTCTTACCAAGAAGGTGTCTCATCCTCACAAACATTTTTGCAAATCTATGAGACAAAATGCAACCTTGATAATTAAAATTAGGCCTAGAAAGAATAAATCAGGAATATGCTTTTTCAATTGCAGAATATAGACATGACAAGAAAGAGGGGGAGACTGAATAAAAATTGCACTTCCACTTGATCTATCCTTGTTCTTAATGGAAATTCAGAAAGATTGCCGCATTGCAAATTCATGTTTATCTCTAGGACTGTAAATATTTCTATGGCCTTAATTTTGGTAATATAGCTTGTTTTTCAGATTTATATACTAATTCTCCTGTGAAGTTAATGTGGCAGATTGGCCTACTTTCTCTTTTTTGGTTGGGTCAAATTCAGTTTCTTCATGTCACCTTCCCTACTGATTTTTTATTGCTTTCTTCCTAAAACCTCTAGTTTAGTTAGGGTTTGTTTTTGTTGGGGGTTTTTTGTGGTGGGTTTTTTATCTGAAAATTCCATTCAAAATGAGAATAAAACTTTCAAGATTTTTCTCACCAGCTGTAACTATCATAGAACAATCCATAAACTGTATTATACATACATGTGTACACACACATATAAGAAGAAGTGTGTGTATGTGTGTGTATGTGTGTGTAGTCACTGAATCACAGAACATGCTGAGTTGGAAGGGACCCACCAGTTTCCCTGAGTCAAACCGTTAGCCCTGCATGGGACCACATGCCTGAGAGTCAATACACTGTTTAATGAAAATCAGTTAAAATAAGTCAAAAAAACCCAATAATTCAGTATCCTTAGATTCCTTTTATGATAGGAAGTGTAGTACTATCATATTACTAACACATATATATAAATTACTTAAAACTTTAAACCTAACATGATATTAAAAGGTGAACAGGTTCATTCCACATTCCTTTTATTTTCTTCTATTCTTCTGAGAGGGGTCTTCAAATTAATTTATTTTCCAAAATTCACTGAACAGATGCCTCTAGATAGATTTGATTACGTCTGTACTTTTATGTTAAGTTCTTCTTTCCTATGATTTTCATTGGAGTCTTTAAATGGGAAATGCTTCCACCCAGAAGCATTCTGTTGGTCTCTTTGACTCCCTCATTATGAAGGATTCGTCTGACAATGTTAGCACATATGAGAAGACTATATGGTTAAATTCTCTGATCACTAAATCGCAGGAACCCACAGAAATATTTTCTGCCCTTTCAGACAAAATAGAGGTGTGATACTAGACAATAATTTTAAAGTTAAAAGACCAAAGTAGCTATAAAAAAAGAAAAACAAACAAAGAAACAAACAACACTCCCCCCCGCCCCACCTGCTCACATTGTTGTGGAAATAAATCATCTATATTTCTTATATGCATCCTGAACATTCCATCTGGATTATTCTGGGAATCCACTTTAAAGTTAAAGCTGAAATGGTTCTCTTCTATTTACTTTTTCTGTTCCTGTTATAAATTTTCTGCTGAGATCTCTTGTTTGTCATATTCTGTCCTTGCATGATAGAAACATGCTATGGATTGTCTCAATGGAACAGCCAGGGAATTTTCTGCAGTCAGACTTTCTAGTAATTTTGTCAAGTTTCTGAAAAACTGTGCGCTTAGCTCTGTGACATCAAGGGAAAAACTAATTTTTTTTATGTATCTCAGGAAATTATGAGATAACTCTTCTCAATAAAACTTATTAAATGGTGGCAAGACTCTAAATTTTAACCAGAAATCCAGGCTCCCTGTGGAAAACATTTTTAATTTCAGTAACCTGACATATTTCCATAAGACTGTAAGAGAGTATAAGATCCTCAAAGGAAAAAGATTGTTGAAATCAAAGGATCAATGACACTATTTTGTTGTTGTTGTTTTTCTTTTTTAAAGTCACATAATTAGACAGTGTCAGAGTTTCTTAAAGCTCAGATAAGTGGGAAAATAAATGGAAAGGAAAATAATTTTAAAGGAAATTTATTGTTTAGCTACCAGATTTTCTGAAATAGTTCTGCCTTAAGGAAATTGGTGCTCACTGTTTTTTGTTTTGGGAAGCATAGACGTCAAAACAGTCATAGAAGTTGAGTCAATATTTCTCTGTGATAAAAACAAACAAACAAACTAACAAAACCAACAAAAACCTCAAGCCAACTAACTAAAAAAAAAAAACAAAAAACCCAAACTAAACCAAACAGATAAACAAAAAACAACAAACCAACCAAAACCCCCACCAAATTAATGTCACAGATTTTGAGGAAAAATAAGGAAAACATGGAATTTTTTTTCTCTGTGTTCTGCATCATTAAACTCAGAATGATTCTGATGGTTATCTTTATTCTTATTCTTACAAGTTTGACAATAATATCAAGAGATTGAATGGAATACTTTTGAAAACAATTTTAAGCTTTATTTTAGAGCAAATTTCTCATTCCACTGTTTCAATGTAGTTCCTATAAGGTCCCTTTGAGAAAATCTTTGCACAGCTGGTTTGCTAAACTCTGCATTAGTCACAAGTCTCATTAATCAGTGAGGGAAGAATGACTGAAATACTTTTTAATATGGTTTTATATTTTTGTTTCTAATGTTTTTCCCATTATATAGAGAATAATATTCTTTTGCTGTCATTAAGAATAAACCTCAAAATATTAAGCTTTTGTTTCTGAAATTGTGTTCTGGGTTTTTGTGTTTCAGGTTTTGTTCTTCTTGTTGTTGTTGTTTTTGTTTGTTTGTTTTTGTTTTGTTTTGGGTGGGGGGCAAGTTTGAGTGTGTGGGATTTTTTTTATTGTTGGGGGAGGGGCATGGAGAAGGTTTGTTTGTTTGTTTTGTTATACCCCTGCTATTTTCATGACTTTATGATTCAGCTATAAAATTTTACTGTGTTTAAACTTGGAAGACAAGATTTCATCCTTAAAGGTTATTTGGCTTGGTTTTGTTTTGCTTTTATAACTAAGTTTAAAACCAAATAATTTGATAATTTTAAATGTGGAATAGTCTGCAAAAAACTAAAAGAAGATATATAGAAGATATAAAGATAAAAGAAGATATATAATTGTATATATCCATATGTTTTGTTTTTATGTACTTGGGAAGTACATAGCTTATTCATCTACTACATGACAAGAGCCACATGTTGATATATCTACTAAGTACAAATATATGCTGAGGCACTATCTTCTCTTTGAAACACTGCCTATTTAGTTGCTGCTGTAAATTGAATTTTTTATTCACTTTAGACTTTTGACCATTTTTTAGGCCCCTGCTATAAACAGAATCTTTTTTAGTCAGCCTCTGTAGGTGTTAGTTAGCATGCATATCCACGCTTATGGCCTTGGATAGTTTTTGGGATTCCTTAAGAGATTGTAAAGTTTCAGGTCTCTATCTTTGCAAAGACATAGGCTAAAAAATATTTTAGAAAATAACAGAAAAAATTTGAACCATGTCTCAAATTTTCAGCAAAATTTCCAACAGTGCTTTCTACTTTACTCACTTGCATTAGGGAAGTTTAGTAGTAGAGATTATTTCTATAATTAAAACCAAAAAAATTTCACAAATCGAGTGAATGTTACTATAATATAAAACATCGCACTGAAGTAAATGGTAGGTTAATAAAAACTAAATAGACTGATGCAAGACCTTAGCTTTGAATTTTGACTGCTGTTTACTTTGAGGGCTTTAAAACACCTGTAAACAGAACAATTCACAATGGATAAAAAATTTTGACTGTTAATTACTTCTGTTTATACAAATTTAACTCAAAATGATGCTTTTATTCTAGTTAAATTATTATGCATCCATGTCAAAGTTCTCTGTCCCTGCATGTAAAGGGCTCTAGAAAGCTGTTGATTTCCCCACGAAAGAAAGGAAAATAATTTCATTAATTTGAATCAAGTCCTTACATTCTCAAAACCACCAGACATGTAAAGTAAATTGCCCAGCAGCTGATTTTGCTTGACCAGAGGCAGCCTGTATTGAGAATCCAGCTCATTTAGTTCACAAATTTGAGAAATTTGCTTTCTGGGAATATTCAGCACAGCACAAGTGGGTGGAGGAAAGTTGCTGTCTCCTGTGTAAGTTTGGTCACAGTCATTGCCTCTCAAGAAAAAACCAGAGAAGAGACAAATCGTGGTTTTACAGGTCTCAGAGGGAGGCAGGAGCTACAAGTGTAGGAACTGACCAACACCTGTTTCAACTGCCCTATTTGTACTACATGTCTCTGTGCTGTACAGAAGAATTGATGCTTATTGCAGGGTGGTTAATTGGAATAGATATCTACAAATTACACATTAAACCTCTCTGAACTTTTTCTCCCTATAGACCTGTGGGCCGAAGAGTAGCAGAAAGTTAAAGAATTAAAGTTGCTTTTAAAAATAATAAGGTTTTATTGTAATCTTCATCTAATTTTTCAGATTTTCAGTTTTCCAGAGTACTGAAAAAAACATTTTGTATTATGAGGAAGAAAGTGGTGCACTTACCTTTAAAACCATAGATGTGCCATGTTCTGCCATAATGTAAATACATGTAAACTAGTATGAAAGAATGTGTTGACTTCAAAAACTTGATTTAAAGAGGTTTGACAATACTTTTTTATTGGAAAGTTGATTTTTTCTGTGTTTTGACTTCATCATCCATATCACATTTTACAGAGTTTTATAAATGCATACATAACTCATTGTGTTCATGCAGCTAGTTGTAATTCATCACTTTGATAAAGACCAAGTTTAATTCCTGAAGTTGGTTTCATCAGTCTTTTCTAAAATGTTGAATAGCTGGGGGGTTTTTGGTTTTTCTTTTTTTTTGGAAACTCGTGATGTAATTGCCCTATTTTCTACAATCTAGACTCTTTAATGTTGTCTGACCATAAAGTATACAAAATTTACAATTATATTTCAGATTCATGAACTCTTTAGAACTGAATCCTGATGGTCTCAGTAATTATTAATCTTTCCTCTACCCTGTAAATAATGCATTATAAAAACTAAAAAACCCTACAAATTGAACACAGCACTGCTTTTCAACACAATTAAAGATAAATTTTGTGTTTTGTAACTTTCACTTCTGAGGAAAAAACGTACTCCCGGGGGGCTCTAGAGATAAAAATGACTTGTGTCATGTTGGAGGAACTTTCTCAAAATCCTAACAGCTAATCTTGACTATCCATAAACAGACAACATGCAGTCTTTTCTAGTTATTACAAATGCATTATTCCACTTTCTCACTGTTCCTTATTTAGATATTACCCTTCCTTCTGGAAAACTACTATGTAACTTTAGAAAATATATCACAGAGATTCTAATCTACATCTCAGTCTTCTCAAAATGCTGTACTTTCCCTTAAAAATGTTACCGATTTTTTCACGAAAATGGAAAAACAAAAGCAGGGTATGTTTTCTCTCATCTCCACTCACCAGAACCAGTCTTACTGAGGTAAAAAAAAAAAAAAAAAAAAAAAAAAAAAAAAACGCCTTGGTGACTCTTATTTCTCTTCCAGGTAACTGATAAGACCAACCACATGATACTTTTGTGTCTTCAGTTTCTAGCTGTGGCAGCAGAGATTCTAGGGAGAGATTTTCACTTTGGTGACATTTTTAAGAGTAATGTCTCAATGCTTCCTTTTCATATGCTGCTCCCTTTGTGTTCCATTTGGTGTGGCAAAATAAAATACTGGCAAAGAGCCTTCCATGTAAGAACTCAAACACTATTGTCTAGCTTGTGCACAGTTTTCTGATGTCAAATTTGTTGTTCTTCACTGATCTTAATGACTGGGGAAAGAGAAAAATAACTAATTCCTTTGGTGCTTATGTGCATTCCAAAATATTTTCCTTTGCTGTTATCTGTCATCAGTGAAGGCCTTAGGAATAATGCCATTTAGTTTTATCAAGAAGGGGCATTTATTCACAATTATAGGAACTAAATACACGTGTGTGTCCATAAAGTCATTATCAAGGGGAGTGATGGAGAAGATACAGAGAAAGAGCACCAATTTCTTGAAACTCAAAGTGGATTGCAGAAAAATACAAGCTGATCTCAGGGGTGCATCTTTCCACTTCTGTGAGCTGATGTGTACAAAACACACATCATAATTCTGCCAACATTTTTACTAGTCCCTGTGGGAGACCATGGCTTCAGCTCTGCATGGGAAGAGAATGAGTGTTCTCAGCAGAGGAAATGTGACTTGTTAGACGACACTGTTGACACAGAGCAAAACCCCGCTGAAGTGTTCTGTACATGTGTGGATCCAGAGGAAGGATTAAAAAAAATAAAAAAAAAAAAGGTAAAGAAAATGTTTGCCCATTATCTGTTTGAAATGAATTAGACATTGTTTACTCTGGGATATTTATTGTTTTGTGGTTTTGTTGTTTTTTTTCTTGTTGTAATCCAGTAAATTTTTAGCTAAAACTTCACTGTTAAATATTACTAATAAAGTATCATTGGTTAACAATTAAAATAGTGGCTACCTCAATGGACATTTGTATTATTGGGAAGAGGCTGGATGAGGTTTGAAAGGACATAAACATACATGTATTCTATCAATTCCAAGCAGAAATAAGAAATCATGTCCAATTACACTCACTTTATTGAGATTGTATTATTGCTTTTCAACTGGATGTTAAGTGAAACAAAGCAAACATTTGTGCCCTGATCTCACTGGTTTTCTTAATTTTGAAGTTTGTATGCTTTTTACTTATTAGTTTGATTGCATTCCTAAGAAATGTTCCAGCTTTCAGTGAATTACTGCCATTATTTTAGTGCAATCAGTTCAATAGTTTTCTAAAACAGCTTCTGAGACACTTTTTATTCTGAAATACTATGCAAAAAACATGCTACCTGCTGAGACGTATTTCCCTCTAAAAAGCAGGCCAAACTTAAAGGATTTGTAAAACGTGAGAGGAGTATTTCAGGCTTAGCTATACCAATACCAAAGTTACAGTCAAATACTTACAGAATAGTATTTGAACTTGCTAATGCATGGCAATTCTCTGAATCTTAAATTACCAGTATCAGTAGGAATTAGGGAACTCAGCATTTTCCCAGTGAAGTGAAGTGATAATCTGAAGGTATTCTAAATGCTGTTCTCCAGCCTCTATTGGCAATTAAAGTAATTTCACTTCTTTTTCCCTTTTTTTCTTTTTTTTTTTTCCTATTCATAGTGGAGATAATAAGAAATTATTCCATTCATTCACATTACATGCATAGTATTTGCTTGGTGATTCTTTAGATTGCTTCAAGAAATCTTCTGATTTCCTCTTTCTATGTGTACCTTGGTAAAATAAATAAGATGCAAAATTATTCAGCCGGAAAACATTATTATTTTTCAATTTTGTGTGCTTGGCTATGTTCTTCACTGTAGGCCAGCAACTCTTGTGGTCATTACATATTGTTGCACAGACACTCATAGATAGACTGTAAAAAATAAAAATAAAATAAAGCACAAACAGAATAAAACAAACAACGAAACAAAACAAGCAAAAAGAAACAACTAAATTCATTGGGTCTTTGTATAATATTACTTGCCTTAAATTATGTGCAAGATCTCTTCCAAGTATCAGATGTACCAAGAGCTGTCATTCACAAAGTCTTTTCTTCAAACACACTGGCTGATTCTGCAGCAGGATTGCCTCGAGGTGGTTGCTGGACTTCCCAGGCTTTCCACTCAGGGTGTTATTCAATGAAGTCACACAAATTAGTAGCTTTGGGGCTCAACGTTGAGGCTGGAGTTCCTCTGGGAATGCCTCCACCTGGACAGCTCCTGAAATAATCATTATGTGCTTTGCAGTAAACGCTGATACGAGCTCAGCCTTTTTGTGTTGTCTTCAGTCAGCTTATTGCCTCCCCAGTACAGACCATCACTGGGAAGGGAACACCTCTAGAGCTCAGAGAATTGGTAATCGCATCAGGTGTGCTCTTGTACACACCTATACCAGATCTACATAGGACAAATTTGAATTTCCTAATTCCTTCCTTATATCATATTTGCAAATTGCATTCCATAACTCTTAGTCCAGTAAGTGTTTGTTTTTAAATATACTGAAGTTGCTTTGTGTTTTGGGTGTTGTGGGTTTTTTTAGGGATTGTTTCATCTGGATGCTCATGCCTAGAGGACCACACACATGGTGAAGATACAAACCTAATCAATCCTTAGTCTTGGTTTAGGATTTCTTGAATGGTTAACCCATTGTTTATTTGGCTTATGTGCAGTACACTGGTTTTTGTTTTGATGCTCTTCTCTATCCACATCAAACCAGCACTATGTGTTGTTTAACATTGATTATTCTTGACGCAATGACATCTTTTGATAGACTTCTTAATCTCTTCTTTTCTCTGAGAAGGTTTTTATTTCTCCATCATGGATACCCATCATAAAAAAAATAAAAAAATAAATAAAAAAAAAAATTAGAATAAGATATTTCATAATTACAACTCAAAAGTTACATGTACAAACATTTGTTTCCCTAATTAAAAATTACGATGATGTTTAATTAAAAACCCCTTAAAAAGAATACAAATAAAATATATGAAGTATGTAAAACTATTAAATAATTTTTAGGTAAAGGAGACTGAAAAAAACCCAGAAAATAAAAATATATACTGCTGTGTTTTCTCTTTTATATTGATCACAACTTTATTCTTTACAAATAAATTTTCTAAAACTAGGGTAATCATGACTAATGCTGACTCTTTGTGGTCTAAACCACCTAATTATATGGATTAGAAAACAGATTGTTCATGACTTCAGATTCTAAAAATGCACTCTCCCATTACTAGTATGTTGTCTTCTATTTATATTTTATTTAATTAACTACTATCATATCATGTCATACTAACATGCTGTGTTATGTTATATAATGTTATATCCCATTTTAATATATTTTAATAGGTGAAAAACTTCATTAAATCTTATTCTAATCTAGCTATATTCCCGTATAACATTGGCACTTAGATGCCATTTAGATGATTTCTTTTGGTTGAAAAAAAAAGTCATAAGATTTTAAAATCTACAATCCTACCTATGCATCTTGCACCTTGTGGTAAACTATTTGGTCATTAGCTCTGTAGTTAAACTGTGTTAAACAAGCTATTTTCAGACCAAATAAAGAAAAGCAGACAGTAAGCAGCAGATCCTTCAGAGGCAGGGTAGTGTTTTAACTTTGCCTGTCTCCCTTCTGCCACTGTTGTGTAGCTGCAAACCATCGACTTGCATCCCATACATGGCCCCTGCTCTCTGGATCTTTCCAAGGAAACACCATGCCTGACACACCAGAACTCCTCCTAGAGGAGGTATTGAGTGTTCCTTGGTAAACACTGAAGGTGTAAAAACTTTTTTATTGTGCATGAGGGCCCCAACCCCTAAGGGACCAGGACGATGAACTGTGACCCTGACCGCTGACCAGGATCATACATGCATGGCTGGAGCTGCTGGTAGCAATATCTATCTATCTCTTTTCCTATCTCTCTTTCTATCTTTCCTTTCTTAGGGTAGTCACAAATCCCAGAATGGCTATACCCTCTTTTTTTTCCACTTCCAGTTCTGAAATTGTTAAAATAAAAACTGGTGGTGTTGTTATTTCTGTTTTAATTTTATGTCATTTTGCTTTAATCCACTTTGAGGGGTTCTTTAGTAAAGAACCTAGGTGGTAAAGAAACTCAGAGGCAAGTCACAACATTTTATTGATGTCATGGACAGGGTTCTTTGGTGGTGGGGAACACCTTGACATGCACAAAGCCTGTTCTCAGAGGAAAGTGGAGTGAAGGACACTACCTCTCAGAGAGCTAATGACTGAATTAAAAAAATATGACCACCCAGGATGATCCAAAAGGGGACAGTATCCTCTTGACAAAATTAGAAAGCTGTAACCCTTATCCTTCCCCCCTAAGTATGATTTGGGCACATAATTGACATGACTCAAAAGCTGTGACAGATTAATTCTAATAGAGGAATTAAACTAAAGCTAAAACCTGTGAATGGAAAGGCAGTTTTCTGTGTCATTCTGGATGTGACTAGTAGCTGCACATAAAGAATGATAAACTGCTCAGGAAACTGAGAATAAAAATGTAAGATCTTTCCAAGATTGGGTAAAAGCTTTGCAAGAACAACTGAAGAAAGAACTCTCCCAGGCTGGTGCGAAAGATTAGGCAATCAGACTTCCATTGACCCTACAGAAGTCATTGGAAAGAGAAGAATCCCTCAGGAGGAAACTATGAAGTCCCAGTGTCTTAATTGGGAAATGACGATGACATAAAATTGTGCTCCACATTAAAATTGAAACTTTAGATGATGTTCAGGGGGAGCTCAGCAAACTACAACACACACAACCACTTACACAGGCAAAGCCTTGGATAAAATAGAACATAGGCACAGTAGAAAATCCAGTGAGACAGAAATTGAATATCTTTGGAGGGTGTCTCTTACTGGGGGAGACCTGATCTTGTTGCATCTGGGATATGGAGGACCAGGAGTTTTTCTGACCGCAGATGATAACTGAGAGCTGTGGCCCCTGACGCAGAGGGCAGCACATTGGGCAGAAAGCCTGGATCCTATGGAGAGAGGAAAAATCCCTCTGCTTAAACCCCCCACAATTGGTCATATATTGGAAAATGTGCAAAAGGGGGCACATTTCCAGTTAATGCATACATGACTATGAAGGCTCAAATAACTCTCCTACAGAAACTGGAGCTGGCCAGTTTCTGATTTTAATCCGGGTTTTGCCTGACACATTGAAAATCCACACCAAAGAATTACAAGAGTGAATACAGTCAGGTCCCAGACCCTGAAACCAGAATGCTCATGCACTGACTTGCCTGGAAGTAGCCCAGGACTTAAGAACCTCTGGGTGACAACTGGGAATTCCCAGCACCACCAATCCAATGACCGAACCATGGACTGATGTTTGGAGAGTAAGCGTGGTCCAGAGATTTCCAACACACAGCTCATTCAGTGTTTTTCCACAGTAATTCACCCCAAGGGATTTATTAAGAGGAATGTCAGTTACCTTGCACACCTGGTTGCAGCACACCTGGTTCTCAAGACTGGTCCTCATACTCTGGATAAGAAAACTAAAAAAAAAAAAAAAAAACAAACCAAACCAAACCAACTAAACAACAACTGCAAAAACAACCAAAACCAGTTGTTTTGCATTTTTCTGTGTATCCTTCCTATCTAATACTTATCCTCTTTCAATCAATCCACAGAAACAAACATCTGACTGAAGGAGGTGCTGAAGGATAACCAACTCCCAACACTTTAGTGAGCAATCTGAGCCACCTTTTATACGCATCACTCATACTGTAGACCTGGCCCCATTCCACTGCTGCCAAAGTAGATTTTACTGTTGCAACAAACAATGGAGGATTGGAGTGGTCAAAAAACCCCAAACACTAAATTCAGAAAAATGACCAAATTTGTGAAGATTTGCAGCTACTTGTAATTAGAAAAGAGAAGAATTTAACAGATCAATGAATTCGTAGTTATAGTTCTTCAGTTTCTGGATAGAAGCAAGATATATTTAGGCTGATTTTGAAATCCTTTTGGAAAGGTTTCAAAAAATAGCTCATAATACAAGCATGTTAGTTTGCTTGGCGAGGAAACAAGCTGACTATTTAATGAAATTAAATAAAGCTATTAAGAACAGTTTCATCAAGTAAATTAGTAGGTGGATTTGTAATAATCTTTGTCAATAATGCTTGCCTAATTAGATATGTTATTATAGCTATAAAAGATATCTTATATCCATACTACTTTTCAGCTGAAAGAAGTGTTCAGTTCTTAGATATACAGGTTCCTTATCAATGTTTTTATGTTTGGTTTTTTTCACCCACCTCTTGACTGAAGTCTCTGAGACCTCAGTATTTGAAAAGTGCCTTGTTCATGATTTCAGAGAATGGGGGTGGACCACTGGTCTGCCAAAACTATGTCTTTAGCTTTGAAGATTAATGTAATAAAACAAAGGATAACTGAAGGGAAAAAAAAAAAAAAAAAAGTTTCCTTTCTTGAATAGTGACTAGAGTATGACAGGCTAGGAATAAGACTATCTTCCTTCCACATTGCCAGCTGCAAAGTGATATAAATATGCTTGAAGAATGTTTCCTCGCCCATGATGCCCTCACTTTTTTTACATAAAGTAAAAGTAATATCAAGCATTTAGTATTAACAAATTTCTATTCAATTTCGGTGGTAAAATATGCAGAGATGCTTGTCAAGTCTGTGAAAAGGAGAATCTTTAGAAAAATACTCTTTCAGTTTACAGAGTGAAGAAATTCAGATCGATTCCTAGTCAATTCTGATGTACTACATTAGTATTAGACTACACAATGGCTTTGAAAAACAGTCTTATTATTATAATGAATCTTATATCCTGAAATTCAGATTTGTAAAAGAGCATGTGAAGGCTTAATGTAAAACCAAGCTGACAACAGATGTCCATAAATACAAACTGATTAAAAATGATTGATTATTTCAGATCTACATAAAAACACACAAAAAAGAAATGAATCACCATTTCTTGAGGGAAAGCTATATTTGCAAATAAATTTAATCTCTAATGAAAATCAGAACATTATCCATTATTTTTTCCAGCTGTCAGTTTTTTTGTCTGTTAAGTCCCAAACAACTCAAAATTATAATAAATTCTATTCTTTATGTACAGTGGAAGTTACCTACATAAACAACCACTGAAGAAGTAAAACAGAGGCAGGAAAACTTTAAATCCTTGCATCAAATTCTGTGGGTGTTATAGTGATATCATTTACATGAGTATTCATAAATAAAAAATTATGCTCTCCTCCTACTTCCCTTTCAGGCAGGAGGAGTCATAAACTGGTAAAGCCATTTTCTGTAAGAGTGCAAAAATGACAAGAGCCCATTTTTTGAAGAAAATAATGCTAGTTTGTTCTTTCCCAAATAGGAATTTTACAAGCTCAGCTGGGTAGGCAATGTTGCATATATTATTTTCCTTCTTCTGGAATGGTTATCAGAAAAGTATTGTTTGCAGTATAGTGATTTTTATTGCAACGACAGCAAAAAAAGTATATATTTTAAATGAAGCTCAATAAAAGTTCAATTGGAGAAAAGAAATGAGTTTGATAATGTAATTGCAATAGAATTTTGGTACCTATGAGCTTTTGAATACAGGACTGGCTTCCCTACATGTCCATTTGCATCCTAAAATGCCTGAATACCTACATAAATATATCATCAGTAGTAAGTCTCTTTCAGTGGAAAGGAGATAATAAGATTTATAGGAGAAGATTTATTAGGAAATGCATCCCTTTTCTTCACACAAATTAGTTAAGTGTATAGGTATCAACAACCAAAATTCAGATCCAAATTATGCAAGAACCTGTATTCTTGCTGATTAAATATTCAAAAGACTGTTTCTGGATTTCTCAAAATTGTTCATCCTTTGACAGGACTTCTCTGTTTTGACAGAAGTCTTGAAATCTGTCCATCCTTTTTGTGCATAGCGGTACATAGAAGGCTCACTGCCTCTTTACAATAAATACTTACTGAGCTACAGAATCTGTGCAAAGTAAAACATGTCTTGAATAGTTGTGTAATGATCTGAAACATGATGGCTTTTTATGATATTTCAATTAAAATTTATGGGATGCATTTACTTGAGCAACGAGTGGAATACGAGTGCTACGGCTCTGGAATTGTAGTCATTGCTGAAACCATAG
>JAWWLT010000092.1:15349279-15366127 GCA_035040995.1 Premnoplex brunnescens | reverse complement strand
TGGGTTGGTTGGGTGGTTTTTTGTGGGTTTTTTTTTTTTTGGTTGGTTGGTTGGTTTTTTTGTGTGTTTTTGTTTGTTTTTTTTTCTTTTTTTTTCTTTTTTTTTTTTTTAATCATAAATGAGCCTACTTCAAGAGCTCAAATAACACCTTCCAATACGAACCGAAACATATTAGGAGGTAATAACGACATTTTTCCCTCCTCCCTCTACTTCCCCTCTTCCCCTCCCTACCACTTACCAACTGCTGTAAGATGCATAAAAATACTTCCATGCTGGAAGCAGGTATCATTTCAAGATCTATTAATCTGCTATAGTTAACTCCACTACATTCCTTCTGCTGCACGCTACCTGTACCAGCTCTGCTTCACTTTCACTTAATGTTCTTGCCAGAAAGACAGAAGTGACTGCCAGTAAACTAGTATCTGATGACATAAATAGTTTCGTGGCTTGTAAAGCCAGAGAGCCAGTAAAATCTAGGCAATAGTACTAGTTTTTTATCAGCTAGAGAAATATATATAACTCTGAGTTGTAGTGATGCTGTCCCAAGCTGTTTTCAAAAGTAAACTGTGTTAGCACTTGAAAACACCGATTGAAATGCAGAATATTGCCTGTTATTTAATATGATGTGTTGGACTGAAATTTTTATCCTTTCCTAGGTGATAACTACAAATGCACCAATTCAAATAAGAGGCAGGAGGTCAATAACTCACTAAATGGCTACTGAGTTTTGACTATATATGGTAGCCCACCTGCCTTGCCATGAAAAGAAAATGACTTGAGGTAACACAGTTTTGGAATTTCAGTAGCAATCAGAATCAATGGAAATTATAAATACTCAAAGCCATTCACACATAATGTCTTTCATTTACTCCTTGGTGCTGTATGGTGTAATCAGACCTTTAAAGAGAACATTTTCTCCCACTGTGAAAGTCTTTTTTTATAGTGCAATAAGGTTTGTAGGGGTCCATTTGGGAAAACATAGTTATCTTGGGAGATGATTCACAATTTATTTCACCTTGCCTGGAGGCTTTCTTCTTAATAAGTTTTCGACCATCAGGTTTTAAAAGTTAATAAAAACAGATGAAAACTTCTCCTTTTTTTTTTTTTTTTTATTTTTTTTATTTTATTTTTTTTTATTTTTTGAGAAACTGCAATTTATGACCACCTGGCAGTCTAACATAGAATAAGAGAGCAGTGGAGATATAACTGGCAAGAACTGACACAGTACTGTTGAAGGTTCCAAAATGTGCTGCCCTCTCCCTCTCTTACTGGCAGAAAAGCTCAGAAAGTTGTAATGTTTCGTAGGGTCATAAAGGTCATAGCCTTCCAAAATTGCTAATAGTTCAGTTTAAGCATCAATTGCTGATGAGATTTTCCTGAACTGTCATTTTGAAAGCTAGTTTGTCATATAGAAAATTCTCTGGGAAAGAAAATGAGGGTGAAGATTTTAGATTTTGGATAACTTGTCAATAATCAACCAGTGCAAAGTTTTTGGGAACACTATAGGTAGCTCAAGAGTTGATTTCTTAAACTAGAAGTCTCTAATCCCTGTTGCTTCTGGGATTTGCACTTATTTTCCTTAATTTTTCTTGGCCACAGCTGATTTATAAGTGTAAAGTACCAGCATTTTAGGTAGGTAATACTACAACATCCCATTTTTGTTTTGCCTTTGCCAGATTTTAAATTCTCACAGATTCTTCCTCCAAAAGTTCTGCTATAAGGTTACTCAACTTGTCTCATGGCTTCTAACCTGAATATATTGTCATTACTGTAAAAATACATTAGTTCATGTACTCAGATGTTGGGTAGTTACTTCCCAGTCTTGAGATTCCTGGGACATGGTTAAACCTAGTAAAAATTAGAATTATTTAGAAATAATGATGATTTGAAATATTTGGCTATCTCTTTTTGTTGTAGGACAAATGCAGATACCCTGTCACAGAGAAACTTTATCCTGGCAGTGATGGTAAAGGTTAAATATACCATGAGACTCAAAACAATCATATGGACTATGATTTTTTTTTCCAGGAAGTATAACCTGAAATTCTCAGATTGTTCCCCAGAAAATACAGTTCTAATATTAACTGTCTCAAGCACAAAGATGAAAGATGTGATGAAACCTCATGAACTATTATGCAGGTTCTTTTGTTTCAGGTCTGTGAAAAATGGAGAGGAACAAAAAAGAAAGGGGACATAACACAATGTATAACAGAAAAGCAAAGAAAAAAACAATGTCTGCTCAGAGTCCATACCTGTCTTGCAAATCTCAGACAGGCTGCTTTCTAGAACATACAAACAATATGCAATACACACACAAACAAAAATAGAAACAATATATATAGTTTCCATTTTGCTTGAATAATTTTGGATATTGATTCAAGGTAAGAAACTTCTGAGCTCCTTCTGATCTTGAGACATATTTCTTAACACTTCAGTGTCCTCTTCTGCTAGGTCTTGCACGTATTTGTAAATTTTAGACTGTATATCTTTCCCTTATTTTTAATCTCCTCCAGAAGCACCTGTTCAGTTTTGATGAACTCTGCAAACTCTGCCAGAAGCATGTCCAGTGCTATAGGCATGATTCTTTGAAGGTATTGCTTGTCTCAAGACTTCTGGGAAAGTTTCAAGAATAGTATGTCTGGATGTCAGAGAACTTTAAGGAGAATTTTTTCAAGGATAATCCGTGTCTACCCAGAAGTTGAAGGTTAGTGAAGCAGCAATCTTCTGGATGGATATTCCTTGAAGTCCATATGCTAGCATAAAAGCAGTCCTACCTGTGCGCTTAGAAACTACTTGAGACCCGAGCAATAAATAAGCTCTCAGGCAAAACACATACAGAATACATCAAAGCCATGCTGCTTATAATCTTATAAACTATCCAGTAACATATTGTACTTGTGGTATGGTCAAGCAAAAGTGAAAATATTGCAATTGCAAGGATAGTTAATGGAAGAAGGGAACAGGAGAAGGGAAGAGTGTAACTGTGCTATCAACTGTGCAGCATGTTGGCCTCTTGTAACAAATAATTTTCATAAAAATTATGATCTGTCTTTCACTGACCATCCAGGATAAAAATTTACCTTCACGATATCAGATTTGAGAAAATGAAGATCAGGTCAGTGAAGACGCTTTACATTTCAGAACAGTAGGAGATAACTCTTCTGACAGTCACATGAAGGTGCATTGTTGCATACCATCTTAATTATAACACTTTTGGGCATTCAAGGCTATAAACATTAGCAGTGGACGTAAAGGCAAATGGGCCTCTGTTAGACGACTGGAACAAGAGTGTTCTTTGGACTTTTAACTTCAAGTTACTGTCAGAATATCAGAATATAGGCACTGATATATTAGGTATTGCAACCTGTTTGCTCTAAGGGCAGGTGCTTGGTTTGAGTGAAATCACACTCCATCAAGAAGTTCAGTCATTGAATGGTTGTGTATCTGATTTAACTTAAGAGCTGTTAAAAGCTCATTGAGTACATTAACTTGACTACAGTATTTATCTGTTTGAGGGAGAATTCCAAGCGTCTTCATGAGCACTGGAAAACCACAAACAGGAATTTCATTAGCTTTCTATGCCAAATGCAGAAAACTAAAGAATGTAAGATGCCATACTGTTATGTGATACTGTAATTTCACTTATGACTATTAATATGCATGCTCATTTTTACTGATGCATGCATTTTTTTACTGAAGATAAGATTCCTGTTTTGAAATAACCATGCAATAAGATAGCTAACAAAGTTTTAGTTTATAATATATTTTTTATTTAATAACTTTTATTTTCTTATTTAATGCATGCAACATAATGAGCTTTTTTTTTTTTTTTTTTTTTTTTCTTGGTAGATTCTTCTTCCTAGAGTACTTAAATTTTTATTAACTGGTTGTGTCATTTTTTTTTCCCCTCATAGTCATACTGAATATGTTTATTTTCCTAATGTGTCCATTCAAACAATTTGAAACATTACTACATGGATATTTATGACAAACTCATGATATTTTACAACCTCTTGCAGAGATTTAAATTATATCCATCAGACTTTTTGCTGAATTAGTTATTTTATAGTTACAGAGTTAGTATATTACTTTTGGCTAGATATGTGCTGAAACTGATGTTTTATCAAGCTAGATGAATTAGATTTTTTTTTTTTTTTTACTTCTCTAAGTTACTGCACATAAAATTCTGGAAGGAGAAGATATAGACAGATTTAACAAGTACTTTGCATTGTGAAATTAACTTTAAATATGGGGGTTTTTGTGCTCATATTTATAATAGCTTCCCTGAAGCCATGGGGGCTTCACAGGAAAGCACAAAATCAAGCCACCCTAAAATACCTGAGATCTTTGGAAAGCACTCTTACACATAGTGATTTAACCTATGCAGGCTACAAAATTAACCTGGGACTTTACAAACATCCAAATCCAGTCCATTCTGAGCAAGTGAAATGAGCCTCAGACACTGCAATGAGTCCATGACTCGGGTTTTACTTTCTGGATCTTTGAGGCAACACTCACCACTTAATTCACTTAAATAAGGATAAAAATTCAGTGTTCACAAACCCCAAAAACTATCATATAGAACTTTATGAATACAGAAAAGCCAGTCTCTGATGGAATGAAAATAGGGGGAACTGTAACTTGTTCAATTTGAATTTTAACAGTATAGAATTATTTCATAATCAGGTGTTAATCTTTTCGACACATTTTCTACACATTTCAAGGGCTTTTTCTTTCACACAGAAGTTCAGAGTTGTCCATGAGCCTCGTGCAGGGTCACGTACAATTCCTTTTACTCTCAAGGAATTATGAATCTTCACAACATTTATATTAAAGCCATGGAGAGAGGAAGATTAACAGATTCACACAACACAGAAATTGTATGGCAAGTGAAAAATGCCTTACAGACTACTGTAACTCATTATCTGGTTTGTGAAAAGAAGGTATTCCTGTACACAGAGAATGAGAGAGGCCTCAATAACCAACTAGAAAAAAAAAAAAAAGTCATGCTTATAAAATATGTATTTTGACAAAGAAGTAATAGTTGACTTCTAAACTTCATAATTTTGTTTCATACTTCCACATAGATTCCACAATCAACTATGGCCTTATCATTTTTTTCCCCGATAAAAGCACCTGAAACTACACTGCAAGTACATTGATATAAATATTGATATATTCTAATGGGTATTTAGGAATAGTTAATTAAAAAAAATAAATAAAAAAAATCAAGTGAATATGGACTAGGGTTTTATAGAGAAAAAGTGCTGGGCTTTGTGCTATTTAAATTCCACAACACTACAATCAGTATGAAATGCAGGCAATTTGAGTCTTTGACCTTCCTGAATTAGATTTTAGCTGAAAAGTAACACCATAATATATAGCAAATTCAAGACAAAGAATATTAGGTTTTGAAAATACAACATTAATGAATTTTGAAATCAAGAGAGTGTAAGCACTTAAAAAATACACAAGGGCTTTTAGAAGGTTTTGTTTTGTGTTTTTTTTTCCCTGCCCTCTGGAAAAGTTGAGTTGAAAGAATGTAAAATGCCCGCAGTGATTTTGATAGAAATTCTATAATGCATGGCAAATGTACTGAGGAGAAGTAGTAAATATTTAAGAAATACTTGAACAGACTGCAATTGAAATCCATTCCTGTTTAAATTTAAACAGCAAAAAGGTTGGAAAAGGCCAACATGATTAAGTAAGGTGATATAAAGAGCAGTTCAAGCAAGAAGTGAAGGGTGTTAAAAATATATACACATGGCATAGTAAAGAATAGAATCTAAAAGAAATATGCAGAAGTTAAGCCGATAAATGCAGGGAAAAAAATGAAATACTGAAAGCTGAATTACACATAATGTTAAAATAAACAAAGGGTCCTTCAAATACAGCAGCAATAGAGAGACCTGAGAAAAGAGAAAATTGGCCTTGTAAGAAAATTACAGGATAATTTTCAGATAGGAAATGTGAGATTAATCAGTAATCATGTTTTTAACTCGGTTTCCTGAGAAATATGTTTCATGACCATTTTGTCTGTCAATACTTTTCAGCAACTTTTGAAGAATTAACTGTTTCAGCTACATTTGACAGTGGAAAGGAGGACTTTCAAAACACCTGTGTTTTTTGTGTTATTTGGCAGCGGTTGCTGCTGAAAAGGAAAGGTTATGATGTGCGCTGATGGGTTCTGTTTCAACCACATGCTTGTTGAGCCTCCATGTACTAGCTGGTTACTCTGCAGTCAAACCCAGACTTTCATGAGCCATTTCTTGCCAGACAGGAGAGGGAGGAAAGAGCTGACAGCATTTTGGAAACAGCTGGGGTGTAGGCAGGGGTTAGGAGTGCTGCAACAGAAGAGGAAGCAGGTCACAGCAAGGGAGTGGATGCAACATATGTATGGGATGCAGGAGCAGATGGTGGGAGGTGGTGGCATCAGGGAGTTCTGCCTGGTTCCTCCTCAGAGGTTGGTGTTAGGAACCAGAGAGACTATCCTGTGTTGAGGAGAGGGGAGAATTATCCACCTTATGTTAACTCCATTTTCTGTCTATATATTCTGAAACCTGAATACAAAATCTGAGAAGCTAGATCATATTTGATTTGTGATCATGGTACATGGCTCAGAGCAAAATTCTGCTCTGGGCTGTCTACTCAGAAAAAAAAGTAAAGTTAATAATATACTCATGAAGAGTCTTTCTGGACACTAGAATTCAGTCTCTTTTTTAATTTTCTTCGGTGTCACACATTCTTCAGAAGAAATGCAAACCAAATAACAGCCATCACAAGGTGTGATTGCAACTCCAGACCACTTGTTTCTGATCCTGACAGAACAGCACTGAGCCATGTAAAGGTATCTAAGCTGCAGGGAGTTCTACACAGATATCCTGTTGTGTTTCTCCATGTTGCTTAAAATCTATTTGTTTCTTGACAATTTTGTTTTTAGCTGAATAAATAACTCATAAGAAGAAAATTGGCAACAGGACTAGAAAGACCACAACAGAGGAAAAAAAAGAGAAAATACAACAAAACTGTGTTCTAGAACCACTTTACTTGTACTGTTTGTGTTTCTTCTTTGATATGAAAACTTGATTAATTGAAACTTTTCATTACATTTTCATGCTACACATAGGGTAATGAGATCTTGCAGGAATTTGCATTATTTTCATCAATGGGATATAAATGAGAACAGGATTAAATCTGCATCCAGAATTTCTAGACATTTCTTTGCTGCCAATTTATCATACTAATTCCTGGTACTTTAATGCAACCTCATTATTCCAGGTCATCAAATCAAGCTTCTCTTATTTAAGGTAACAACATCCTATAATCAGTTCCACAAACTAATGAAACTAACACCTTACTGTATAGGTGTTAGCTTGTTGGACTCATTACATTTGTTAAAAGTTCATTCCAAGAACCATATTTGTGATGACTGAGCACTTTCTGACACTCGTCATAAATTGATTGAGGCATAACTTCTGTTATTTTATGTCACAGTATGGTGGTACTCAGTTGCTTTACAAGAAACTTGATTTTCAAAAATGTGGTTTTTTCCTGAATTTAAATTTCAGGTTCAGTAGTACAATGTAATGTATACTCAATGAAAATACCAAATTGTCAAAATTACTACTTGGAAGATTAATCACTGTAAACGGTGATAAATAAATTCAAAAGACTGCACGTTACTATTTCCAGTGTATTGAAACTGTGAGGACAATGATTGCAGCTTATTTTCAAAACAACAATTAAATTCATGTTTAGATTAATAATCAAATAGATTTTTAAAATATCATAATTCAAAAGTCTGCAAGGTAAATTTTTCCACAACCTTAAAAATCTGATTGTTTTTAATTGATATGGTAGTTTTCCCTTACATTTCAGAATTTATGATGCAATGACAGACTGTACACAAACAAGTTGAGTACATATCAGCTGAATATTAGATTATTTATTTATTTTATTGAGCTGTCTTCTGTACAATTACCTATGGGAAAATTTATATAAAATTAATTACTATGCAGAGCATGATTTTCAATATCTGTGTCATATAATTTTACAATAAAACGTATGAAAAGCCCCAAACCTAATATCTTCTTGATATCAAACAAATTCTGCTTCTTACATAACAACATAACAAATGAGCAGGTCTTTTGTCTATTTAATAAAAATGCCTCCTTTTTCTTTTTTTTTTTTTTTTGTAATTCATTTGGTTGTATCTTTGTTTTAGGAATGCATGGAGCTTTGGTTCCATAGTTTGAACATATTATATTTCTTCATAATGGTTCTCTGTTTTATGAATGTTTATGAAAAAGCTTTTTAGCAACCATTTGGGTTTTTTGGCCAAACCCTTCTGTTACCTGACGTGAATGCTATTACTGCTGCCTGAAACAACAGTTTTGAAAATCTACATTCAGTTTAGTCCCAGTTTTCAATTTCCTAGAAGCAGATCACCTAGAGTTCCATATTTAGGACTTCACAAAAGAGAGGCAAATTTAAGCAACACACAGGCAGAAGATGATTTGGAATTGTACCTATAAGCTTGACATTTTATTCAATCTAACACCCAGATCAAAATCCTATGCAAGTAGGAATAGTACACCTACTGGTCTATGAATTATAATTATGCAGTTTAAACTACACACACATACACACACAGAGTGCCCAGTTGTCTTTGATTTTACACTGGCCAGATGAGTTAGATTTTGACTTTTGCACATAGCCTATGACATTCCTCTTCACTAGCAATGCTTAGCTCTTGTAACACATTCTGTAAGGCTCTGTATAATATATATTTTATTTTGCACACCAAATTTGCTGTATATTTAACACAGCATATTAAATGACACTGTATAAAAGTGACTTTGTTCATCTACGTCATTAATATGGAATTTTTATATTTAACTCACTCTAATACTCTAATGAAATTGTTTTATTAAATGATCGTGTTCTGGACTTCAATAACCAAAAAAACCCAAACCTGTTAGGAAAAGAACCCAGAATAGTAAAAATCAACTGCTTCTTTTAAATTTCTCTAGTCTTTGTTACTTTTCAAATTTATTATGCAGTTTTCTCATTCTTTCAACACAAGAGGCAGTTATATGAATTTTCTCAATTTTTCACAATTTCATAGTTCTGCTTAGATGTACCAGATCTAATTCTTTCAGCCTGATGCATTTTTAATTCAATTGGGTTTGCCTCAAAGAAGCATATGAATGGCCCAAATAAGTCACTCCAAAGGTTATCTCATCTTTATACACTTCAAATATATGAACTTATGTCTCATTTTAGGTAAGCTGTTAAGGAATCAATGCCCAAGGAAGTGCAAAGACAGTAGTATATTTCACTCAAGTACTCTCCTAGTCTCATGTAAATCAAGTGCGTTTTAATGTGACAATTTAAATGCCAGTAATATTACAAGTGATTTACCTCTGTATAAATAAGAGCTTCAAGATAACTGATTGTTACAATTTTTCTATTATAAGATGTTTTGAACCATAATCATCTAACTTTCTGTCATGAATGGTTCTTCTTTTTCTGTTATATTGTCTTTGAACTTCTTCTCAACAGTACCTTTTTTTATTTGAAAATATCCTTGGAGTATAGTATTGAAACTTCTATGGGAAAATTACAACATTTTTTTCTATCAAGTTGATAAAATTGAAATTAAAAAAATTAAAAACCAGTGTGAAATAAGAATCCTTAGGTTTGTTAGATCTTAAGTGATGAAGCTAACTAAACAATTTTATTATTTTACATGTGTTATATCTTATTTTATAGCTTCAGATGCATTTGTTCCAAAAGTCTGGAAAGTCCTTTCCCCGGTAGTAGGTTGATCCTTAGCATCTCAAAAGGAGAAACTTCACACTTCTGTTGTCATACTTTGCATTTAGTGGTGTTGGTTTATATTTTACTATATTAAAGTGCATTTAAATATATAACAGTCATTTAAGATGGGAATAAAAAAAAATAATCGTTTAAAGTGCTATATTTGTTTTTCTCTGGAATGATTTTAAAGAACACTGTGGTATATGGATTACCTATTAAAATTAAAAAAAAACAAGGCAAGTAAAAAAAAAAAACAACAAAAAAACACCAAACCTGGCTCCCTGCCAAGAAACCAACTAACCAAAAACAACAAAAAACCCAAATGCTTAGCTATTCCTTTCCTCTGCTGAAGCAGAAGTTTTGCTTCCTGCAGTTTCTTAACCATGCAAGAAATTTCAGAAGACCTTACATACCTCCAGAAATGATTTCTGTTTATTTTCTGAACCAGAGTCCTGCAGAGCACTAAAAAAACCGCTCAAACTCTTTGTGTAACTTCTGCTTATAAACTCAGTTTCTTTCTGCCTCTCAAAGCCTCCTGGTGACACAGAACTGTGGGCGCGGCAATAATGTTTTGACATGTATTATGGGTGTCAAGGTGTAAGGTAGAAAATATAAAACATTCATTTTGTGGTTCTGTGATGCTCTTGGCAAAAGAATAAAAAACAACAAAAAAAAATAACTGGAGTAAAAATTATGAAAATAAGGAAGCCTTATCATCCTAAGAAACTCATGATTCAAACAGAACTGAATTTTAAACACCAGGAATTTTAGAAGTCACTGAACCAGTTTTGAAACCTGGTATTTTATTCGATAACTGAGGGATTTAAAACTTCATTTTGAAAAGTATTTCAAATTACTGAAATTTATACTTTCTAGAAAGAAAGAAAAAAAAATATGATATCAGATGAATGCTAAATTGTTAGATTTTGACATCACTGTAGTTTTCTAGACTTTATTTTTTACCATATGAAAGGAACAAAAAGATTCTTAGAGAGGTAATTTTGCTTTCTTAATTTTTAAGTTAGCATAGCCAAATTTCTGTGTTCAACAGTGTTTCTCATCATTTTAATATTTGTGCTTTATTGTGCTCTTGCATGATACTATTTTTTTTCCCCTGAGATTCAGGCACAGGTAACCATTGTACACCATGTTTTCTGCTATGATGAGTTCTATTTTTTACATTAAATATTATAAAGCAGTTACATTTTATTTATTCCCCAGAGATCTATATTTGCAATACAGAGTTCTGTCTAATTATACTGACTTGAAAGAGATTACAGGACAAATTATTTAGTCTTAATATCTATTACTTTAAAAGTTTACAATCATGGTATGACTTGGGGATTAAGTCAGATGCAGGACTTCATCAGGTAAGGTCATACACAATCATAAAAGATGATATGTCTTGAAGAATAGTATTCCTGATAATTCATTTCATATTACTCAACCTGTCTCTGAGTTTTTGAGAAATTCCAAGTGTTAAATCGAAGAGCATTAAGTTCTATATACCTAAAACCTGGTGTTTAATGCTAGAGGCAATTTCAGGTCAGTAAAAAAAGCATTGTTTTCCTATCTGTAGTGATTTTTCAGTACTTGTTAGCTGTTTACCCTCAAATACAATATTGATTTGTTCTTAGACCCCATAGCTATCTTTTAGGTAAAGGTATTTAGTTGTATGTGTTAGCACTGGTTTTATGTAGTGCTGTATAGGGTAGGAAGTTTCACTTACACGGGATTACCAGACCAGTTAACTGAGACAGTCTCTGCAACAACCTCAGTTCAAGCAGCTTCATGTTAACAACATCTAGCGTTATTCACCTCTTTCATTCCATATCAGGAATAATAAAAAGCAGCAACAACAAAGAAAAGGCACAGTGCTGTTATTTATTGCTAGGACTGTGAGTCCTAATACTGCTTAAAATTATATAGAAAATAAACTAAAATAATATTTAATCCTTATAAATTAGATCTAGTAAATTTAAAATAGTCACATACACTTTTAAATAAGCTCCTGCAATTAATGTGCAGCCTGGAATTTCATAACTAAGAAATTGCAAAACCATCCATGTTATGAGAAAACTTTGGAGAGATTTACATCCCACCTAGGTTATTTCTGTCAGATGTTTTTACTGTCTTCAAGTAAAATATTACTAATGATTTTGTTTGTGAGATTTGCCCTTTCCATACTTTTCAGTGGACATTGGTTTTGTAAATTGTATGTCAATGCAGAATTTTATCACTGTAAACCAAAATAATTCCATTTCAAATTCCAACACTTCAACTGAAAGCTGTAGCCACTTAAAATCAATACAACCCACAGCAACATTTCTGTATTCAGTAAAATTTGAGAAATTTTGACAACTCATATTTATAAGCAATTACAGTTAAAAGCCAAATTGATGAAGGCATTTAAGAGCACAGTCAGATAAGGTTTTTATGCAACACTGTGTATATTTGTTTGTTAGCCTAGAACTGCCTGATTGCCCTACTAGTGCCATGCCCTGCTTCCTGCCTGCCTGACAGCATTGGTCCTGCAAGTCTTTGCCTGCCTGGACAGCAAGATTAGCCCATGAATTGATGGCTCTTCTGTTATTATGACATGGATAATAAATCTATATTTTATCATTGTACCATTACTTATAGATAAACTCTTTATCCATAAAACTCCGTGCTACCATGTAACAAAACTATAGCTTGTCAGGGCCACCTGGAACCTTGAGCTAGAGAGCTTTTTTTTCCATTAGATTATTGTTTCCTCTATACTTTACAGGAATCTATATATCCATATTGCACAGACACAGCTCCATTGTCATGTTTAAAAAAGCAGTAACAAAAGAAAAAAATATAATTATCCTGATGATTCCGGATGGATAATTAACAAAGAAGGAAAAAGTGCCAGATGATGGTCAAAGAGTCTAGAAACTGCCCAAAGAAAATTCGTCCCCCAACAGTACTTTTTGATACAGGATAAATTTACAGTAAGTTAAGTGGAAATAATTTTTTTTTATGTCCCAAGTAGTTAGTTAAAGGAGGTTTTAGAATACTGGTTTCTTCTCATATTTCTTTCAATAAGGAAAACCCATAAAATACTTGCGATGGAAAAAAACCCTCATGCAACAACTGAAGTAATTTAATATTTATTCACCTTCTAGCCAAAAATTAATATGATAATAATTCAACCATTTTATTCATTTTCACACAGAAAGTATTTACATAATTTATTTTCCCTGAGATGGATTAGAAGTTGCTTCCTTTTTTTTTTTCCCCCTGAAATCTTCATCAGCATGAAGGTTATCCAAACAATGTCCCCTTTCCAAAAAAGAAACAGCACCCCCTCAAAAAAAAAACCAAAACAAACCCAACAAAACAACAATGCCACAAACATAACATTTTGAATGTTCTGTACATCCTTAGTCCAATATAAATTTGTCCTTTTGTAATATGGATTATATATATTATATATATTTTTTTTTTTTGGCAGAAAGTATTATACAGTTTTTGCTGACCTATTTAGTGAAGCAAATTTCAAAGGCAGTTTTAAACACACTTCTGTAAAAAACTTCATTATTCTTCTGCATACATTTCTAATAATTCTATATTCAAATAATACCATATAATGAATGTATGCCAGCAAGGTCTGCTGTAGGTGCCCCAGCTCCTGGTCTGGACACCAAGTTGGAGTTTAATCTTTCTCTTCTCCTCTCTCTGTTTGTGCTCTTGGTATCTGTGACTATTAAAATGTTTTCTACAAAGTGGATTAGTTTCAGCATGAGGAATGAGAGGAATTCCACTTCTGAATAGTCAATAGCCTTATAGAGCTTAGGGTACTCCCAAGAGGTAAGAGATGATATTTACAATTTCTGTTTATAAATCCTATAGACACAGGATTTAAAGTTGTCTCTGATACCTCTCCTGTGAATGCTTTAAACACAAAGCTTAACTGTGTTCTGAGATGGAGCTCTGTAGAACAGTTTTGTCAAGACAGATTAAACCTTTTCTATGATATAATATATCAAATCATAAAGAATGATGACAACTATGATTACCTAGTCTGATGCTAAAAATACAGTGTTCCAGTTCTCACTCTGCTTAATACATATTTCTGTATTTCTGTAAGTTGGTGGAATGCCCACAGCCATACATTATCCCATAGGATAGGAATTATGTATTCATCATTGCAGACAGAGGATACAGAGACATTTCCCCCTCTTTGTGAAAATAAAGCTTGTGCCTCATAGTCCTCACAAATTCCAATTTAAATTCACAAATAAACTTGTAACTAACATATCATTTTCTATCGATAGTGAATCTTTTCTTTTTCCTTTTTCTTTTTCTTTTCTTCCTTTTCCTGTTCTTTTCCCCTTTCTTTTGCTAGTCAAATAATTAGTTTTGTTCATCACTCTAATGATTACCTTATCTTTTATTACATTGTGTAAATTTCTTGGATGCCTAATCTGTATCCCAGTGGTTCTGTCAAATAATATATATTCAACTAAGAGAAGACTATTACTGGTTTTTGAAGGAGAAAGAAGGATCAGTGAATTGAAAAGAACTGAAAGAGCAACATCACAGAGAAAAGCACTCACTTACTGAACGTTGAGTAATGTGCAGGTGGATATCTTACTTTCTGATTACCATTAGAATTTACTTTGGAGTACTAGAAATCTGACTTCAAGATTTATGGAAAAACTGCATCTAGCCTTGCAACTTTAATTAAACAAAAAACAAAAAAACAACAACAACAACAAAAAAAAGCCAACTACCAACAAAAGCAAAACAATGAAACAAACAAACAACCTCTGAAAAAAAAAACAAAAACAAAAAAAACCAAAACAAAACAAAACAAAACAAAACCAACCAAACAAAAAAAACTCCCATAACATTAAAAGCCAGAATTTGTACTGGAATTCTTAGCTTTGGCATCCATGGTACAGAAAAACACTTTTTCTAAACCAGGACATGATTAATTTAGTCATTATATTATTGTCTTAGGTTAAATGCATCTGATTGTTCTAATATGTTCCAAAATGTCTACCTTAATTATTGACTGTCAGTAAGATAAGTCATACAGCATCTTTTGAGATCACCTGGAAACCTCAGCACTCTCTCTACGAGACAAACATCTTACCCACTCCCCTCATTATTGCCTTTCACACAGATTTACCAATTTACCTTAACACTTCTTCAAAGCATTTTGAAGCACCCACTACAACCATGTCAGAAGAAAGTCACACAGCACAAAGTTCAAAAATAAAGCATGTATTCAGCATAGAAAATACAGCCTACAAAAGACAGATTTCTGTATGTTTTCCCCAGGGTTACAGAAAAATTCTTCTCTCACCTATTCTCAGGCTGTCAGGGCAAAGATAAGTAGGTAGACATACCAACACAGGCAAGATGAGTTCTTTCAGCAAATCAGAAAGGGATAGAAAAAAGGGAGAAGGACATGACTGTTCTCTCTAAGGATGAGGAGAAACAACTAAAAAACACAAGTCTAGACACTGATCACAGTTTGATAATAATGAATTAAAAATGAATTACCTTACTTTTCCCATTCTAGATACAGAGGGAAATAAATTTTCCTACAGATGATTGCCTCTTTTTCTTTTTCCTAGCAACATTTTTTTTGTTTATTTGTTTCTCTGTATTTTTTTTTTTTCTTTACAAATATTTCTTCTGGTTTATAGAACTGAGCTCATATTATTCAGTTGTAAATAACTCAGGTAGAAAGGGGCCACCAAATCCTGTCAGGGATGTTTCCAGGCAGATTTCTTTGATTTAAGATGTGTTTAACAAGTTACCTAAGGAAAGATACTGGATATTTCAGTTACATGGGAAAGTCAGAGCAAACACAAAAAATATGGGATTGGCAAACACATAACTCAAACTGTTTCACCCATATTTGTCTAAACAGAGTTCTACTGATATAAAATCAGTCACAGAACAGATGATGTTGGCAGGCACCTCTGAAGAACAATTAGTCTGAATCCTTGCTCAAAGCAAGGAGATGCCTAGAGCAGGCTGCCCAGGATCATGTACATTCACATTTTTAATATCTCCAAGGAGGAAGACTTCACAACTTCTCTGGGTAATCTCTGCCACTACTTAGTCACTCACAGAGTAAAAGAGTGTTTCCTAATATTCAGAGGGAACCACAAGGGTACATTGCTGGCTCGTGGTCAGCTTGTTGCCCACCAGGACCCTCAAATCATTTTTCTGCCAAGCCACTTTCCAGCTGGGCAGTCCTCAGCCTCTGTTGGTGTCTGAGATTATTTCTTCACAGGTGCAAGACTTTTCCCATCTCCACATTAAACTGCATGAGGTTCCTGTCAGCCCATTTCTCCAGGCTTTGAATGGCAATATAACCTTCTGGTGCATCAGATACTCCTCCCAATTTTTCATCATCTGCAAACTCCCTAAAGGTGCACTCTATGATCATTAATGAGAATGTTAACAGTACTGCCCCTGGTACTGATTGCTAGAGTGTATCCCTACTGAAATGCCTCCAGGGGGACTTTGTGCTGCTGATCAGAGCTTTTTGAGACAGTTCAGCTAGTTTTAGCTCACCTCACTGTCACTGGTCTAGTCTTCATTTCACCACTTTGTTACAGAAAATATGATAGGAGACAGTATCAAAAATGTGGTATAGGTTACTTATTCTCTTACTTGCTTTTATACCTCTTCTTATCTCCACCATGTTTTCAAGGCTGGATAGATGACACTGCAATTTTTCCACATTTTTATGATTTACAAAGATGGAAGTAAATCAAATAAATAAGAAGTTATGTATTTTCAAGGGAATCACAGAATAAGATTCTTACTTATGATTTATTTGTTCTGTGCTAGAGTAAGTATATTCTGCCATATAGTCTCATTATTGTGTAGTACAATTTTTGAGGGTAAAATACAGCTTCAGGTCCTGTAACACAGAAGTGAACATTATTAAAAGATATACTAACACACCTACTCCCTAAAAAAAAAAAAAAAAAAACAAAACAACAAAAAAAAAAAAAAAAAAAAAAAAAA
>JAWWLT010000092.1:15327240-15345236 GCA_035040995.1 Premnoplex brunnescens | reverse complement strand
GTTTAATACAAGAAACTGTCTAATGAATTATAAGGATTAGAAGAGGATAGAAAAAAACAAAACAAAACAAAACAAAACAACAACAACAAAAAACACAAACAACAAAAAAAAAGTTTGTGTGGATCACTTTTGTGAAGTAGAAGTCAATAACATACCATGTAGTCATCCTAATTACTTTTAGATGGTATAAGCAACAGCAGAATTTGAACTAGTGACCCACAGATAAAGGCTTAGAACAATGTTACTCATCTCTTCCCATCTTGTGCTTCAGCTGCTGATGATGTTCCTTTGACTCTGTAGGAAACAAGTTTATGAGTTTGGAAAGTGTGTGGGTGTCCAAGTCAAAGTAAGACCATATTTTGCAAGTCATGTGTATCAGGCAGGTCTCATGCTCTTACAGCAAGAAATGTTAACATTAAGAAATCTTTATATCACATTGAATGAAAAATAATATTCATAGAATCATTAAGGTTGGAATAGACCTTTAAAATCACAAAGTCAAACTCTGAATCTGACAGCACCACCATATTCATGGTGTCTTCAGGTGCAATATCCAATCATTTTTTGAGCACTTCAGGGATGGTATCTCCACTTCTTTCCTGGGGAGTCTGTTACAAGTGCTTTATAGTCCTTTGCATATTATTTTTTTTTCCTAATATTTATTCTAGACCTCCGCTGGTACAACTTGAGGCCATTTCCTCTCATCCTCTCACTTGTTACTTGGGGGAAGAGACTGACACCTGCCTTGCTACAATCTCCTCTCAGGCAGAGAGCAATAAAATCTCCCCTGAGACTCCTTTTGTCCAGGCTAAACAGTCCCAGCTCCCTCTGCCACTCCCCAGCAGACTTGTTCTCCAGACCGTTCCCCAGCTTCTTTCTGCTTCTTTGGACATGCTTCAATGCCTCAATGTCTAGTCATTTCCATGTAGAGGGCACTTCTTCAAATCAGTAGGACAAACTGCATTGACAACTTCCTTCTAAAATGACCACAGAGCCAACCTTTATTATTTTATTTCTCTTCTAAAATGAAAACCATATCCTTCTTCAAAGTATTTGTCTTTAAAAAATTCTCTAAACTTTTCATGTTTTCTATGTTATCTTGGGAATAGGCAATCAGCTTTTGACATTCTTTCATGTGAGCATTAACTTTTTGTACCCTTGGGAATATCGTGATTATATACTTGCTGTAATGTCACAGACTATATGCTAAAAGGGTAAATACCTGCAGCTAAACATAGGGAAGAGTTCTTTATGTAACTTAAAATCAGAGTGGATTTCTCTGGAGTATTAACAGTCACAGAGCTTTCAGCTGACTTTTGAGTACTATCTTATAATTTACAGCACCCAGAGAGAACCAAAACATTTGAGGTCCAACATTCTATTAATAATTTTGTGTATTAGGCATCTGCCCACACAAACCTCATTAGCTATAGCCTATGTACTCACACTTACTGAAAGACTTGATTGCAACCAGATGGCCCTTTAAAAGTTTGGGGCATCTCTAAAATAAGTGAGGATGCTGGTGTAGGGTGGTTTTCCTGCTGATGATGATAGAGATAACACATTAAGTTTTTCAAACACCTGCTGTTTGTGTCACAGTTTTTAAAATAACTGAGAAAATGAGCAAAATCCTTATTTTATGGTTTCATTATGAGTAGTTCTTTCAAAATGCAACTCAATATGATTTTAATTTTCCAGCACACAAAGTGAAGTTTCATAGCAAGTTTCAAGTGCTACAGCAATCACCACAATGGGGAGTAATTTTTTATTTTTTTTTTTTTTTTAATAAACAACTTAAACATTCTGTTTTGTTGGCATTGCCAGGTACATTTTCTTCTGAACTAATATGCTTTGTCTATGATCAAGTTGCTGATTTACAAGGAATTCAGAAGGGTGCAATTCATTTTTTTCTCCTTAACCTGGGCACACTTATAAATTCAACTGCTTGTTTTGTCTGATATCTTTTTGCACAGAATAATGCTAACCTGTCACTCAGTCAAAAGTCTTAATCACTAAATAATGTTCATCGTGTGACTGCAAGGCTTCAGAAGTTCTTCTAAGGCTCATATTTTTCCATGCTACTGGCAGCTACTGAGAAGGAAAAGGTAACACTGCAAAACCACTCTCTCAGAGTAACCATTTTGGCCACATTTTGGAAACCAACAGTGGCTGGCTTGGGGCAGAGTGACTGGAAAGTGAACTAGAGGAAAAGAACCTGAGGGTGCTGGTTGACAGTGTCAGGTGGCCAAGAAGGCCAAAGGCATCCTGTCCTGTATCAGGAATAGTGTGGCCAGCAGGACCAGGACAGTGATTCTTCCCTGTACTAGGCATTGGTGGGGCCGCACCTTGAGTGCTGTGTCCGGTTCTGGACCTCTCCATTCAGGAAGGACATTGAGGTTATGGAGTAAGTCCAGAGAAGGTCAACGAAGCTGATGAAGAGTCTGGAGTGCATATTCTCTGGAGAGTGGCTGAGGCTGTCCTGGCTCAGTGCCATGGTCTAGTTGACAAAGTGGTGTTTGGTCATAGGTTGGACTCAATGAGCTCAGAGGTCTTTTCCAACTTAAGTGATTTTGTGTTTTTGTAATTCTGTGTTCGATTGGGTTTGCCAATTCTGTTTTGGTTTTTGTTTTGGAAGCCCTTGCATTATGATTTCATAAGATCTCATAACTGAGAGACAGTTCAGCTTATTCTGATACTACATCATCCTTCATGTCAACATATGGTGCCAACAACTATACCATTCTTCATTTCAGTGACAGAACCCCAGATTTCATGTCTCTTCAGCTTTATGCTAAGAATTCCTTTGGGAAGAATAAACTAAGTTGAAGCTAAGTCCTCAGTACAGTGGTAACCTGACCTGTTTATATTTAATATATATATATTTTTTTAAGATGTCTGTGAACAGATGAAAGCACATACATTGCAAGATAAAACTGAAAATCAACTGAATGACTACTATGTCAGCAATGTCCAGCTTTCCTCTTGTTTGAAGGTATCACACTAATGTGTGTTTTTAAAGGCAATTGGAAAATATAGATATTTCTCTTTTCCCAAATTTTTATAAGAATTCAATGGATGTTCTAAGTTCTGCATTTACAAAGTTACATGTCTCTTCAATTAAATATTGGGGACAAAATAATTTTAGAAATCAAAATGAAAGTGTTCTCTTTACAAAAGTGCAAAAGCAATCAAATCCAGGCAGCTTTTCTCAGAATGTAGTGTCCATGTTTTTCCAAACAAACATGACTTCCAAAGATGTCCATACAAAATAACCTTATTTTCCCAGAGGTGGCAGAGGGGCCCTATATTTCTGAGATAGTATGAATTAAGGACACAAATCAGCTGAATCTCTACTGCATGCAAAAGTAGAATCGAGAAGCACCAACTGAGCCCTTGTGCCCAGTCCTCTGACTCCAGGCAGCTTTATGAAGACCTTTCCATCTAGTACAGTTAAGAAAATATCTACTGCAAGTAGTAATTATATACATGCATACACATACGCAAGATCAGTATTTTGATGAAGTGCAGAAGAACAAAATCCAAAGGATGAGAGAATGGCAGATCAAAAACATTATTTTGCTGCTTCACATGCAAAACAAGTTGGGTGCTGATGACTACCTTGATATATGGTATATCTACATACCACATTGAGGACAGCCATAAAAAGATGTTCTTAGACTATAAATACCTGATTTGACAGTGGCCTGGCCTACAATTTCTTTCAATTTAATAGTTCAATATAAAGCAATAGCTAGAGAAAACAAAAAATCATTTCACGTGGGGGATCTGATGTGCAGCTTTTTTTTTTTTTTTTTTTTTTTTTCAGTATAATTAAGGTCAGTACCACAGGAAAGAGACTAAAAGTATCATTCATTTAGCTTCATGAATTTTGTTTATCTATTAAATTAACACATATTTAATCTCCGCAGACCTTAAAGAGAAATACTACAACCCCAGACATTTTTGTGAGAAAGTAGATTATGACTTCATAAAAAGAATTAAAAAAAGGTCATATCAACCAAGAGATCCAAATGATATAGGTTTTTGATGCACAGCTTTCACACAGACTCTGTTTAAATGATGTTACTAAAAACACACTCTCCTTCAGAATAGAGAAATTACCGTACTCCACATAAACCATCCTGGGTTCTGTGTTTAACTCTATGTTATGCTTGGAATTAAGATAGATGATACTGTGAAAGAAGCAAAAATTTCTTCATTCCAGCTTAAAGAAAGCCCAAACCAACCAATATTTAAAAAAAAAATAAAAATCTACAAAACAAACAACAAACAAACAAAACCCACCACATCTTTATACAATAGGAAACTACATTTAAAACATGTCCACCAAAACAGAACAGAAAAGGGTACTTAAGGACGATGGAGTGGAAAAGATGCAGACAAATGTGAAAAGAATTTCAGGGTTTTAATTTACAAGGTATTTGACTAAGTTTCAATATAAATTCTACTCTATCAGTAGAATTTGTTTATCATATGTACTATATTTTTGAGGAAAGGATGAGTGACAGACAAAAATTTTAATAGCTAGGGAAATGATAGAATTGAAAATGTTAAAGATGTTTCACATCTGATCTCTGACACTGGAAGTCAAGCCTGATACAACAGTAGGTGAAATGTACTGCTATGCTGGGACTAAAAGCTATTTTTTAATTTGGAGGAATGATTGCTTCTCCTCAAAAAGAAGCTAATAATCCTTAACCTTAAGTTCTCTTCCTGTGTCTCTCTTCTTCCATCACTGGGAAGGTAGATGACAATGATAAGTCCAGCATTTTCTCTTTTACTCCGTTGTGCCCAAATGCTTGATTAGTTTCACTTTTGACCTAATGCCCACTAAAAATGAAAATAAAATTGAGTTCAAACTTGTGTTTCAGAGGTCAAAGACCAGAACTTTCCCTACTAACTACTCAGTACATTGTTTTTCTATCACAGGAGTAACACTGTCTGCACTACTTCGTTACAGAATTCAGAGGCAATCTTTGTAGAAAACACAACTTTACAAAATGTTTATGGGCTCTCTGCACTTATGGGGACCATTACTAGTACAGACTGAGATTTCTAGTTTTAATGTTATGTAACAAATATTAGGACAGCACCAAGAATTGGAATGAATAAAATTACAAAATTGGTAGAATTTTCTAATAAATAAAAAATAATTAAAAATAAATAAATAAGTTGTTGTCCAGAAAATCTTGTTACTAGGCTTATTTGGATCAGTGCAAGCTTAATGTGACCAGAAAAATAAGAAAGTACATTGCAGAAAATTCACTTCGTTCAGTTCCAGTATCAGGACTCACAGCAAACCTATTAGATGGGTTTCTTACATTTCATTTAGTAAACTACTTGTTCATATTTTCCACAGCTTAAATTTAGGCTACATAATTTCCCAGGAAAGAAGTTTGAATACCACTCTTCTGGTTTAAATGCAAACTAGGAGGAGAAACGAACCCAACTGAAAAAGAGGTTACAAGTCAGAGTTACAATTTACTAAAAAGATCACAATGAATACAATGATACAAAGAAAAAATGTTTTTAACCCACAAAGAACAGCTATATAACCTGGCACTCTGGGGCACAAATGGAATGGTGTTCATCACTCCCTGTGCTGAGCACCATATGGTCCCCCTGAGTGCAAAATAAAAGAAAAGAAAAACCTGTTGGTGAGGATGATGGTCACAGTCTGGTCCAGAGTTGCAGTCACAGTCCTGTTTAGATCCCAGTTCTCTGGATCTGACAAGCGGTACCAGAACTTCCCAAATTCCAAGATTATATATACTCAGGTTCTGGTGGGAACGCTCAACACCTCCTCCAGGGCGGGAGGTTCCACAATGGGTGATTTAACTCTGTGAGTCATGGGATATTTTGGATTCTTTGGAGGCCCATTAGCAGATGTGACCCCTCAGGCTGGGTGTGAAGGTGCTAATGCCTCCTTGGAGGGGAGTTATCATGTCTGAGTCACTGATATGAATACAGGAACACCCTTCTAGCTCTCAGGGTCCTTTAAAACCCAGGTTGTAGCCTGAGGGGTGAGATGTGCCCTGGGCAACTGCTGTAAACGATCCATTATTAACAGTTTATCAGAAATGACATAGAAATTATAGGAGACACAGTTTTGGTTGCACTTACACAGTGATAAGCTGATGCTGGCCACTGCAACTAAAACAACGACATAAAATCTTAACTCCAAAAGAACAGAGATGAGAAGAAAAGTGTAAGTGCTAGAATATTGAAGTTGGAAATTACTAAGAATGAAGTGTAAAGATGTTATAAAATAAACACAATGTTTAGGCTTGGATTTTTTAAATACTTCTAATCTGAAAAAAGCTTCCTCTACGATGATGAAGTAGTTTAAATCAGCTTATTTGTAGACAAATAACTTTACACATTAAAAAGAGAAAGACTCAGAAAGGGAAACATTGCTTTGTAGAAAGTTAAAAGCCTTTTTTTTCTGTATGGTTTATACTACTACAGTATGTTGATGGGGAGTACTGTGATTTTCTTGATGATTTTTTCTTATATAGTCTTTATAAATACTTCTATAAAAACTCAATTTTCTTTAGATAGTGTAAAACTGAATTAGTAAAAAGATGTGTTAAAGAATTGTCTGCTATATCATTGAATTCTCTAATACTGAAGCAGCTGTACATTTACTTTTATTCCTGGAAAGTCCCACTTGAAGGCAAACCCAGAATGTAAGTGAAACAGTCAGAAAGAGGAAAAAATCTTCATAAAAAGTTTATACATAATTTATATAGATATATATGTGTATAATTGTCAATCAGGGTTCACAAATGAAAATTCAAATACAGTGGGTTTTATTTTTCATCTGCTTAAATAGTTTCAAACTTACTAAAGTAAACCTAATGTCAGCGGACTCTGAAATAAGAAATAATAACAAAATTAATAACTTTTCTTTATAATATCAAAAAAGTCTAATTCATTAAACACTCCATGGCAGCACACTTAAGAAAAGAAATGTATATGCCTTTCAGCTGGCAAAAAATCAGATTAATATTTTGCATTATTAAATATGGTGACATTTTTGTACATTGTTTTATAAAATTATCTAATATAATTTTCTGGCTTGCTGACAAAAAGTGTTATTGTATTCAGTTTCATGAAATGGCATGCATTTAGCTACTTTCCACTGATGAACTAATAGCAACCACACTGATGAAATGTTCACACCCATAGTTCCCTGAGCACAGTTTAAAATTGTTTTTCTTGGCTAAAGATGAAGCACAATCCATTCAAGATTAGTAAATTACAAAATCTATAACTGAGAGGCTTGTAATGACAATGCATCTTAACAGGAAATAAAAAAAAAAATAAAATTAAAAAAAAAAAACAAACAGTTCTCAAGAAGAATATTTTCATGTAAAGTTGGCAGTACCATAAACGTTTTTGTTATATTTTAAATTGTTCAGTCGACAAAAACAAAAGTATTCCCAAGACAAGGAACTCTTCTGAAGGCTATGCTGCTGGGAAAGAAATTTGGAAAGACATGTGTGTGACACTGTGTGACTGGCATTTCACCATAACTCAGTGGCTGCAAAATGGGAAGATGGATCAGACTACAAGTGGGGCTTGCTTGCTGTAGGCCTACTAAGGAAATGAAAATAAAATACATACGTACTTATCCCTCCCTACACTTCAAGGTGCACATCATGGTGTAGGAGAGAGAAAAGGGACCAATACTTCTTTATGGCCTATGGATTCTGTATTCCTCTGCATACCCTTGCACTGCATCACAGGAGAATCTTACATGAGAGAAGTTCTCTGTGCATGACAGAAGCTCCTTTCATGTGTGTGATATTTGCTGTACTGGCCTCTTGGACAGGATGGTACTAACCAATAACCAAAGTGGAAATCAGAAGGGGTATTCTTTTTCCATAGGATTCATCAGGCAGGGATCGAAAAGTCATGTTTGGTTTCACAGGGCATTATGGAGACCCAACTGAGTTAAAAGGAATAGGAATAGATTTAGTAGATAATGAAGAAATAGTGACTTTTCCAGTGAAGAATAGAAGCTTCAGCCTGGCAAGTCAGAATTTTTGTAGAATTTTTGGAACTGAACAAAGATGGGATTAAAGTCTTCTAATTTAGGAACCCGCCTTTCAGGAATAGCCAAAAAGTTTAAATGATGGCAAGCAGGCTGCACAGTACTTCTACAAGAAATGATATCCCTGCTCACCAGTACTATTGCCTAATGAATAATAAAAGGAGAGTTTGCAATCTGTCACTTCCTTCCTCCAAAGAGTTTCATCCACAGCCTAGTTCTGATACAGTCCAGCTCAGAGCTCTACAGACATTGCTAAGCTTTAAGGAAGAGCTGTGAGAAAGTTTGAAGGTCTGTACAAGGTAGAGAAGGCAGAACTGCTGTCAGAGGTAAGATTACTGAAAGAGGGATGGTCAGCAACTCAAGGATTCAAGAGGAAGAACATTCACGTGGTAAAAGAAAATCCCAGAACCAAAAAACCAAGATGTCAACAGAGGTCAACCAGCAACATCAAATGTGTGTTCAGGAGCAGTGAAATATGTCCCCTTCCCATTCCAGCTAAAAGCTGCTTGACCAGCTGAGGATCAGTGGAGGCATGGGCATGCTGACACCTAGCCCAGTAGCTTCTTTCTTCTTACCATCTTATGCACAGACAGTTAATTGTTTTATACTTTTGAGATTGTAAAGTCTGTCTGCCCATGGCAAAAACTGCCTTAGCAAAGTAACCTGGCGAGGGATGGGTATGTGGATGACATCTCTATCATTTTCTCACTTATAACAACTGCAGTCAGGTCTGTAAATCTATCCCTATGCCCTTGTTTCATATATTCACATGTTCTAGCTACTTCTGGAATCAAGTTCTAATCTGGCCTCCAAGTGCCAGAATACTTCGCATTTTTTATCCTGTATGAAAATAACTAAAAATACAGTCAATACTCTCACTGATTAATAAAAATGACACCAATGTGTAATAGGACCAGATGCTGTGCCCTGCACGTTTCCAGAATCTTACATTACAGTTTCCAAAGACCCTCAGTAAGATAAATTAAGTGTAGCAATTATTCACAGCAACAAGCTGAAAAAAAATGCTGAATTATTTGTGTCAATTTTTCTGTGCTACGAACCTGATAATAATGTCAATGAAATGTTTAAAATCACATTTAGAGTTTCTGCTTAACTATAATGGTTAATTTCCATATATTTTGCTTAAAAATAATTGTGTGCGGTTACATTAACAAGAAAAAATTAGGATATGTCCTTTTTTTTTTTTTTTAAGAACACTTAAATCACTCATTATATATTAGATACAATCAACTATGAAATTCTAGCTCTTATTTTCTTTAAATAGTCACAGAGGACTAAAATTATAGTGAAACACTTTACTCAAATAAATTTGGGTGTTAACAGTTTCTGAATCTAAACATAATACAATAATTCTCTATTTTCAATAGCAAGGACAGACAGCTTAAAATAGAATGAGTGCCCAGTTACTTTTTATCCATGCGGTGGTTTTGGCTGGCATAGAAGCAATTTTCTTCCCAGCGACTTGTATGGTGCTGTTTTTAATTTGTGCTGAAAATAGTGCTGATAATACAGGGGTGTTTTCATTATTGCTGAGCAGGGCACACACAGAGACACAGGCCTTTCTGCCCCTACCCCACCCCACCCCACCAGTGATGAGACTGGGGGAGCACAAGATGCTGGGAGTAGACACAGCCTGGACAGCTGACCAAAGGGATATTTGTCGCCATGCTCTGCATATAAAGCTGGGGGATAAGAAGGAAGGAGGAGATGTTTGGATTGATGGCATCTGTCTTCCCATGTCAACATCATGTGTGACGGGACCCCACTCTCCCGGAGACGGCTGAACACCTGTTTGCCCATGTGAAGAAGTGAATGAATCCTTTGTCTTGTTTTGTTTGCATGTGTGGCTTTTGCTTTACTTATTAAACTTTTTCTCAACCCATGAGTTTTCTCATTTTTACCCTTCTGATTCTCTCCCCATCCAACCATGTAAGGGGAGTGAGTGGCTGTGTGGGGCTTAGTTACAGGCTAGGGTCAAATCATGGAATTTCTGCATTTCAGCTAACAGAAACCTATTTTTAAGAAAAAAAAAAATAAAATGAAACTATTAATTTTTTTTTTTTTTTCTGAACAATACATTTTATTATATATTTCACTTGAAGGGTGTGGGGAGAACATAACTCCAGCAATGGCATTACATGCCTGTCTAGTTTTGGTGTGTAGTTAGGATTCATGTGTCCTCCAATAGCCAAAGAACAAAGAATGATTTCCTCAGAGTAGGAAACTAAATTCAGAATTTCTGATTTTTTCACTGAAGCAGCTTATGCCTCATTGCTGAATGCTGGGTTAGCCTAGGGAATACAAGTCAATATAAGGTTAGTGAATATATCACTCAAGAACCTTACGTTATATGACTTGAATATCCCTCACTGCTTCAATTATTTCTGTTTAGATAAGCTGTAATCGCCATTAAATTACTAGGCAAGTAACTCCATGCAATCAAGCAGACAATCTGGGAATAAATAAATGTATCTTGACAGAACTGAGGATTAGCTTGGAATTATTAATGAAAGAATCTAAAATGTAACAGGTAGATTTTGGAACAACCAAAAACTTCTTCCAGGGACCATCTTAAGAATATAATTCATATCTCTGACATATATTTGTCATTCAAACCTTAATTGATTACATCATAGAAATATTTTGGAAGGGATTCTGTGGTCAGAAAATTTTTCACCTATGATGTAAGGTATTCAAGAATGAGGATATTCAGTTTGGCAATTCTGATAGGGATTAAGAAGCACAAGTGATGTATTTATTTATCACTTTTGCATTAATCTGTAATTTTATTTACTGTATTGTATCCCATATAATAGATTAAAAATTTAAACAAATCAAACATAAAATAAAGGACATACAAATAATGCAAGATGCTATTGTAGTCCTGAAATCCACAGGAGCTCTCAAAGGTATCTAAGACCCCCAAGTTACCTCAGACTACACCCTCACATAAATTAAGGAAAAAATGTAACAAGCAAAGGGCAGAAAGGATCACACTAAAGAATTTTAAAGAATTGCTTCCTGGCTTTGCCACAGAATTCATTGTGTAAATTAAAGAAATCAGCTAAAACTCTTCTGTTTCTAGCATACTGCTGCAGCAATGTCAAGCACAAGAAGACTCTAAACCAAGACTTGTGTCTCTCAGGAGCTCAGTTCCATGTGTTCCTGACAGGGAGAACAGCCAGAATGTAGTCTCCTGTGTAACACCTTGATGTCAGAAGCACAGGTATCATTCAGCGGTTACTTCAGCTCTCAGGGCTTCAGGACTTTAGCTCTCCATTCTCAACACCACCTGCATGAGATGAATGCTGCATTAAGCTCGATATTTTCAAAGGCAGCAGTGACTTTGCCACCAGTGCAAGAAATAAGCTTTTCTGTTTAGAGTTGCAGTCTCAGTGTTTCACCTGTTGCTTTGGTAGTTGGCAACCCACATTGATAAATGATAGACACTTCAATGACTCAGCAGATTAAAATCTGAGATAATACTGAATGCTTCATCCAAATGCTGCTCATAGTTCTTCCTTTAATTTTTCCACATCCTAATTAACATATTATAAGCAGGAGATTGATTAAAAAAAAAAAAAAAATACTTCTTCCATTCATTCTGAGATAAAATTAACTATTCCAGGTGGGATTGAAGTATAACATTATGTAAAAGAAGAAAGAAACAATATTACCTAATGATAAATCACTTGACAGTGTGAATTTAAACAACTGAACTGACTGAAACACAGATTTAGCAAACCAACAACTGCAATTTACTTGCCAAACAGAGAGAAGAAAAATTGGCCTCTGCCCCAGCCAGTATTATTGAATCACATTTTTTGAATGGCTTGCTTGGTTTATACATCACAATTTGTCCCTAAGTTTTGTGTTTTTGTTTTGTTTTGTTTTGTTTTTGTTTTGTTTTGTTTTGTTTTGTTGTTGTTTTGTTGTTGTTTTTGGTTTTGTTGGTTTTTTTTGTTGTTTGTTTGTTTGTTTGTTTTTTCCTCAGGTAGTGTTGTACCATTGAGTGTCAATGCATAAATTGGGTTTTGAAAAGATAAAGAATTGAAGAAGAAAATTATGTCATAAATACTCTGGAAATCATGAAGCATCTTAGTTTCCCTTTTTTTTAGTAAAGTTGTACTTGAATATTCTGCAATTCTAATATGCCAAGTCTCCAAAAGACCTGCATTAGAAATGTGTCAGATTATTAGTCCCAGAGGAGATTATTAGTTCTAGAGGATATTAAATGGCAGTCAAAAAAAGAATCTGTCCATTAAGTTCCAAAAGGTTACAAACACATCATTTCAGTTTTTGTTCTTCTGCAATTTGGATTACATCATTACAGTGTTCTATAATATCTGAAAAGGAATGACTTGCTATGACACTGAAATCACGGTGAAGTAAATCTATGGGCAGTCTGAAGAATCATTTCATCAGCAGAGTGCTTGGCCCTTCTTTGTGTGTACTGAAACAAAATTTACAGGGGTTGTCGGTCATTTTAATGACTTTTTTCCCCAGAAAAATAAAAATTAAAAAAAAAAAAGAGAAAAATATTTGAAACAGGATGAAAGGTAGAGAAGAAATAATTAGTTCATTAACGTTGCAGATTTTTAACACAGATTATATGCAGAGATAGTACACAGAGGTGATAAAGATGAAAGATAAACCCTGGGTAAAGAAATTGGAAGATTTTTTAAAATTGTCTGTCTTCCATGTTTTACTGAGTGATGAGAATTATTGTACAAAAATATAACATAGAATGATGTGAGGACTTTGACTTTTCTTTCCTTTCTTTTCTACATTAAGAATTCAAAATAAAGATTTATTTTTGTTACAACTTGAATTGTAGTACTAAGTTAAAAATAGAAAATCAATGAAACATAGTGAGATGATCCCCTACAAAAGCTACTCCTTAAGGAAAAACAGAATTCTAACAATAGTATTGCTTTATCAATGAGAACCATCAAGTAAGTCTGAAAAGAACACTTTTTATTTATTTTTTTTTTTTTAAATAGGGAATCTGATTTAACATGAGATCAGTGATTAGCTTATTTATAAAATACAGCACAATGCACTACTGTATCCAAGATTAAAGAAATTTCTCATGTAAATGAGAGCATGCCTTTTTTGTTCCTAAAAGTGTTGTTCTGTTCCATGTTCCAGTACTAATAAACGAAATATAATGCATAGAAGTGGGAAAGATTAAAATCGTAAAACTTTTTCACTTAATTTGTGCATTTGGTAGTAGAATGCAGGGGGGGGTTTTTATGTATTATAATATGAAATCTAAAAATCTTATTTAAGGCAGAAATTGTGCAAAATACAAGTATGTGATGTAGTCCACACATCACATTATCTTCTTGTTTCTCCTGGATGATGAACTCTGTATGGAGTAATGTATGCACTGTGCATTTGAAACACCAGAATTTATCCTGTTAGGGAAGCTTATCTATTTACTATTCTGCCATGGTATGGAAATAAATTGACCTTTTCTCCTTTTCTTTTTCAATAGCAAGTCAAAGTTTCGTACACATCGACTTCAAACTGAGACCAATTTAACAGTGTTTTTGTGATTCTCTTATGTTGAAGCTGGTAGGATTGTGCCCTATGAAGCCCAAAGGTCCTGAGCCTTGTCTGAGCTCTGGGAACACTGTGCACAAGCTGAAATGTATGGTCCCAGGGAAGGATTCTGGTAGGTAATCAAAACAGCTGAATGTGTGTCTGGTACAATGGAATTGCTATCACTTAAGATTCACACCCTGCATAACGATTGAGGAGTTGAGAGAGACAAATTACCATATCTTGTCTCTGTAACACCAATTGAAACTAGAATTTCTTTTCTTCCTCCAGGTGTAAGTTCAGCCTGAAAAACACAAACTTATTAGTTTTGCATGTTTAAAAATAGCAAAGGCCAGATAATACTTCAGTCAATTTTCTGGCTAGTGATTTTTTTTTATTAATGTCTCAAAATCAGACCTGGACTTTTAATTTCTTATTGTTTTTACTAATCTCTTTCCCTCCAATAAGTTTATTTTCTAAGCTGTGGTTCTTAGCTCATTACAAGGTTGACATAATTTTTCAAGATGCAAGAACATTACATTTGAGACATTTCCATAACCTTACCAGAGAGATTAGGGTCGCTGGTTGGTAGCTCTCTGGGTTCTCATTTCTATTAATTTGGGAAAAAAGGGTGTGATACTCCGTTTTTTGCAGTCACTGGGAATTTCACTGCTTGCCATGACTTCTCAAAAATCGTCAGAGATGTGCCAAATAAAATTTTAAGCTTAAACAACTTTAAGTATTCAACCAGTTAAAAATGGCTAGCTCTGTGTTGAAATTCATATGCAGAGAAATATTTACTTTTGGCTTCAAATTATTTGAAGAGTACCATCTACAGAAGTGGACAGAACTAGGATTTGAAATGCAGTGTTATATTTATGTATCTATACAATTATTCTGAAAAAGTGTAGGATCTCTTCAGTTTTCATTTTAGTCCATCTTTAAGGGAAAAAAATATATACACATTTGACTTCACTTCTCTTTGGTAAAAAGCACAAATTCATTACAGTAACACCAGGGACTAATTTGCTTCCCCTCACACCTACAAATCCTATAAATGAGTGAAAGAGAACTGCACTTTGGTGAGCTAACAGCTCTTGATAAATGAATAAAAAGATGATGAAGTCAGCTTTTCACTGAGAAACCTCTCAAGGCAAGATAGCCTTGAGGGTGAGACCAGTTGCTCTTCAAAACTATCAACATCATTCACTTCTTCAAATTGAGACCTCTTTTCTCTCCTTAACCTGCTTTAACCTCCTCTTAGAAAGAATATAATCAGGTGTTAATAGAATGCTGCATGTTGGAAAGGCATATTGCAAAAGAGAAAGCCAGTATTTCCTGTGGTAGAAACTTTGCATTTTCCTTTTTCATTTAGATAACAGGGAAACAAAGAGAGAATAAAACATAAATGGTCTGACTAAACAGAACACCCAAAGAGAAGAGAAACAGCCCCTGTCAGAAGACTTAAAATGCAGTGAAGAAACACATGTATATACTAAGCTGTCAGGAGGTGTCAGGACTGGCTCTAGTTGATACGTATTACTTATCCTGATTACTGACAATGACAGCACTCCATTCTCAGAAGGCACATAGCAATTTTACTGCTTCCCCTCTACAAGTACGGACCAGTGTGTGTACTCACAGTGCATGTTCCCAGAGAGCACTTCATTTTGAGTAAACAGGGATATAAAAAATATAGGAGAGTTGAACACATGCACATTAAAATGATTCTTCCTAACCTTGCACTGCAATCAGTGCACAACCTAATCTGCCACACTATTTTTGAAAGGGAGTAAAATATTATGAAGGGCAGTATGACACTGTGGTAATGAGTTTACCAGCAGAAAGTTTTCTTTATGCATCAATTATGTTGGTGTTTCTGTGTGACCTCCTGTACAGCAAGGAGCACTTACAGTATTTCAGCATTGAGAAAGAAATGCAAACATGTCTAAGTTAAAAGACAAAGGTACAACAAGAACATATGAAAGGAGACTAGCCACTGGGATTAGAGAAAGGAAGAAAACTGAAGTCTCAAAGTAAGGCGGTTCTGAAACAGTATAGTAGAAGTATTAGAGGCAAAACAACCTAAGTAGTTTTAAAGAGACGGATCACTAAATGAAAGGAATTCTAATACTGTGTGCATAATCCTAAAAGCCTGTGCCCAATGGCTATATCCATACACTTCCATCTTGCTGTTACCACACTGCAGTCTCTTGATGCACCTTTGTGGCATGTATTCACTGGAGCTTTGTGCAAGAAAGCAGTCCTGTCAGTAGAAATGCAGCATATCCTTTGCTATACTCTGTTGGCAGAGAAGCTAGGCAGATCACATGCATGTAATGTTCCAGGTGAGGCCTCCTCTTCCCTTATCATTTGAATCTCTGAATGATTTTGTCTGGCTGTTTCCATTATTTCAGACTTGTTCCTTTTATGCAGGCACCTTTGTTACTATAATATTGTGGCTATTTGAATACCATGTGGAAAATACAGGCTCCTGGCATCTCTCTACAGTGGTTCAACAGGGTGAGGGGTCCTCATTCCTTGCTGCAGCACAGAAAACTCTTCAACAAAATAACTTGGCCACTTGTGGATAACAACTGACAAGCTGAGAACTTGCATCAGCCAGGGTCTCACTGATAAAATAACCAGCTATTTCTTGGGAGAATGTGCAAAGATCTAGCTAGTCAAATATAATTATAGGGAAGATGTATAGGCAGTTTATCCCAGTTCTCATCACCAGTCATTGTGATACTTGATACTAACCTTATTTCACTACTTTTAAAGGTCTGTGTTCTGTGAGCAGAGGTTTATTCTGAACACCAGAGCTGTGTTGTAATAGACTCTACAGTTCTGCCATGTCAGACTCTGTGCAAGTTCTATTAGTGTCGATCATTGTGATATGTGCCTAACAAATAGCACAAGTAAGATTTTTATAATTAATATTGGCTATACATTAATATTATTTAAATATTCTTAAATAATATATTCAGTGGTTTGTGGTTTGGGTTTTTTTTAAGTCATATTATTGTGTTAAATGCTACTAGTAAGTTCACTACCTACTCTTTACATTGATAGCATATCCTATGCTTAAATGTATCTGTGACAAGCCTTAATGTAAAACATTGTAAAATGATCTGAACAGATTGAAGGTTTTATGTTGTGGAAAAAAAACCAACTCCATTGGATGGCCAAATATGATCATTAAAGTGCTGTTAATTAATTTAATTTTGAATTTATTATTAATCATAAAAAAACAAGGTATTGAAGACCTGTGCCATCCAATTGCTTCAGATGAACCCTTTACATTTGTGCTCTTTGTTACATTGTTGTGTCTAAGCCCTCTTGCAAAGGTGGCAAGGTGGGAGTAGACTAAGAGAGATGGGTGTCATCACTTTTATAAAGCCCCTTTGGGAGAAGAATTCAGCTTTTAGTCATCTTAAAATATCTCATGTTCTGAGTGCCCTGTTGCATGGGAGAATGATGAATAATCCATATTTAATTAGTCATATTTTGATCTTTCTATTATCCTAATACTCTTTTGTGCAAAGAAAGAATTGCTCTTTTTCTCTTCCTTGCTGATATAGAGCTTTGTTAAAAACCAGATGGAGTATTTTTCTAACCTTTCCCCATATCTTCTGCTGGAGGCTAGTGTATTCTGTAACAAATTACTTGTGGCTCTGGGATGGATGAATTTGCAAGTATAATATGCATTACACTGAATAAAAATGAAACCATTCAAAAAGACTACCAAAAGAATTATAATGCTCTATTGCAACTAACTTAAAATACAACATTCTTTTTCATAGAAATGCATGTGTGTGTGTACATACAAAGACTGATACGTTTGTATATTATACAGAGAGAGAGAGAAAGAGAGGGAGTGAGATCACAGCAGTGTGAGTTTTTTGAAATCAAATCTAGTCTCATTGATTACACCAGTTACTAATTTGGCCCAAGGTGAGCTATTTAGCGAACTAGCATCAGAAAGATCTAAGTGATGGAGCAGAATACATCTTAAGAGTTATAATATGAACAGCATTCCCAGTAATGTTAGCTGGGTAATAGCTCACAGGGGAAGCAATTTTCTTCATGCTCTTTCTGGACATATAATTCACATTACAGAACCAGCTAATGGGACTAATGCATGAGAGAAGATGCAGTGAAGTACTCTGCCTGGGAAGCATAGGGCAGCTCAACTTAATTATAAAGGACCTTTTTAGAAAAGAAGGAAAAAAAAAAAGGAAAAAGGGAAAAGGGAAAAGGGAAAAGGGAAAAGGGAGAAGGAGAAGGAGAAGGAGAAGGAGAAGGAGAAGGAGAAGGAGAAGGAGAAGGAGAAGGAGAAGGAGAA
>JAWWLT010000092.1:15262062-15274162 GCA_035040995.1 Premnoplex brunnescens | reverse complement strand
GAAAACAGAACAGAAAGAGTCTAAGGGATTGATGGGTAGTAAGAACAACATCCCGAGCGGCAAAAATCTTGCCACAAGCTGTACTGCCTATGGGCCTTGGAAGGTTGCCCACAGTGTCCTTTTAGAATTTAAAAAAAAAAAAAGTAAATTAATTAGAACATGTTGTTAGTCTACTGGCAGGTAGACACAGGTCGATATTTCATTCCTGTGCTTGCATTCTTTCTCTAGCTCAAGTTTGCATATCTGATCAATCTCTTTGCCTGTATGATTGATCAAAAGGAAGTGTGATTCAGAAAGAGATGCCAGAGAGATATGCAAACTCACATGTTAGGAGAGGTGGAAGATAATGACACATCATGTGGTAATTTTCTCCTGACTTTTTTTTTTTTTTTTCTGGGTTATATTACACAATACTGTATATCATGCTGTCCCATTTCAGTTCTACCTTCTGTTAATTGTTGCATTACTTCATCAATCAGAATTCTGTGATGAGCTGTCTTCTTTACTTCATGGGCAGTAACAAAACTAGTTTGCTCAGCAGTGGTAATAAAGACATGTCCTAAATTGCCATTATAATACCCATCCTCAGACACTTTTACAGATTGTGTTTCATACACGTGTCTGAAAGCAGAAAGACAGTAGTATAATTACTGAGTTGCAACAATAGCTCCTTTTATCTTATGCAACAATCAGAAATGCCCCTTTATGTCCTCAAAGCATGGTGTAAATTCAGTTCAGTTACTTCCAAGAAAAAACTGCAATAGAAAGTGTCAAATAAAAAATGAATAGGCATGCCCTGAACTTTGATCAAAACTGTCCGAAGCTCATGCGAGCTATACATAAGGACTTGCCTGGCCTATAATGTTGCTTTCTTTTAACAGAAAAGCTTCTTTAATTCTGCATTTAAAAATAAAATCTATACTTAAGATGCAAAAAAAACCTATTATAGTTAGGATAATCTATTTCCAAACTTATAAATTTATGGATTATGCTTCCTGTTGACTGCTTTTTTCCTAAAAGTATGTTTCTATTATTCTGTTCACAAGTCATCTCTTCACAATTTGAGACAAAGCTTATTCAAGGAAGCCATTAATGTTATATTCTGCCTTCCTGATAGTGAGTTGTTTTGTCTTGTCTTGTCACACCATGTGACACCCAAAATTTCACCTATCTTTGCATTTATTCTTCTTTAAAAATAACGGAAAAAGAAATGTGAGATGCCATTTTTCTGTGAGAAGGTTTTACACCATATTCTGGAAAACAAGTATCATTTTAAGTTCTTGCTTGCTAGCAACAAGTAGTGGTTATATGTTTAATGTAACATCCTTTGTTGATTAGTATCATCACTTTTGAAATTTTATAAAATGCCTTCTATCACAGACACTTCCAGTCATTTAAAATACATATTTTAAAGTTCTTTTCACATGATGCCTCATTGTACTGAAAGGGACATTGAAGCAGAGTGAGGCGCATCAGTGGTGGCAGTGACAGAAAAGTAGGGACTTCTGAACAGGGACTTCTCCTTGAGCAACTCAGACCAGACTCACTTATTGTGCAAGCCAACAAGGGAACCTGCCTGCACCCATCAATGCAAGTGATTTAAACAGGATTAAAAAATTGGCCCCATTAATTTCAGCAGATTGATATATTTCCCACCAGGCAGCTATGTGGCAGCATGGTGACCGCCTGCAAAAAGTCATGTCCTCTACTTCTTCAGATCTACTTCTCCCAGTAGAACCAATGCAAACACCCAAACAAAGCACCTTTCAGGGCATGCAACCACCTATGTTTCGGGGTGCACAGGATGTGCCTGGAGACAGAGTATGACAGGAAGCACACTTTGGAACGTGTACTCAGGCAGATGAACTGTTCTGCTTGGGGGTTGAGCTTTGGGAGGAGGAGGGGGGACTGAGGAGCATTTCAGAATCTGAGAAGGAGATAAACCAATGGAGCTGTGGTCTGACATTTATGGTACCACAAGTCAATTCAACATGGGTAGGTCCAGTTCCTGTATCATGTCAAGACTGAGATGGTGTTATGAGGGTTAATGAGGAATGGAAGCAAATTAGTGCTTGGAACTGTAAGAAAAACACCTCTTTACTCTCTCAAGTACCTTTATAGAATGGGTGTGAGGCTCTGTGAACCATAGGTGAAGGACAGGGTAAGACAGAAAAGGAGGAATCTGTGCAAGTATTCTCACCAAGGCCAGATCAACCAACCCCTTGTGGCAAGAGCTGAATTAAGACTAGCACTATACCGAAATGCTGAGTTATGATCATAGGTGACTGCCTCCTCAGCAGAATGAAAACATCCATCTGCAGACTGCACCATTATTTCAGGGAAGTTTGTTGCCTCCTCGAGGCCAAATCAGGGATATCACCAGACAACTGATGAGTTTAGTAAAGTCTTTTCATTATCACAAATTCCTCCTCTTTCACATGGTACAAATCATGTTGCAATAAGAAATCTACAGCCAACCAAAAGTCTTCCATGGTCCTGGGATAAATGATTAAGGAGCACATATAATGTGTTTCTCAATCCTCCCACTAATGGGGAAAGACATTGGAAGAAGTCTCCAAGACTTTTTTGTGAATAGAGAAGGATTCATGGGACACATGAGGGTAAGGTTGGCAATCTTGGCCAAGAGGATCAAGAAATAGTTGTTTAAAAATTTTTGGTACAAAGGGAAAAAAAAAATCGGCCGAGTTGCCACCTGGATTGCAAGAGAACAAACATTAAGCTATTCAGCAAGTGACTTAGCAGTGTGCTCTGGAACTATTTATGAGGGCTTGATCAGTTTTTAAGAACCACTTTTTAAAAGCACAGAAGCAGACACAACGCTGTCAGGTTGAAAATCAAACAAGCAGGGTAAAAGACTAGCTTTGCTGAACATGGAACTCCTCTTGGAATTCAGGAGGAAGAAGAAATTGTATGGCATCTGAAAGAGAGTCCAGGCTTTGCAAGAAGATTACAGAGCCCTGGTTTTCCTATCCAGGGAGAAGTCAAAAAACACAAACACAATGAAATAACATTTTATCATATTCCAATACAAAAGTAATGACAAGGTAGTTCTATGACTATCTCTTTTAATAGTACTAAATAATCACTTGAATTAGGTTTGTGTTTTAAACATATCCATAATACCAATATGGCCCTTTTCTTAACTATCTTTCTTACAAAACTTCCTAAATGTTAATATTGTCAACCAAAGAGAATAGCTGTGTCTCTCTAAAACTGCTTGGATTGTATTTTTTTGTCCTTTCTTTATATTTAATTTTTATTCATCTTTCACTCATCTTCCTACTCATCTTTTCAAATTATTAGCTTTGGTTCTTTGATATTTAGTGAGAAATATTAATAATCTTGCTTATAAATGTACCAAATGGTTATACCACATTTGTTTAAAATGCAAAAGTAGGACATACAGACCTAATGGAATTTTATATGAATTAATGCTTGAATGTAAGAATAGTATTAGAAACTAAGAAGAGAGATGCTAAAATTGAAAAATACAGTTATGAACACTGGCATTTGATGAAGAAGAGTGTAGGGAGTTCTGAATCATAAAATTTAAAGTCAGAGTGTATTGAAATTCTTTGTATTGTCAAGGACAGTGTGTAACACATTTCCCACTTTGTTCTACCTCTGTCAGATTTTGACCTATCTAGTATTATTTCAATGCAAATTCATACACTCAATAACAAAGAGAAAAAATAATTGCCATAATTTTTTATCCTGTGACTACCAAAAGCATCTACGTAGTATAAAGTAGTCTTGAATATGAAAGGAAAATGTGAGATAAAAATAAGATTAATAATCTAGAGTTATGATATGTCAATATTACTGTAACATAATTTGCAAAGAGATCTTTGTAAGTAATGAAAAGTGCTTACATTTCAATTTTTTTTTTTTTTTTTTAATGTCTGGGACATTTGGGTTAATGTGTTTCTTTAAATTAAATACAACATTTAAAAAAATAATTTTTTATAGCTTATTCATCTAGGTATCAGCATTAATTAAATAAATTATATCTAAACAAAGTTTTGGACAAAAAAAACATGAAAGTCAAAATAAAAGAACTCTTTAAAATGGACCTTACTTTGCTTCGGGAATTTGGTCCAGCTCATTTTTAGATATTATATAATTAATACATTTACAAACATCTCCCTGTGGTCAAGTCAGATGTTGCATTCCAATGTTCTCCTGTGTAAATTGATCTCAGTATGGGAAGATTACACACAGTTTGGTCATGTATTTGGCAGAGACAGTAAAACGGTTGTACAGTTCCATTTAACCTGAGTGTACCAGCCCAGCCCCTCTCAAGTTCTATGATGATGTTTTAGCCTCAGACCTACATTATCCATTTCATGTCATCCATCACGATGACTCAGGTCAGAATTACATCTCAACTTTCAGAAAAACTCCCAAAAAAGCACTACTACAAGTGAAATTTAATTTATTTTCAAGTGTTTATAAAGGTATGCATATGTGTCCTAAAATTTTTTAAACTGTTTTTATCGTAACTCATGATTTTCTCACGTGTTCCCCCTTTTATCCTTTCATTTCTCCCCTCATCCCACCAGGGCAGGGGGAATGAGTGAGTGGCTATGTGATGCTTAGTTACTTGCTGGAGTTAAATCACAATATTCAGGGAGGGAAAGATGCAGAAGTTGCTGTTTCTGTGGACATCAAAATCCCCTGCAGAGGAGCAGCTTTCATTTGTTTCATGGCACATGCTACTGCATATTCCAGATTTCAACTGTTTGTTGCATCTGTCTGTCCCATTAATTAACAGAAACCCTGTCTGAATCACTGTAAAATTTGTTCTTTTATGTCCTGCATTTCTTCCCTACATTTTCAGATCTAAAGGTATTTTTACACTATTCCTTGTTTCTTTCTACCTTATGTTTGGCATTTTGATAGTAGTAAAATTCCCCCATACATCTGTGGCAGCAAAACAGATTATTGTAGGAAGAGAAGGTGGGAAATACATTATCCAGTATTCTTTCAGGACAAAAAGTGGCAAGAGGCAGGGAAAATGAGCAGTGAACCCAATAAAAATGAATAAGTCAAGTTATTAAAAGAAAAAAAAAAAAGCAGAACACTAAAATGGTACTAACTGCTTTGTCATCTATAGTCAGAGAAATAAATGCTGCCTAGACAAAGTGAGGATTCCTGAATTTTTTTAACCATTTTAAAAACTGCTTGAAATACGTTTTGGTAGCTGACTTCAGTGTATTTGTCTCAGTTTCCTTCTTTCTGGTAATGCCATGTTATGTTGTTTTCTGTCTCTACGCTTGCCCTGTGGGCTGAATAGTTACCACCAACTCTATGAAGTGACTTTCTCTCCATTTTATGGAGAGTTAGCTGTGCCTTGGGACAGAAGGAAAATCTAGAGAAAAGAAAATTTATAAGAATTAAGATGTGACTGATTTTCCTGTTTTCAGGATGACACAGAGCTGCCTTTCCCTTAGCCCCAGCTAATGCCTGGCCCTCTGGCCAGGAAGGCAGTCTGGACAGGACAGAAACATCAGACCATTATCTTCTGTGTCTTTAGAGAAACTAGGATAAGTAGTATGTGCCTTCCAAGGTTTTGGAAAAAAAAAACAAATTGAAGAATCCTTCACTTTTAACTACATACCCTTCCTAAATATAATTTATATATAAATATAGTTTATGTGTATCCATATATCAGTATACATATGTCTATGTATATATGTATGCTTTTAAAAAGTGAGAATTTATTTCTCTTAACCTTTTGACCTCTGAAAACCTCTTTTTAGATACCAAAAGCACAGCCAGTTTAGACAACCAAGGTAAATCTATTCTTTGCTTTTCCATAATGTCTCAGTGACATTACTTAAAGGAATAATAATACATGAACAATACTCCTTTATATGTCTAGGAGGCCACATAAATGTTAAATGCAGTGGAGATGAAGGCTGGAATGAAAAGTGAAAAGTATATATTGGCAATAGCTTATGGAATGGGATTAACAGGAGAGTAATAAAAACAATTCTTAACATGTGTCTAAGGTCTGCTCAACTTACAAATATCAGATTCTACTTTTCACCTTAGAAAATACTAAAAGCAAAAGTCATTAGCTGAGGCAAATCTTGGGAAAGGCGAATAGATCTTAATATTTATTAATTTTACTGCTGTAATATCCTGAAATTGAGATATGCAGCTGTTTTAGTTCAGTTTGCAACTGTCTCCAATAGCAGAGTAATTTTGAAAGGAAAAGATGTGAATTTCCCACATGAATGACTTAGAAGTGAAACTGTTAGTAGAGTTATGAAAGAAGTTATTTAGTACAATGAAAATATTCTAGACATGTACCGAAGTCTGTAATCAAGTCTTTTGAAGAGATTTTTGTTTGGTTGGGGTTTTTTGTTGTTGCTTGGTTGTTTTTTTTTTTTGCTGTGTCACAGAGAGCAAATATGATCTTTGTGACTTTAACAGTTATGAATTTTCTATATAGTTTCAAAATCCTACTGTTCTCCTGGACTCAAAATATTTCCAAAAGCAAGTTGAAGGAAGGTGCAATGAATTTACCTGAGGTTCTCTCTGGTAAAACCAACTACTCTCTATACTGAGCTCTTCTGTCTCTCTAGTTTCATGGATCCAGAAGGAAACCAAGCTAAAATGTCAAGCTCTTGTGTCCACTAGGACAGTTCTTCATAAATAACAGTTTCCATTGTTTTGTGTTCTTTCTGGATATTCCTCCCTATTTTAATAAATTGTTCAGAAGCAATCTTTGTTTTTCAAGCTGAAAATAAATGAAAGTATCAAGAGTCAACAGCCTGAAAATAAAATAGATTATGATAGCCTATGGCCACATAAAACATATATTTCTGAACTCCAATTTGGTGAATAATAATTTATTTGCTTTTAATAGCAATAGTTTATTTTATTTTATTTTATTCTATTATACTGTATGTTTAATTACCTTTTAGCATCTAACATACTGAACCCTGAATACTTAATCCCTGCCAAAGGAGATATAATTCTCTCTGTCAAAATTTAAACTGCTGTTCACAGATGTGGTCCACTTTTTATTCCTGCTTCGCCTGCACAAAGAACGTTCTTATGTATGAGGGAATTGAGACATTAGGAGCTCTTCTACTAAAGCAATGCTTCGCAAGCTCCCCAGGAAAACTCAGGTGTCAGAAATGCTCATCATTCTCAGCCGTCAGAGAATGAGTGTCATAGTGGCTACTAGCAGTCATGGAAGCTCTTCCAGAAGGAAGACTGTGTTACTGGCTCCCAAACCACACAGTAGCTGCAGGTATATTCCGCTGCCCTTAAGCTTCCCTAAGACAATATTTTGGAGCTCTACGAAATCCTAGCATACTCCTGTATTCTGGCTTTAAGTTGAAGAATATCCAAAACAGATGTAGTGCTTTAATGTTAACCAATTACTTTTTAATTGCTTGTAAGAAGACAGGTTAAGGTAAAAGCAAGCTAAAGTTACTTAGCACATTCAGTTACAAAGATTTTTAAACACACAGGTGACTTAAAAGAGTAGAAAATTATTTCCTCTGTTTACCCCAATGTCAAATCCGAAAGAATGCTCTGTCCTCTTGTTTTATCCAGATGAGAAGCTGTAGATAAATCACCTGAGTAAGTTTTTTTGTACCTCTTCAATACCAGCTCTGTTATCACTAAAGAGAGCATCTGGCTGGGAACAAATGCAATTCTTTATACTCACAGCGTTGTTTGGGATTTATTCCAGGTTTCATTTAGATTCTAATCTTCCCGGCCTCATTTTCTTCTTTAAGATTATTGATACTTAGTTTATTTCAGGGCACAGTTTCAGCCCTGTCATCTTGGATTATGTATAGACAGTTTATCTGCTCATATCTCTCATCTTAACAAATCTTTTACTCTAGAAGTGGGTACAACACTTCTTCCCCTACTATGGCAATTCTGAGTAAAGTCTTTCCATATACCAATTTACATAAATCTGCAAATCAACAACAATACTTTCCCTGCTAATTACTAATTAAGACCAGACAGAAGAGTTATTCACCACTCTGGAGAAATAACCAATTTGAAATCTTTAACCCATCGTGCTTTTAAAGGCAAATGAAGTACAAAAAGCACATCTTGGCAAATTCAGATTGCCCACTGGAATAAAATCTGAATTCGCTGAACCCACAGGATGAAACAGCAGAAACCTCATAGACTATTTAAGACTTCTCTTTACCAGAGTTTTTTGCACACATTTCTATATCAACTGTAAAATCAAACGAAGGCCTCCAAATATTATGTAGATTCAATGAGTGCAAAGAACACTATTTTCATATACACCATAAAAATATGCTTCCATGTGATGGATGATATCCTTTCCACATCATGGGAAAAGATGGAGGACAAGGAGATTAAGAAAGGAAATGGAATGTGAGTTCCTTCAACTTTGACTCTTCCTACGTCTCTCTTTCTCCCCTCACTTACCATGGGACAAGGAAGGTCAGCACAATAATGGAAGACAACAAATGTGTCCCAGTTAATGAGAAAAATTCTGTCAACACCCAAAAATGTACACCATGTACTTTTTTCTGAAAGTACTTTCCACCCTCTACCTACTCCCTAAGAGCATCATCCCATTCTTCCCTTGCATGTTTTGTTGTGAACCTGACAGCAGTGAATCCTCTAAGAGCTGGATTTGGTCTGCTTTAGCAGATGTTATGTGACAGAAGGAGACATTGGTATTTGCCTAAAGCATGCTTTCTCATGGTAAGCCTGATATCAAACCGCTGATATTTATGCACATGTTTACTCCATGATGGCAGAAATAAAACATTCTTTACCAACTACCAAATGAAATTCTGCTTTCAGGATTTTGGAAACCAAAAATAAGTGAACTGGTGAAACTTCAATGAGTATTGAGCTTAAAAATGTTGAAAATGATGAAAATTCCAACTTCCTTACACAAAGTTTAGCTCAGCTAAAAATTGCTAAGTACATAGGTAATACGTGATTAATTCTAGTTTTCTCATCTAAAATGCATTACAACATACAGAAGAACTAAACAAAGTGATAGTTCCAAGATTATGCTTAGTGTAATGTACACTTCATCTTACATTTTAAATTGTAGCAATGAGCCTCTGGAGAAGATGGAGAAAAGTAGCCATAATGCCTTGAAAACAGGATTTTACTGTGTTGTAAAATGGACTCTACCTTTTTTTTTCCCCTTGAATTACCTTTCTTCTTCCCAAGACCCCTTGAGAAAAACCTTATCTCCCTAATTAGTATGCAAGAATGTGCCCGGGCAGGTCTATGTGAAAACCCCCCTTATTGATCCTTTGCCAACCCTTTCCCCATTAGCTATTAACCCTCGATTTTCATTGGTTGTGACCCACTTCCCTTAAAGCCCCTTAAATACCCCTTAAATACCACTGACTGGGTGACTAAACTCTCTCTGCTTCCTCTCCTTCAGTCTGCCTGTGTTTCTTTCCTGGGACATCTATGGGACCACGTGGGAAGGAGGGACAGGGGAATGGGGAGCGCTCTCCACACTGTCACATTAAATGACTCATTAATAGGACCCATAAGTTCTGTTTATACCTACTTTATTAGTGTGATTTAAATGAGTGGCACTTCTTAAGAAGAAATGTGGTCATGTGTAGATTACAGCCTAAGACTTGTTAATCAGAGTTTGAGAAAAAAACCAAAACAAAACAACAACAACAACAACAACAACAACAACAACAACAAACAAAAAACAACCAAACAAAACCCAATCAAGCAAAAAAAACCAATAAAACAACACCAAAAACCCAGGAACAGCGCATTCCAATAATTTTAGTTTTGGTAATAAAATTTAAGCCAACACACTATACATTTCAGCCAAGTTAGATCTTGTCATCAGTCAAAAATAAAGATAAATTCATCTAGAGGAAGCAACAGAGACTACAGTGTATGTGTGCCTCTTTCAATGAGCTTGAATCCAAGACTTTGTTTCAGAAAAAACTTCTTTTAACTTGACTCACTTTTCATAAAAAGAACCTTTCATCTGTGTTATAATAGACTTTTCTGTCTCTGCTGTATTAGAAAAACAAAGATTCCACATCAGTGAGGCGACAGCTGCTTTGAATATTTTACACTGAAACAATGTAATAACCCACACCCAGAGATAATCAATACTCAGTAAAAAGTACTGCTGAGTAGGATTGGGTTGCTCCTTGTGTTCCTACTATTTCATTTTTCAAGCCATTTGATGAAGAGTAGTAATTCAGTGACACTGCAAGAAGAGGTCATTTTCTGCCTTGAGAAGTTTCTCGTTAAGTTTCAATTATTTTGCCAGTCTGTACAGCAGTCTTTCAGTCTTCCTTACATTCCTAGCACATGTAGGTGGCTAATGTCTCTTACCATATGTTTCACAGCAGGTTCTGAACTATTAGAGCACTTAACAACTAAAAGTTCTTTTCCAGTAGAGCATGTAAATGTGACCCCTGTTGGTTGATGTGCCTATAGTACCTGATAAGAATCACTTAATCAAGTACAGCATTGAAAGAGGTGAACAGTAGAGGAAACTGTGCTTATCAAATCACATTACAAGCTATAATAACAAAACAAAAGTAAAGCACACTGTAGGTACATTTAAATGAAGCTGTCTGTTTATTAGGACTGACTGGAATACCTACTTTGGACTTTTTTTTTTTTGGGGGGGAGGTGGGTTTGTTGTTGTTTTGTGGTCTGTTGGTTTTGGGTTTTTTGCTGTTTTTGTTTTGTGGTATTGTGATTCTATACTTTGTCTTGGTTTGTGTTTTCTGAACAGGGTAGAAAAAGAAAAACAACTCCACTACTTTAGTTTATTTGTGAGTTGTGTGCAGTGGGATAATGAATATGGCAGGATGGATGTGGAACTCCTGTTTTGCTCATGACAGAGACATATTCAATGCTCTGCCTGAGATAGTACAGTGACTAGTTTTTCCATATCTCATATAATTAGGCCAGACGTCAATCTAGGGAGTCCTGTGGGCTCTTTGCTTGTGACTTTGATCTGAAAGATCAGTGTATTCATGTCAGATACCATCATAATAATAATTTTTCAAAAATGTGTGGGTGAAAAGTTCCTTAATAATTCAATTACTCACATTAAAATTGAGCCTTAGTGTTTGCTAGAGTTTTGATACATGTATGAAATCTTTGCCTGCACATATGCCCATCCACCCCTTCATAAATTTGCATATCTTCCCACACAAAATAAATAAATAAATAAATAAATTTTAAAAAAAAGCACCATTACGTTACTTCACACATCCTTTGTAAAACATTCATCTTCTGATTGCAAAAACATGAGCATATTCACCATGGTGCTTTGGGAGCTTTATGAGATTGTCATAGGCAACGTCTAGTGTCATATGCTTAAGGCACACATTAAAATCATCCCCAAAGGGTGAAAGAAAAGGAAAAGAAGGAATTCATGTAAGATATTAAAACCATCATTTAAATGACATCATAAATAAAAGTGAACACGACATAGTGGGGTCAGGAAAAGTTATATGGAGAAGCAGATTAAAACAAAACAAACAAATGAAACATTAACAAAAACAAACAAACAAACCCCACAGAGCTGTTTTCCAGTAAAATTCACTGTAGCAAGGATGTAGCTTTCAAAGAGATGTAACAATTCTCAGTGTCAGAAGAGCAGTACAGTACCTTGAGAATGTTGTGCTGCTCTTTGGTTATTCTCTATCACACAACAACTTAGAGATATAAAAACTTGCCTCTCTTGGTTTCCCAAATACTTTTGTACCTTATTAAGTATTTCAAAAATCCCACCAGTTAAGTCCTAGAAAACAGAAAAATCAAGCACTGTATTTCTTCTCTACATTATTTATAAAACTGAAGAACACAACTAATGACTTCATGTACTTCAGACAGAATGTTTGTCTGCTACTCTGTGGGAAAACAAGTTCATATGAAAATACCAATGTATTCCTCTTCTTTTTATTAACATTCAATTAAAATGTCAAATTAAACATTAACTTCTGGATAGAGTTAGATCTTCAACCAAAAAGAAGAAAAGAAAAGAAAAGAAAAGAAAAGAAAAGAAAAGAAAAGAAAAGAAAAGAAAAGAAAAGAAAAGAAA
>JAWWLT010000092.1:15243079-15254927 GCA_035040995.1 Premnoplex brunnescens | reverse complement strand
AACAAAACTAAAAAAAAAACAAAACAAAACAAAACAAAAAAGAAACACAAAAACCAAAAAACAAACAAACAAACAAAAAAACCTGTAAAATACATAACTAAATTATCTTTTTTTTTTCTAAAATTAATGAAAAATGAATTTAAAAAAACCACTCTTTTAACAAAAAACCCTCACCACTCAAGAGGTATTTAACTTCTAAAAAAAGCAAACTTTTTAATTTCCTAATTATGTTTTAATACAGCATATGAGGAAAAATAAACTACTAGAGAGCAATCTGACTGACAAGTGAGGACCCTTTTGAATATGTGGAAATCATGTAGATCTGGATGTTAACCAATACATAATCTGGTAAAGCAGCAGACACTCTGTTAAAACAGCAAATAGGAAGAGAAGCAGAAGTATGCATTTAGTCCATCCATAAAATATTCTTTCAAATTCAGATACTGTATTTGAGGTAACTAAAAGCATATATTTCCCTTCTCTTGCTCAGCGTGGCATTTCCTCAGCAGGAAGATTTTGTCTTCAGTGAAATCCTAATTTTGAAGTTTTCTATTCATTTGTGTAGAATATCTCTAAATGTTGTGGTATATTAATACATATAGTTAGTCAATCCATTACAACTGCATCATTCCCTTCAGCGTTAAAGAAAAAAAAAAAAAAAAGGAATTGGTTGCATGCATTTTTAGCTTTCATAGTAGTATTTTATTTTTTTCACAGTTGAGAACATCTCTGCTCTTCAGAGCCTGTCTTTACTCTTTAAACCACATAACTAGAAGGTTTCACAGCTCTTACTTCACAACATTCTTAATTTAATTTAGAGATATAACTTCAATATACAGATAAAGAATTCGTGAAGCTGCAATATGATGTACTGCAACTCCCGATCTAGGCAAGGTCTGAAGTTTTATTATCTTCCTTCCTTGTCCTGAAATTCTTATGGCGAATTGCCTGCTGTTAAAGAATTGGGTATATTGCACTGGCTTACAAATTAAATGTTCTGTCTGATCTTTGGCACAACAGATACCTCTAACACCTTTATTCATTATCTGTTGAGAATGTTTTTTAATCAGTATTCTTATTTTAAATGGAGACACAATTTCAGTGGCTCTGGTCTCCTAGCAACACAGTTTTTTGTCACTGACTTTTGTCATTTCTAAAGATCTCTGTTCAGAATGTTTTTCATGGCTGTTAATGCTCTGTACAGCTTCAGGCACATAATACTTTGATTCCGCATATCAGAGCTGGTTTATTTTACTGTAACCAACAATATACTAGCACACGAATAACTTAAAATCCACACCACCTAAACTCATAGAGAACCAAATTTTAAGTGGAGAAGTAGTTTATAAAGTTTACACTTTAAGTATGTGTTTTGAACTCTGATTCATTTATGCTCTAAAATTTATCCTATTGGATAAACAGGATTGGAAAATCATGTGAAAGGTCAAATGTTCTCCACGGTCCTCTATTTTTAGAAATAAATTCATCTCAAAATACTTTTCATTTTACAATTTTTTAGTAAAAACTACCTTTTCTTGGATCTGTTTTTTTTTTTTTTGCATGAAAAATAACTGAACCTTTTATTAGTTAGAGATGGCATTAGGATAAGAGATTGATAGAAGTGACTTGGTCAAGCTTAAGACATTTCATTTATTGATGAATAACTTGGATGAAGGGGCAGATGTTTCCTCGGCAAGTTTGCTGATGACATAAAGCTGGGAGGAGTGGTTGATACCCCACAGAGCTGTGCAGCCCTTCAGAAGGACCTCGACAGGTTGGAGAGATTGGCAGAGAAGAACTCTTTGATGTTCAACACAGGCGAGTGCAGGGTCCTGCACCTGGGGAACAATAACCTCAGGCACCAGGACAGGCTGGGATCTGACCTGCTGCAAAGCAGCTCTGTGGAGAAGGACCTGGGGGTCCTGGAGGACAAGATGTCCATGAGCCAGCAGTGTGTCCTTGGGGCAATGAAGATGCTTAAGGCACTGGAACATCTCTTCTGTGAGTAAAGGCTGATGGAATTAGGGCTGTTCAGCCTTGAGAAGAGATGACTGAGAAGGGACTTCAACAATGTATGTGAGTATCGGAAGAGAGGGTCTCAGAGGATGGACCAGGCTCTGCTTGGCTGTGCCAAGCAATAAGACAAGAGGCAAAAGGCAGAAACTGATGCACAGGAGGTTCCATCTGAATACGAGGAAGAACTTCTTTACTGTGCCGGTGACTATTCACTGGAACAAATTGCTCAGGCAGGCTGTGGAATGTACCCCAGTGGAGAATAGTCTCTCACTATTCAACAATTGTATGGATGCAATCCTGTGCCATATGCTCTAGGATGACGCTGCTTGAGGAAGGAAACTGGACAAGATGACCCCATTGTGGTTCCTTCAAACTTTATCCATTCTGCGATTCCCTGATCTGTCATGGAACCCTGCTTTTCTAGAGATGACTGAACATCTACCTGCTGATCAAAGGAGTAAAATAATTCCTTATTTTGTTTGCTTGCACACACAGCTTTTGGTTTACTTATTAAATTATCTTTATCTTAATTCACATATTTTCTCACTTTTACCCTTCTGGGCCTCTCCCCCACTCCTCTTGAGTAAACTGAGCAATTGGCTTTGTGGGTCTTAGCTGCCGGCCAGGGTTAAACCACAACAGTTGGTGTTCCATCCTCATCTGTTTAATTGATTTTTACCCTCTTTAAGTCTATTGAAAATCTTTTGCTGCTATGGAATTGGTCCTGAATGAAGAGGCAGCCAATTTTATCCTAGAGGGTAGATCGAATTGAGTTCACTGAAATCACAAAAGGATTTTGTCATTGATTTTGAGGGGGAGATGGAATGTCACTCTTTTTAATGAACAGCTTATCACTGTCTTTTCCTTCTAATGATTCAGTTAAAGAGAAAAAAATCTTTATGTAATTTTCTCCTAGAACCCCTTTTTATTTTGATTAAATTTCTTTTTTTTTTTTTTTTTTTTTTTTTTTTTTTAAATAAACCATAAGCAAGATTTGTTGATACTGATGCCAATTTGTAAAATGTATCTTTCTAAAGAGTCAATTGATTTCTCTGTGTGTGGCTCTCTTCTGGTTCCAGGTTGGTCTTGCTTTTTGGTTTTTGGGGTCTTTTGGTTGTTTTTTTTGTGTTTTTTTTTCCTTTTCAGTGTAACTGTGCAGTGTAGTCATTCCCCCTATATTTGAAATATAAAATGTAACTAAATACTGGTTTATAAAATGAAAAAAATCAGCAGTATATTTACCATGTATATTTATTTTTAACTAATTTTTTTGACGTTATTTTTGACAATTCAAAAAAGTATTTGCACAAACTTTACCACTTTCCTGTAAAGGTACCAATCATGATGTAAACCTGTGAACAACTCCACTAAAAATCATAGCATTACTCACCCACTTAAAATAAAACAATTGCTTTAGTTTCTTCCTGAATTGGAAAATTAATCTTCAAAGGGCTGATTAACTGTGCCAGGGTTAATAGTTCATGTTATTTAAATGTATGCAAGAAATTCACTATAATGTATGTGGTTAGGCTGTGAAGTTCTATTTAAGCACATTGCAATAAAACACAATTCTTTTGCCCACAAAGTGTTTTCTGTTTCTTTCTTTCCTTTTCTTCACTAGTTATTCTACAGCAATGAGTCTCACCCACCATGCTATTATTATATGCTAATTGCAATCAGGCTTTTTGGAGCTGTGTGAAGATGACAATGTATTGACATTAAAAAAAAAAAAAAAAAAAAAAGAAAAGATTGTGCAATAACTTGCTTTTGAATATTTTACATTGCCATATGACACATACTCTAACTACCTGTTAAAACAGCAATGTAACTTCTTAGTTACACTGATGAAAAAAAAATTAAGCAGCATAACGATTTATTACAAAATACCTTGGAAGATATTTTTAATCACACTTTTAGAATTGGATCACTAGTATGCACATAAGCAGAAGAGAATTTTTTTTTTTCCATCAGTATATGTAGCGTTTTCTGCTCAGTGACCCTTAAATGGAGTGATGCATTATGAAATGCATTTGTAAGTTAAAGATTACAGTCTGTCACCTTTATAACTCTGTTATTGACAAAAGGAAGTTTGGCAAGGATGCATTAAAAAGGTTTCTCAGAAACTGAAGAAAAATAATTTGCATGAAAACACTTCTAAGAGAAAGTGATGAGAGTCAGGGCAGTGATGCAATTTCCAGGGTAACAGAGAGAGGAAAATATGTTTATCTTAAATGTTTGTTGTTAGCTGTGGAATTCTTTTTGTCTAAAATTCATTTCAAATATGAAACATTCTAAAATGTCATTTACTTTAGCACATGAGAAGCTGTGAAAGAACAATAATATTAGCTTTCACAATCACAGCTGGGGGCATTACATCTAACTAATTTTTACGCTTTCAAAATGTACATGTAAATAAACATGAAGTGAAAGTTATTAGAAACAACATTTTATTTTCAGTAGTAGCCATAACAACTGGAAAAGTGGAGAGCAGTGATGTTTTCTCCTTGTGTTGTTTTCTGAGATTAACTCATCAGAACCATTGCAGAAATCAGATCTTTACTTTTTACTTTTTTTGCTTGTTTGTTTCTTGTCATTTCTTTCTGTTTACTGCCAAGAACACATCTGCTTCTTAATCAGGTGGGGTGGAAGAGGTAGTTTTTTTCTGTCAAATTTCCTTGATGTTATCTAGATTACCCATTTAGTGTGGCTTGTAGAAAAAGAGGTTAATTTGCCTTGGCTAGCTGGACAAGCAAGTAAACCTAATTTCCTCTCAGAGCAGAGAACATAACCAAAATATCTGACAGTTCTCAAAATCTGTTGGCAAGGCTCATTTAATCAAGGCACAGCTCTTATAGTGATGGGGGGGGGAAGGGAGGAAAGGAGTTTTGGGTCTGTCATACTTGCAGAAAGACCTGGAAATCATAAACCTTAAGAAAGGACTGTGAATACACAGTTGTTATTATATGTAGGCAGCTAATTTAAAACCTAAGTTATTTAATATCTTTTTTTTCCCTATTGTGGTTGAGCTTTGGATATATTGCAGTTTATGTGGACATTTAACTACTGTCATTGTAAGACACTGTAGCCCCATTTTTCATCTCCTACAGTTGTCATGGGGAACAAATGCTCAGTACATGTAGTTTGAACCAAGTCAGGATCAGATTCTTTAATGACATGCAATTAAGTGGCAATCACCAAGTGGCATTCAGGATAACTATCAGTAATACAGCAGGTATACCACAATACTAGACTGACTAAACATGTAAAAATTTTTTTGTAACTAATTCTAAAATGGTCTAATCACACGTGTGTATTCATGGGATCTCTCTCCCTGCCCAAATCCACCTCTCCTCACCATAATTAACCCACCCACTCTGGAAGCATTATACCAAGTGTAAAAATAAAATCATAGAATTAATCAGGTTTGGAAAGATCTCTGAGATCATCAAATCCAACCTTTGATCCAACAACTGTGCTTACTAGACCATGGCACTAAGTGCCACATCCAGTCTCCCCTTAAAAATCTCCAGGGATGTTGAATCAGCCACCTCTCGGGGCAGCCTATTCCCATTCCTAAAATCTAAGCTAATATCTAACCCACCTGGCTACACCCTAATTTCAGGAAGTTGTTCAGAGCAATAAGGCCTCCCCTGAGCCTCTTCTTCTCCAGACTGAACCACCCCAATATGAGTATTTTGCCTGCATTGCAACAATCTCTTCCTGTTCTTTCATACTTCTTTGCAGGCTAAGTCCCTCTTTGTAAACCCTCACTTACTCTTAACTCTGGCCGATGGTCATCTTGCTCTCTAATCTGATCCATTTGGGAAAAACCTTCTGCCAGGCAATTATGAGCCTTTCATAAATGCTTGTTTTGTGCACTTACAGTCCTACTGCCAGAAGTGCACTACATGAAAATACTGAAAACAATGACTAGACACTGCTCAGATTATAAAATCTTAAGTGAGAAATAGAATAAAAAACTGTTTTCACATTTCTTTTTTTTTATTTCAGAAAGATGTTTTTAACTTTTGAATTAGTTATGAGAATTGACATCATCTATTTCTCTTCTTTTTTACAGTGTCTTTACCTAATTTGAACTGTAAAGTGGGTTTTAGAAATAACTTTACAAACCAACAAATTTCAAATGATCATATTAAAATATCTTGTATTAATATTTTTAAAGGGATAGAAGCTCTATATATGGAGAAAATGGCCTTTAATGTATATGAAGTAGTGACAAAGAAGAATGATTTTATGTCTGGTTTGGTCCATTTTAGTAGAAAAAACTGCATTAAATTACATGGGGAGTGAAATTTCATTTGCACAGTTCTTCAGATATCTTCATCCTTTAACATAGATATTTTAATTATGAATCAAAGGAAAAAAAACAACAGTTATTTATAATGTACAAGTCTTCAAAACCAAGAAATGGTAGACCTTGTTTTAATTGTCTGCATCATCCCTTTACAAATATAATACCTGAAAAAGAATATTTTTAAGTCAATGAAATACATATAAAACATTTAATGGTTATTTATTTGATTCAATGAAATATTGTTTCTGCATACAGAAGAAGGCATATCTGAAAATTTCTATATTAAAAAAATGTAACTAAAAATTATCATAACTAAAAATTTTGTCTCAAAAAGTTGACTGAAATGAGAAAGTTTGTGTTTGCAAGAGAATATGAAAGACATACAGATCCAACTGAAATGTCATTATTATATGTAATGGATTAAAATATAGCTGAAATTTTAAAAATGCTCACAGACACATAGTGTTATTGATACCCTTAAAGGAAAAATTAAAATTCACATAAATGTGGGGTTTGCTGCTCAATAAGGGTTAATAAGTGTCTGCAGAAGTTCATATTACAAAAGGAAACTTTTTCATTAGATAACGACTAAATAATTTGAATTAGTTTTAAAGTAAATTCATATTTTCTTTGTTGTTTAAAAAATATTATTAATATCATAAATCTTTATGGATGTTTATGTGTACATATCCATACAAATATATTTCTTAAATATGCAAGTATTTACACCACTAGAGAAAAAAATGTACCTTATCTGAAATGAAAATAGTGCTCTTTCTCTCCTTTAATACAATTCTGCATAATTGTAAGTTCACACAAAATGCACTTTAAAAAAAAAATAAAATAATTCTGGTTGTTTTGCAAATACACCCCTTTCCTGACAGGTGTACAACAGTACAGAGGTAAGAGGTCTCATTTTTCACAGACTTGGTGCAAATATTTTCTTTGGACTCCAGCCCCACGAGTTTGAAGTTGGTGAAATTGAATTTGAAGCGTTTATCTGAATGGACTCCAAAATCACAAATGCAACTTCATCTCAGAAGCCAGAATTTTTAGTGTTCCACACCACCACTGCTGAGCCAAATAAGTTCTTCCATCTGAGGTGTTCAAAGTTTTTCAACTGATTTCCTGTTCTCACAGGTGTCCTTCATCAAAGATCAAGATGTTTTTTGTTTTTTTTTCTTTTTTCTCAATCTATTTTTGTCTTGTCCATTTGCAGATCCTGAATATAAACTGTATTTTCTGACTACCTCAGGTAGACTAATAAAAGGTACTACTGTCTACTTCTACATATAGGTCTTTTGAAGCTTTAATATATTTTATAATGTGAAAAATTCACACTTTAACAAACATGGAGTAGAAAGACCAAGGTGTTAAGTTGTAATAGTATTACATTCTGGTTTCATTCATTTAGATTTCGTTGATTCTTTACAATCAGTTGGGCTTCCCCATTCATTTATTTTTCCCACTTTGTCTTTCACTTTACCAAAGTTGCACAGTGGGGAAAGGGCACCGATTCTTTGTTCTGTCAAGTACTAAAAATAGGAAGGTTATTTGAAAGTCTGTTCATGAAAAGATGTGTAAGACAATTCATTTCATGGACAGTTTGTTCTTTCCTTACCAATATAAAAATTTTTCTAGACAAATAATCCAGCTGTTGCTAAGAAAACAAAACTGAATTTCTACATGCAAACCCAAAAATGAGGGAAATATGGTTCCTAATGCTGACCCCTATGAAAGCATTGTTCACACCTTATATCAACATATATCAACATTAATACCTCAAGATTCGCTCGATCATATTTATCATTCAGATTTAAGAATTTTCTCTGTCAGGTGACAGTCCCTTTTCCATAAAAGCCAATCTGAAATCAAAGAAATCCTTCAAACAGCCACAACACATGTTGATCTACAACACTTTTCAGGCACTGGGGTCTTTATGGTTGCACATAGACAAGAAGACTAAGGTAGGAAAATTTTGTGGTCTAATTAAAACCTAACTGCATGCACAGAGCTCTACTTTTCTACATTCAAGATTTGTTCATCATATACAAATCAGACTGCTCACCATATGTCATTTCGATTCCAAACATTAAGGATTCCAAAGATCAGGAAATGTATATTTTGACTTGTCAATAAAATTTCTAGCACAATTTTGGTGGAGTACAATTACATGAAACTAATGTACTTCTGTGCTTAGCTGTGAAATATTACTTTTTAAAAAAAATATATCTTGATATAGAAATCTATATTTAATAAAATCAATCTGATATCATACATTCTGTCGATAAGTGTGTGCATTTTTTAATCTGGATTCTATTTCCCTGTTAATAGATAGAAAATATTTTCCTCAGAATTAAGAAGTATTAGACATCAACAATAATTAGAATTAAAAGATACAGTTATCTTTCAATAAAACCCCTATATTTTAATTTCAACTTCCTGACAGTAGGCATTGTATGGTGGTGTTCGGTCTGCATGCTTCAATTTTTCATTTTTTTTTCTCATCTTGAACTAAGTGAAAATGGTCAAATCAGATACACAAACACAAATACAGATTGAATATTTGAGTGCAAAATAGTATACATTAAAATTTAGACATTTACATAGCTTTTTGGGATTAAAAAAATGAAAATATATTAAATTGAGGATATTTACCACTTCATGAATAAGCAAGACAGTATGGAGAAGTGAAAAAGCTGATAGCGATAATGGAAATCTCTGGAGGTTATTACTGGATCAGAGACTTCATCTTCAGAAACAGAGATTTTCAACTCTAACTCACTCTTACAGACCTGTCCCTGTGGACATTTTCAACATTGAGGCCTTTAATTCCTCTTTTACTGCCCAGTGTTGACTCTTAGAGATGTCTTCTCATCTGTTTTTTGTTTGTTTTTGTTTTTTTTTTAAATTTATTTTTATTTTTATTTATTTTAGGCAGTGAGAAATTAAGGCTCCACGTTATCATGTACAAGAACCTCCTCCAGTTGTCTCCAGAACTGTAACTTCTAAATTCAGGTTCTTCTCTCATTGTCTGAATTACCCTCAAGTTGATCTGAATACACCTCCTAAACATCTTTAAGAAATAACACTAACAATCTGACATGAATAAGCGTCTTCAATGTTTTCCTTGTATTTCTTGGTTTATCTCTGTTTAAAATAAATCAGGAGTATACATTTCTTGAGGAGTGTTAATACAACCCCTTCAAATATAGAAATGTAATGAAGAATGTAGAGTACAGTTAAGTGAGGTATGTTTTGATTTCATTCTTAATTTTATTCCAATCAATCTATTACTCTGAAGTTCTAACTTGCTAGACTTTCAAGGAGCTTTGTCACCTCAGTTGCCTTGGATGAGAACCTCATATTTTTCCAAACTCTGCCAGAAGTCCAGCAATAGGTGTGCTTCTATCCACAGCAAGTGATGAATCACCCTGGCCTCCTGATGATGACATGGAACCAAAGCACAGCTTCACAGCAGCAAGGTTTCAAGCAGTCAATAAAGCTGCTGCCACTTGAGGCCAAAAAGCTGCAAAGAGTGTTATGCTCTAAAAAAAATTTTTGATTGCTGAGCTTGCTCAGGAGAAGATATCTAATCATTTTCCCCTTCAGTGCTGTCATACACACTGTTAAGCTTTAAGCAAATTAAGCAACAGTTCTCAACGAAAATGTGCTCTCTTTTCATGTTGCTTTCCTTCCTTTCTTATAAACTTTGTTCCGGTTAGGAACATTGTACTTTTTTAAAGTCTATTCACTGATTTTTTGAACTAAACTTATTCAAATTCATTCAAGTCCGTGTCTAAGGCTTACTAGAAACTGAAAAAATTCCATGACCTAACATGAAGGCGTTTTTTTTTTTTTTTTTTTTACAACAAAGTAGACAGCTATTTTCTGAAAATCAGAGCTAAGTCTATTAAAGAAGTCTTTCCACATCTAAATGACTGGTCTTCATGCTTCTTTGGAAATGTACTGCTTTGTTCTGTTCTGAAATTAAGAACGTTACTAATATTCTTCAGAAGAAGAACAATGGAAGATGGGAATTTGCGGTATTTGGCAATGAATCATAAAGCCAGTGTGCTGTTGTTTCTGGGAATGCAAAATAAACTCCATCATTCATTTAGGACACAGCATGGAACACAATTAGAAAAGAAAAAAGAAAAGGGCCAGCAATAGCAATATTGGTCTGGACATTTTTTTTATTTTCAACAAAAATAGCAATAATTTACAAGAATAGGCTGTATATGAACATAAGAAATGCCATATTGGAGCAAATAGATGTTCTGTCTAGTTCAATAATGTTCTCTCAATGACAGCAGATGCCAGATGTTTCAGAAAAAGGCACTAAGCTCCTACAAGGCAACTAATTCTGAAAAATGATTTTGTGATTTATGTAGCCTGAAAATGTATATTGCTTTCAGTGCACTCCATCTTAAATTGTGTTGCTGTGCTGAGACAGCAGCCATACTGTTCTGAATATTGCTGCAGTTTGTTACAGAATATGCATATTTTGATCCTATATCTTGCTGTTTTCTTAACATGATAGCAAATTATTTAAATTCAAAACATATCTTTTGATATTGTGTGAGACACAACATAAACATAGAAATGTCTACCAGATTCTTGAAGACAATGTAATAGTAGAAACACTGGTGATTGATATGACCTGAAAAAGACTGAAATATTTGCTTTTTTCATTCTTCAATAATACTAACTGCATTCAGGAGATTAAAAAAAGTGATATAGCAGTAACACAAAATGAAGAAGGTCTATCCCAAAGGAAGATAGAATTTCACATTTTGTAAATAAAGATACTGTACAGATGGACTCAAAGACAAAAATACAAACTGTGTTAGCTAGAGATGCACATAGATAAATACAAGAAGATAAAGTGTCATCTTCTGTTAAACCTGACTTATTGAAAATCAAGAAACTAATTGCTAATATGTATAAATTTTGATGGAAGTACAGATTTATTTTTAAATAAGAGGCATGTTGTATTTTTCACATAGCTCAAATTTCTGCATCTCAAATCCTCATGTAGTTAGTTTTTTTTCTAGAAAAAAAAAATGTTGTTCCATTCACACAGAAAGAAGTTTTTTTACATTGCCTGTAGGATTTTATGAGTGTCAATCCTATTGAAAGTTCAAAATAACATTCTGATATATTTTTCTGCTTCTTCCTTGGGTAATTTCTTGGGAATTTCTTTAAGCTTGGAGCAGTGGGAAAGTATAACAGACTGTATTTAACTATAAGATGCACATTAATATAAATTAGCTGAACAGGAACTCCCCGAGTTCCCTTCTGAGCTGCAAATTTACACTTTCTAAAAGTCTAAAAGGACCATTTTTTTTCACTTTATTTCACTTGGCCAGTCTTTCTGTCATTCTGTCTGAAAACAGGTCTCCTTGTAAAAGTTCCAAAATATTTGAATAACCTTTAAAAGCTGCTTGCTTTCAGACCATTGGTTGAAGTCACGTCTCTCAGCTTGATCATAATGAGGTACCAAAGGCAGCAGAA
>JAWWLT010000092.1:15211575-15233033 GCA_035040995.1 Premnoplex brunnescens | reverse complement strand
TCATCCTCACACTATCTTCCTTCTTCTCCAGGGATCGTTCCAATGGGCTTTTGTCCTTCAGGATAAACCTGTTCCAGCATGGCCTTTCCATGGGCTTCAGCATGGATGTCTGTTCCACTCCATGGGCAGTAGAGATATAGCTCTTGATGTCTATCCCCTGGTCTGCAGGAGAATCCCTGCTCTGATGCCTGAATCACCTCCTCCCCTTTTTTACCTCTCACCTTGGTTCTCACAAGTGGTTGCCCCACACATTTTTCCTTACTCCACACTGCCTATGCAACATTTTGTCCTCTCTCAAATCCACTTTTAAAACGGCAGCACCATCTTGACAGATGGGCTCATCTGTGTCCTGTGTTGGGTCCATTGGATCTGACTGTGTTCACACAGGACAGTCCTGGCTCCCCCACTGGTGCCAGCACCTTGACACTGACACATAGTGAGGCTATTAATATTCCAGAGTTTGGATGCAAAACTGTAACTGGACCTGTGTTCATTGGAAGTTAAGACTCTGCTGTATTTGACAAGTTCACAGACAAGAAAGCAAAACAACAAAACAACAACAACAACAACAACAACAAAACCAACCCACAAACAACAACAAAACAAAACAAAACCACCAAAAAACTCCCAAAACAAACAAACAAACAAAAAAAAGCAAACCAGAAAAAAACAACAATGAAATCACCAACATTAAATGACAAAAATTTCAGAGAAAAGTCAAATTCACAGAGAGAAGCTGTTACAGAATATTTTCAACCATGGTGCAACTAGAGGGTCTTCTGAGAAAGAATGCTGGCATGTGACTGCAGTCAGACTCCTGTGTCAGAGTAGCTGTGGTGAGTTTGTGTGAGTCTCATCTTGCTTCATTGAGCAGGTGAAGCTCCCACACATCTGGGATGTCATTCACATGGAATGCCACGTTTTGGCTCTGGAGCTGCAGTGATTCACTATTGCAGGAGTTTACTTTGCTGTTTAAAGCAGCTGGTACTGAGATTTTTTCTATCCTGTGTGGATGACAAAACAGCCTCACTTATCAGTCTTCAATTTAACACCAAATATATGTCTCAGGTAGCTATTTTAATGGTGAAAAGTTAATTTAACGTATAGATAGAAAACATCTTCCCTAGTGTAATGAATAAGTGGAACAATATTGAATTGCAGAGTTAATTTAAAATCTGTGGTCTTTGTATGTTTTGAAAATACAGAGTATTTTATTTATCTGGTTTTAATGCATTTATTATCCAGTATTTCACCAATTAGCCTTTTCTATTTGTTATTAAAATGGCTTTGAAGTTTCAGGGGGTCCTAGACCCCATGCTAAACTTGTACAATTAAATACATAAAACATTTCTTGCTGCAATCTTGCTGGTCATTGCCCTCTTCCACTTAACCTTAAAATGTGCTCATAGTGACTCTTTTGAAAAACATCTTGATATCATTTTATGCACTAAAGCATTTTATGCTTTACCATTTCAGAAAGGTCAACTGAGATGAGGGTACAGACCTATTTTTCTTTATTTTCTCTTCTGGCATTTTACATTATTTATTTTATTGTTCCTATGTGGTTCTATTCATTTTATTTGAGCACTTTATTTTTGTATTTTTCTAGCAAATATGACTGCAGAAGAATTAGGCTGAGTTTACTCTGTGCTAGAAACTATCTTCAAATCATTGTATTTTTTTTCAGAAATTAATATACTTGGCTAATTCTATGGTGAACACTTTCAATATTCTTATCCATAAATGTCAGAATGTTGTCACAAAAAATGTACTTATTAAGGAGATATCAACCTTTCCATACCTTCCTCCTTTGTTGATACAAAAAATGTGTATTTCCCAACAGCGTCTTCCAATGATTGTTTTTCTGTGGATACCCCTTAAGGAAGGAAAAAAAAAAACCACAACTTTTTAAACTACAATTCGTGATACTCTATCTTCCCATTTGGTTTAATATACAGGTTTAATGGCAGAGAATGTGAATTACAGCCTTGCGTAACCATGAATGTCAACCTGAAATACTGATATTTCTTCTGAACTCATAAAGTATAACTCTTAATAACAGGAAAGACAGGCAAGTGGGATGAATTTGTAGGAAAGGATGTTATCAAACAGTACACAGTTTGTGACACTAGGATTTTAATTGGTAAGAACTCTGCACACACTTATGATGCTGTCAGACTTTATAAGAAACAAGAAAGAATGTTGAAACCTTTTTTAAAACTAGAACTTAAAAGATAGCTCTTCACATCTTGTTTCCAAATACACTACTGAAGTAGATTAAAAGAAACAACAACAAAAAAAAAAACTAGTGGCAGATCCTAGAGCTGGTGTCAGTTGAGACATTGACAACCCAGCTGGAAAAGAACATCCTTAGAAAACAATGAAGACGGGAAAGCATCCTGCTTTCTGAAGGGGTCATATTGCCTTACATGGGACCTCATCTGAGGTCTCTTGTTTCTCTTGAGATCTCATCTCTCTGAGGCTTCAACTAAGCACTGAACAAACTTTCAAACAGTAAAAGGAAGATCTGAAGCCTTCTTCAGCTAGTATAATTAAAGTAGTCTTAGGAAAATATCTCCCTGAGAGTGAGGAGAATTTAAAGAAATCAAAAGAACAGACATGAGACCTTCATTGCATGAAAAACAAATACGATCATTTTGGGACTTGAAAAACTCTTTCAGCCATCTGTAAAAGTAAAATAAAATTTAAAAAAAAGACAGTTTGAAGTTTAGAAACTGGCCAAATACTTTCAATGTTAAAACAGAAGAAGCACTGGAAAAAAAAAGGATACATTTAAAAAGACTGAATATTAAGTACATTAATGTAAAATATAACATTCAGGTTTTATATAGCTATATGTATATAGATAATGAACATTAAGGTGCCTTGAAAAGTAAAGACACATTTATCAAGAACACCACTGCTTAGACAAGGGTCAGTGGTTTTAAGCTGAGTTAGGGTATATTGAGATTGGACATAAGAAATTTTTTTGAGGTAAGAATAGTAAGACACTGGAACAGACTGCCTAGGTAAATTGTAGATGCCCCATTGCTTGAAATGTTGAAAGTCAGCTTGGATGAAGCTTTGAGCAACCTGTAAGGACCTAACCTATGAATCTGAAAATTTCTAAATAAAAAAAATCTTTCTTCATTTCAAAATGGTGGGTTGTTTGGTGTTTGGTTGATTTTATTTATTTATTTATTTATTTTTTAATAGTTTAAAAAACTGATCAAAATACTGTTTAGAAATTCAAGTAATATTAAAATCTACTAACTGAGCTAAAATTTTTCTATGAAAAGCATTTGAGAGAGAGAACTGAGAAGGGCAATTATGTAAGAAAAAGAATGAAAACTTCACTTAAACCCCAAGTTTAACTCCTGAAAGAGTTATGTTATTCACCTACAATTACACTGAAGAGAAATATCTGGTAATACGGTAATATCATCAGCATATTGCAGAAACACTTATGTCCCAAAAGCAAGGGTTACAGACCGGGAGAGTCCCATTCTGACAAAGTTGGTGTGAGAGTCTTGTTCTTTGATATGAGTTTTGTATTCTCTGTATTAAAACACTAAAAGTCTCAAACTGCTAATATCACATTGACTTCATGATATCAAAATTTCTGAGTATAGTTGTAAGATCCTAATTGATTCATTACTTTTATTTCATTTTACCTGGCATTAGTTGAAACTAATTACAGATTTTTAAGCAATATTGAAATAATATTCTCTCTTTTTTTTTCTTTCTTTTTTTTTTTTTTTTTTTAAATGTCTCTTCTTGAACACAGGTAGCATTTTGTCTAGTTCATCTCTCATTTCTCACTTATGTATTGTTTCAGAGAGATTAGAATGCAAGATATTGTAAAGAAATAGCTGGGACATTTTAATGTTGTTTTCATTACATTATGTGCCAATGTATTTTGAGTCAGTTTTAACTTAAAAGGAAGCAGACTGAGAGTGTTAAGGAATATGTTTGTTTTTCAAAATATTTTTCTATTATTCAAATTTTTAATATGTACTTATATCCCAATAAAGAAGATTTTTTATTTTAACTGTTCTTCACATATGAGATCTCTTTTAGTATCCCGAAAGAAAGTTAAGGATTGTTTGGTTTGTATCCTCTCTTGATAGGATTTTACAGTGAGAAGAATTTACAGACATGAATCCCATTTTTTCTACATATGTGAATTTACCACGTGTCAGTAGGCAGACTCTTGTGTATCAATTTTTCCCTTCGTCCTTTGGTTTTCCACTTTTTGGTTAAGGTTTTTTGACTGTCACTGTGTATGGCACAACAGTAAAACAGCCAGTCTTAAATCTGCCATTTAACCAAACTAATTCTTAGTTTCAAAATGCAACTTTTTCAGCACTTATTACAATTAATTGGTCTAAATAGGTAAAAGTATTTTGAAAGATTGAATATTTCACTCGGGATATTTTTATTTGGACTAATTTTCTGGCATATCAAGAAAGAAAAGAACAAACAAAATTTCCTGACATTTCATTCCCAAACCAGTTTCCAGAGGGATAAGAAGCTCTTCCATCATGTCTTCTATTTCTCTGACCTGAGGCTATACTGAAGCCAGGCTTTGTCCAGTCATGTGTAAACTACTCTCACAAAAAGTGATGTTATGAATGTGGATGTCACCATCTGATTGTCTAACAGGGTTTTCGGCAAGCAATATGGGCTTTTTCTTCCCTTCCAGACTTTCTTTCACATGTAACATCATTTGTTTATCATCTCATATAGCGTGTATTAGAAAACCTTGATCAGAAAATCATCTTTTAAAAGTAGTAAATTTTTCTGTAGCCTAAGGGTGGCAGCAGCCTAAAAATTTACTCTGATTCTTCTTTGCTGAAATCATAATTTATCACCTACATAAATTATTGGTGTTTTTTATCACATAGTGATACAAGAGTGTGCTCTGATCTCATCCTCTTCCTTGTCCTCTTGGAGTGTAATCTCAGGTAACAAGAATCCTTCATTAATGCCAGAATTGAGTATTTAAGTCACTTTCTTTCCCAAGTGACACCTTCAATGATAGAAAGAGGGAAAGATATAAGTAGTGTAGAAGGTTCTCCTGTAACAGTTAAAAATGTAATCTGACTTTACATTTGATGGATGGTGATTTGTTTCCCTTGTGGACTAGGGATTGTCACCCATTTAAAGCATCTCTAGCTAGAGTGCATTAAAGACAGCACAGAGAAACTATTTCTTTTTCTTCGCCTTCCCCCAGACCTAATGAATGATGACTTCAGTTCTTTCACCTATTAAGAGGAAGAAAGAAAAGGAATGGCTGAGTCCCGGAGGTAAGTCCTCTGATTCTGCTTGTGTTTGAGGTTCATCCACAGAATCTGAGCACAAGAACTTGACAATGAACTTTACCCCAAGGGTTACTCCAAGGCCTTAGTTACGGGAAGTACTCTTCTCCCTCCCATAAACAAATAAAACAAGAAAATTAAGGGTAAAGAAATGGGGTGGGCTATAAAAGGAAGGTGGAAGCTATCAGTCACCTGTTCTTCAAAAGGACACACTTAAGTTTTTACTTTAGGAAGAAAGGACTCTCATTTCCATCCAACAGAGTAGTATTGTTTAATTCTGCTAAGTGTAACAAAATATATTATCCTGGATGGTGTCAGTCCCAGCTAATACACTTTTTTTTCATTATGTGGGCTAGTCAAAAAGGTTTGAAATCATATAGTTAATAGGACTTGACTGCTTTGTGTTTCCCTTAATATCTTTCATAAATGCATCCCTACTTGAAATATGCTACAATAAAAGATACAGCAAAAAGAAAAATAGTCATTATAAGGGTGACATATTCACTTTTCTACTCTACTTTACTCTACTCTGTTCAGGATCACATATTTATGTAATTTTGCTGTTCTCTTGTAATAGTGATAATAGAAAGTTATGTCTTACACATAGTTAATACTTGCTTTTAATTATTTTTCAATTACTTTCTCTGGTTTCATCCACTAGTAAGAGAGTTCTCCAATCTTTTTAATCTGTTGTTCAGAAGTTTAAGTATATCTTGCTACCTCAACACTGAAATATAAACGCACATTGTACTACATAGGATAGGACCACACCATCTGTTTAAAATGTTTTGGGATTTTTGCATTAGAAGTGAAAGGAATAAAAAAAATGCTGTTTGCATGGGAGTAACAGAGAAAGAGAAAGATATGTGGGGTTTTCTGCTTTTTAAAATAAACCCATGTGTAGTTACTCTGCAATGAATGCAGTACTGAGGTGTTTGGTTTGTTTTTGTTTGTTCATTTTTATTTTGTTGTTGTTTTACCTTGTTTTGTGGGGGTGGCTTGCCTCTTTAAAAAGCATTTTCATTCCTACCTCAAGAAATCTATGCTGCTCTTTTGTGCCTGGAAATGTTATGACGTTTATAAAGGTCCTTATACAGTCACAAAAGGCAAAAAATGCAGAAAAAAACCTATGTAAATGTCCCTATTTAAGGATTTAATTTTGAAAAGGATAATTGTCATTCATAGGATTTTTATTGATCTTTGTCAATCCACTCAATGCATTTACTGCAGTATTTCAAGTACATGTAGCACACTTCATGTGAATTGGTGAAGGTTGCATTTTTGTACGGATATCCTGAGTATATTAAAAAAAAAAAAATAAAAAAAAAAATTTAATTAATCCAAAAATACTCCTACAGATTGTGTGGTAAGGGTTTCCAATAACTATAATGGTGCAGATCATCTGAAAAGACTAGCAGAAAACACCTACTCTCTACTGCACCGCCTGGATTCTGCAGTGTCCCTTTTGAAATGAGTATAAGAATCTCCAACCCACCTGTCAGGAGTTTTAGGGAATGGCTTTCTCTGAGCTAAATTCCAGCTCTGTGTTATTGGGAAATGATGTATTTGGCATGTGTACTTGCCATATGTGAAAGCCAGTAAACAGCTGGCTCAAAGCTCCTGCCTCTCCATAGATGTTATCACAGAGTTACCAGTTCCCTTCCTAGCTTCCCTTCCCTTTGTTGGTTAAATTCTTGGGTACCAAAGCTCACCACAGAAAACACCTGTCCCTAATAATTGTTTTTGTTTGTGAAAGAACAGCAAAGTTACTAGTCTTTTGGACTATTTATATCCAGAATTAAATAGGTGCTCTTATGTTAGAGAAAAGCTCCCTAAAAATGCATAATTGTTTTCCTGCAATTATATAGTCATAATTTCATATGAGAGTTTTCTCACTGCCCTATTGTTTTTTTATATATCTTTATATGCACACAGCTTCCTTCAACTGTCATGTGACTCAGTTATCTACACAGGCATTAATAAAATCATGGTTATTGCCCACATAACTATGAAAACTGGAGTAAGTGTGAAGAGCTTTTGTATTTGTCAATAACTGAGGGCTCTTGGCTTTTTTAATCAGGTACCACTGCTGATTGCCACATAGTCCAAGCACACAGTCCAGTCTATAACACAGATGTACCACTCCCTTGTATTAGTTCAGACAAGTGCAATCCTTCTTTACCAAGGCAACTTCGATGAATTTTTCTTTCTCAGGTGACACACTTTTCATAGAGAAGGAACATCTGATGACAGCTGCATTGACATAGAACATTGTAGGACCATCTGCCACAGAAATTTTAGCTTCTCTGTCTGTAATAATTCACAGCAATCATTTCTGAACTATTTTTCTCTTTGTTTGTATGTTTTGAGAGTCAGAGGATTATTCATTCTGTCTCTCTTTGCTGTGTCCTTACTTAGTGCAAAATTTTAAGTAATCTATATCATTCCTTCTTAAATCTCTGATATTGACTGACCCCCTCAAAGTCAAGACACAACATTTGGTGGCAACAAATCCCTCCATACTTCCACTATCAAGCAAACCTAGAAAGTACTCCACGATCAAAAGCAAGAATTAGGATGACTTAGAGCTAATTAAAACTTGAATAGTAGCTTCAATGGCTTCCTTACTTTGCATATTCTATGTGACTTTAACAACTAACAACTATTTCAATGAGACGGTATTTAACCAGACATCATTGTGATCTTTAACATGTATTTTTCTAGTTGATTATGTGTAGTGTGAGTATTGGGTTGGATTTCAGTTCACTTCCATGTTTCATTTCCAGCCCTCAGAACTTTGGGCAAGGCTGATTTCCTGTCCAACTAAGGCATTAATTTTTATTTCCAGAAAACTTCAATGTATTGAGGAAATTATTAAATGCTTGTCTCTTAATTTGCTCTTAATAATGTCGTACATATGACTAAAGAAGGAACTGACTGCAAGACAGCTGTCTCAAAATTATCTCCATAATTATGAAACTGATATTTTTAAGCTTGGCTTTGTATTATATATGTATGCTCACATGGGATGCAGAAATGAGTATCTGGTCAGTGATCTTGTGTCTTCCTGTTCATCATCTATCTCCCCCCCACTTTAGAGGGAAGCTGCTTAATGGTTTTCCTTGTCTCCTAGGAGGTCACCTGAGCAAGAAGTTACATCGACCAAGGTTCTCACTTTCTCTCTTAAAAGAGTGAAAAAAGCAGTCATTCACAGCATTCACTGGAAGCGCTTGGTATACAGCACACTGTAAAAAATGGTCATGTATTCTACCTATTTTAGAAATATCTATTTTATTTCTAAAAATTAGACAGATAGACTGAAGTCAGTTTTAAGGCCTTAAATTAATGCCCAGTTTAAACCCTCAGTGAAATTATACTTTTTTTATTCCAGGGAACTACTTTTGTCATAAGAGTTGAAACACACTGATATTCAGGTCCCAGAACAAATCTATCAAACCATCAAACTCCAATTTATGCCACCATGGACAGAAGAAAACATTGATACCACTAGACCAACTAACTGAACCTTGATTTTCCACAGGGATTTTCTGCCAGAACTTTACAGATTAATTTTTATGTTTATTTTATCAACATTTTATTTTTACCTCTTCTTGCCCTTCCTCATGAGACTGAGATAAAGGATGTGAAGTATTTAAACAATAAACTGTTTAACAAGAGAAGCATTATCCAGTTACTCAAGTTCTTTTTATGTTGGGCCACTTTGTCTTGAATTTTGAGGCAGACACAATGAAGTTTTTCAACAGTATGTATGTAAAGATGAGAACTTTTTTAATAACATGACGCCCAACTTAAGCTTGATAAATTCATCAGCACTGTAAAGTCATCTCAGAAAATGCAGCTTTGCAGCAAAAAGACCTATCTTAAGGTGGAAACCAATACCTAAACTAAAATGAAGAGGATAGTGTTGTTAATATTTTAAAACTGCTTCACCTTTTGTGAAACTTCTCACTGATTTTATAAAATAATTCTAATTTGTAAGGATGGATCCACATCATAAAAATTGAAACCAAGCATATTACAGCTTGAAAAATGAGGATTTCTATGCATTGCCAAAACAAATTATTTTGATTTGGTTTAAAAATATATGGAGGCCCCTTCAAGCATTATCATGGATAAGTCATTATAAGGCTTGCAGGTTCATACATCACTGCTCTTTGCTGTCAGTATGAAAAATAGGACTTTTTGTTTACTTAAAAAATTGAAATACCACGATTCTGGTCTTGAAAAATGAGGCGGGAAAAGGAATGTCCTCCTATTTTTGAAAAATGTATTTTTTATTGAAGCAAAAGAGATAGGAGGAGAAAGACATTATGTACACTCAGGGAAGCAGACTGATCTCTGTTGACAAAGGATAAAGGGTAATAATAATAGCTGGATCATTGAAGAAAAAGTGTCCAGGACCAAATATGGACCTGATGAAAACATGAGCCAAAATTTCAGCCTGCAGCAGACACACCTTTGATTCCCAATAGGCACATAATTTATAAAGTCATGATGAAATAAGATTCATGTTTCATGATAGAGTAAGAATCCTCAGCCAGAATGCATCTGTTAATAATATAAAAATCCCTTCTGGAATGAGAGTTTAATAATTCTCATTCATGCTTTAAATAGTAGATCACAGCAATAAATCAGCATTATGATTTTAGGGGGTACAACTTATGAAATATAAAATATAGTTTCTGGCATTTCATTTACTGTAAAATCATTTTTTAAATATTCTGTAATATTCATTCTCAGAGGGAGATTGATCAAATAATCATGCAAATACTAAAGTACAGCTTGCATTAATCTTAATATTTTTTTTTTTTTTTAATTTTTAAAAGCTTATGAAAAGTAATTTAGCTGTTGTGATGGGAGGAAAGATTATTCTGACAGATTCTTAAAATCTGTGGATTAATAAGAGATGCTCACGTGTGTGCATTCATTACATGTACTTTGAGGCCCCATCCTGCAAGGACAGATCCTTTTTAGTTTCTACTCCCAGACCTATATGACTAGGTCCACTTCAATATTACTCGTAAATGGTTTAAAGCAGAATAAGTTGGCTGCATTGACCCATAAAAGAAGACCATGGTGAAACTGTATTTCCCACCTTAAGAGGAAAGATAAATTCTCTACATGAATCTCCTTTAATAATGAATAATTGTAATTTTAATATTTACAAAGCTCATGTCTGTATCATTAATCAAAGAATAAGTCAGTTTATGAAGGTGAGCAATTAGTGGTTCCTCCAAACTTGTGATGGAAAGCAGGGGGAAAAAAAAAAAAAAAAGTTATAATCATGTTCTGAAACAGTGTGAAGGGAAAGGAATATTCTGGAAAAATTCAAATCCTTGTTCTGATATGGTAAAAGAACAAATGATTTCATTCACCCACCTTCTTATTCAAAATAAGTTATTTAAAATTTAAATTGACACTTTCAAAGAACATATTTTAGTCTAAACATTTAAAGAAAAAATGTGATATTTCCAGAATCCTGATTATCTTTGGAATTAATGTGAAATATTGTCTGAAACTGCCACAAATTACATAAATTTTCCTAAAACTAAATAATTTTTTTCTCCACAGCTGACTTTGTTTATAGTACTTAGGTATATTATGAGAATAAAGAAACATATCTTACTATTAGTCATCTGTTTCACAATAGACATTAAGTTTAAAGGGGTGCATTAATAATGACTTAAATACAAAATAAGGTGAAAATTCTTTCCCATGTCTTTGTCCTGCTCACACCACATGTTGAGGTAGGCTAAAAACATTTGTCCAAAGACCTTGTAAGAAAATATGCTTATGAAAAAGCTTACCTCAAGTTAAACACACAGAGGTATTAGTTCTATAGTAAAGATTAAGTATCTAACCACTTTTAGGAGATTAGAGATTAGCTGATGACTAAGTGATTAAAGTAGATTTTTCGGTTGGTTGGTTGGTTGGTTTGTTTTGTTTTGGTCACGGTGTGTTCACAGGACACACACATTGTTCTGTTTAGATGTTCGGGTAAGAAAAAAGAAGAAGTTTGAGAAAATTAAGCTACATACTGCTAAATGGATCACTCAACAGCATGCCATAAACTTTTTACTACTCAGAGCTTGTGGAAGCAGTGTGAGAAAAAGTTGAGGATCAATTTGCGTATCAGGGCTAAGAACAAGTCCTTTAAGGCCCAGAAGAAGCTGGTCCTTTGCTCTGCAAAATAATCAGGCACAGGTGTTGGGACTCAAGTCAGAGTAGGGACCTATACTTGGCAGATTCAAAATTCTCATAGGCCAGAAGAAAGTGAGGAACGGGTTTAAATTTTCTTTTAGATGGAAAGTCTGTAAAAAGGAAGGGTGCAGAAAATATATGACAATATAAAAAGTAGGAGGAACATGTACTTTTTTAAGTGTTTGTGCTGATTTAAGTGAAACTCTTGTCTTCTGATGAACTGATAGTGATAACTGGTAAAGAAATGCTGTATGGGTACAGTTGTAGCCCTGAATGCTCTATGACCAAACATCTCAATGTACTCTTATATTTAACAGAAAACTACAGCTTATGTAAATTCTTCAGCTTTTCTTGAAGTTCCAGGGATCTTCACTGGTCGAGAAAGCCACTGATAAATTTTAGAACAAAAAATTTAACAGTAGTACAAAACAATAATGCTGGCAAAGAATATTAGGCATGTGTGTGCACATTCTTTAAAAACTATGTCAGCTTCCTTCAGGTGATTTCATTAACACATTCAGTTGATTAGCATTACCTTGGCTCAGACAGAAAGAGAGAGGAAAAAAAATCAGACATCAAAACTTCAAAACAGACATCTTCTTGTATTGCCAAATTTCCTTTTCTCAACAAACTGAGACCTGCATAATCATCAAAGGAACTCAAACTTTCTTATGTTACCATTAAACAATCATATGTGCATGTGTGATGGAAAGAACTTCAAAAAAAGCCAAAGTATTTCCAAAATATTGAACCTGAGCTATGTTATTGGAATTCAGAAGAACAATGGTGATGGCAAGACAGCTATGCAACTTTATCCTTTGTGGCCACACATTTGCTTAAGTGATAACTTACTAAGAGAACATTAGACCCGGTGAAACTATTCATCAGGAACAGCAAGAAGTTTCCAATTTATCTGAATCATCTTTAATAAACTGTTCTTGTGATTGAAAAAATGCAGAAGATAAGCTGGATTTGCTCTCTGCTTTTGACCAGTTAAAATGAAAGACGCAGAATGAACTCAAAAAGAACACTTTCAAGATACCATTTTTGACACTTTGTTTATGAAACAACCTCTCTTTTTGAAGGGGTAGAAATAAATTCCAGACAAATTTCCAGGTATTGTCTGGTAATTATTTAAAATTTGTCCTACTTAATGAGCTTCTGCCATTCACAATGTGGAAGTTCATATTCTTTTAATGCAGAGAGATTTTTTTGTGAAATTACTTGAGACTGGTCAAGAAGACACATATACATTACAAACATGCATTTTGTGTATGTTCCTTACAAGCTCCTTTGTTAAAAAACCAAAACCAAAACCAAACCAAACCAAACCAAAACCAAACCAAAACAAAACAAAACACAAAAAACCCCCAAAAAACAAACGCACAAAAATCCCACCAAACCCCCCAAACAAACTAAAAACCACTCAACAAAACTAAAGCTGGAAATCACTTCAACAGACACCCATATGAAAGGTTTGTTTAGGAATATGAGTGTATTGTCCATAGTTGTATCAGGCAGGCCAATCACAAACAATTTATTTTGGACAGAGGTGAAATAAAAGCACTGCCACCACAAAAAAAACCAACAACAACAACAACAAAACCAAAAAAACAACAACAACAACAACACACAAAAACAAACATGCAAAAAACCTTCTAAATAGAAAATTAATTTACATATACATAATTTCTTCTTTTGCTTCCACTCACGTTAAGCTTTTCTTTTCCGCCTTTTTTTTTTTTTTTTTTTTTTTTTTTTTTTAGAAAAAAAAATTTTATGCCTTTTGTCTCAGTCTTTTTCCTTTTTAGACAGTAAAAATGCTGTGGCAATGTCATACCACCTGAGAACAATCCCACAATCCTCCTGCAAGTGTTCATAGATTCTGCCTCTGGAAATCAGTGTACTTCCACTGATTTCCACGACTATGGAGCAAAACTTTTTTTGCATATCACACAGAATTAGAATTAACCAGCACTAATACTTTGGATAAGCAACACTGAAATACTTAGTTTTATTTTTAATCTATTTCTGATTCTCCATGTAGCTCTCTATCACTTTCTGTTGCTGTGATACAGCATAGCATGTTCTATATTATATCAACTAGCAGAAAATGTGTCTTACAAGTTTCATGCTTCATAATATATAAACTGCTATCAGCATTCTGTATCAAATACTGATTCCAGAGGTATTTACAGTCACCCGGGCATAGTGTAGTGATGCTGTCAGGAAGATCAGCCACCAGTCAGTGGTCCCCACAACAGTTCACCTGGGACAGCACACACCTGTGCTGCACTAAGATGTGTATACATATCAGTCTTCAGGTCTCCTTTTGCTGTGCAAATCCTTTGAGAGGAAGATAAGCTCAGCCAGCACACTGCAGTAGAGGAGGCTGCAGGTAGCTCCCTCTGGGTGCCAGTGATGACCTTGCCTCTGTCTGCAGGTATTCAGGGGGTTTTCTAAGTGAACATCTGGTTTAGACTGTAGAAGTGACAAATACAGTGGTTTACTCGTAAGAAAATGCTGTAATAACTCAACTGACTGAACAGGGAGAAAACTCTTCTATGGATGGGGACTGGATGCTGTGCTGCACATGAGTCAGGGTCCTGTTTGATGCTACTGCACCCAAAGTTCCTAGCATCCAAAGGGACATGGGCTTACCCATGCTATTCATTGTTAGCTCAGTAAAACAGCATTTTGTATTGTAAAATCAGTCAAACATTATTTCAAACTCTACCTTATGGAGTCTGTTTTTCTCACTGGGATCACAATGTAACAGAACATCCTGGCGTGAAACAAGCACATGTTAAAACTACAAGGTGAAAGACTCCCACTTCAGTCAGCTCACACAGATGATGAGAGTTCTTAAGTTAAAGTGAAGGATCAGACTATTGGTACTCTAACTTTCCTTGGGGGGAGGGGGAGGGGGGGAAATAAAATAAAAATTATGCTTACCGATAGGAAATGAACTTATGATTTGTAGAAATGGATTCTTTCATATCACTCAAGAAGGACATACAGTAACGTGGTAGAGAAACAAAGCCTCTGAATGTAAACATAATCTTCAGTAAAATGACACTTTAGGAGGAGCAATGCTCATTTTAATGTCCATACTTCATCTTTGTCATCCTTATTTTCAAAAATATTATTACCAGTAACTCCAGGAGAGGTCTAAATGAAAAATATTTATTGAATACCTTTGAACTGAAGTCCTTTCTGTTGTCTCTGTTAATTGTACTGTGAAAATCTATATTCATTAATGACAGCTTATTTTAATTTTATGTTATCAGAAGTATAATGTGTTGTATTGAAATTTCTTGCAGTGGAAATGATAAGTAACAAAGGTTATTGAGATGTTAGTAGAAAGAGCTAATAAAAATGGTAAATTTAATATATCGGTTTTCACCCTCAGGATAAGATTTATTACTGTATATATTGGTCTTCCAAGACTGGATGTTGTAACAGAGATGAACAAAAAGTTGTTTCCTTTAAGCAACAAATATAATTTATAAAACTCATCCCATATTACACATTACTGCTGATGAAGTTCTCAGACCAAACTAGAATAATTGTTAAATATATTTTTCAGCATTTGTAAATGAGTGGCAGTAGAAAAGCTGCATTTGTTTATTGTGTGCATTATTCCTTATTCTTCATGGTGTCTTCAACTGCATAATAAACAATTTAATTAACTGGACCTAGTCTTTAACTGTATGTGAGGAGTAATGCTGTGTATGATGGTATACAGTAGATAAGAGCAAATACAAATATGCAGTAGATTCTCCATTAAAGGCTGAGGGAGGGTATCATGTTCAGGAAATAATCATCACCGATCCACCTTCAAAGTCCAGGGCCGAATGTCACTGGATCTAAAATTAGGTTGATGGGCTCAATTCAAAACTAATGAAAAATGCAATAACAGAAGAGGAAGTCATTAAGAATCGTTGCCCTGTGGTTATATTGCACATGTGAGAAATCACACAGGTTGTACAGAGATACCTTTATTGATTTTTTTTTTTTTTAAATACATGAAAGATGAAACTGCTGAAATAATCCACAGCATAACACAAACATAAACACTTATATCAGATATATCCTGCCTCTCTGTCAGAGCAACATTAACTAAAATATGGAAGTTACCATTGTTTCTGAGAGATTTAAGACATGATTTACAGCACAGTATCCCAGCATTTGTTTACTGTGGCTTCCTGCTCATTAAAATAGTGTATTCTGTAGCATCTCTTTTTTAAACTGTTTTGTTTCATAAACATGACTACGGTTACAAGCATGCATGATTCTGACATATGAAAAGATGATTTCTTACAATTCAGTCAATTTCATTTATTTGGGTATCTTGCAATTTAAATACAGACACATTCTCTTACTTGTGCCATTTTGATGCCTGTGGGCTTTAAAGAGTATTATCAAAGATATTCAATCTCTCATCAAAGGAATAACTATTTTCTTAAGTTTTCTTAAGGACTGTACTTGAGGAAAGCATTTAGTAGGCATTGTTTCGTCTGAAATGTAGATCTTTTGTGCAATTCTGAGCAACATCGATGCCAAATGGAACAGATCAGAACGTTTCTTCTCAGTAATGTCAAAAAGTGTTGTCTTTGCCTCTAACCTATAGAGAAATAAATATTTGGGGGCTGATTTATTAAACAGAAAACATCTGCTTTTTATAGACTTTCTGAGCTTTTCTCTTCAAAATGTTACTTTAAATTAATTGAGGAAACAAGAGATATAACTATTTAGATAAATTTCCTTTAAATAGTCACTGACCTCTTTTGAAGCTTAATTTGTGGTCTCTGAGTGTACAAAAAAAATTAAAACTTATGACTTCATTGATAATGATCTCCACATTCTAATGTTTTCTTTCTTGTGGTATTTAAAGAATGAGACACTCAGAGGTGACTTGTCTGCCTGAATTACTGCTTGCATCTCCTTTGTTGTACAATGTGGCACCAGAGAGCTAAAACTCACTGTATCCGGGTAGAATTCGAATAGAATTCTATTCTATCTTTGATCTGTGTTTGGCCCAACCACCTGTGAGAAGCTGGGTTTTCTCATGCGAAGTTATGGGAAAACAAGGTGATAAAGCCTTTTCTCTCTAGCCTTGAGGGAAAGATTTTGTGTAAACTAAAATTAATTGGTCTCCCATGATTGGCTGATGGCCCTCCAAGGGTATTTGAAGGAGAAAGAGAGGAGGAGGAGGATGAAGTAAACCCCCAGACTCAAGGAAGACCCTCTGAAATGGACTGTGCAGGTGTGGAGAGACCCACACAAGCACAGAGCAGTATCAGTTATGTAACAGGAGGGGCAGTGCCAAATACCTTTGCTTGGGCGGCGCTGGCCACGTCGCTCAGGTAAACGTCATTTTTGGCCAATTTGATAAAAGGCAGATGGCTCATGTTTTGGGGCTCGCTGCTTCGCGTGACAGGCCAACGTTGCCTTGACGGGGATGCCCGTCATCACCTGTGAGCCAGCTGACCCTTGAGGATGCAGCCACTGCTGGGGGAAGTCTGGGCATTCCAGGGGTCAGTGAGACAAGTCCATGGGGGACACCTGGGCAGTTTGGGTGTTGGCACCTGGAGGCTTATTTTCTCTTCTCTCTCTATTGGGTTTCTTTCCTGTTTACTTGGCCACCTTTGGTAATAAAACTACTGTTTGAGTTAAGTTTTCTGCGGTGTCTCAGTTTCAGCTTCCACGTCCCTTTGGACCCCTATTCTCCCTGGAACATCACGTTCAGTGAATGTCTGATGCCAGCTCTGAGTACCTCAACAGTTTTGTGAAGTCAAACTCTCCAATAATCTCACTTTCCATACACAAGTGAAAAAGAGACTTCATAAATGTGCCAAGTAACAAAGGTTTGCACAGAGCTATCAATTATATAGTAGTATGTCATAGTATACCTTGAAGTCTGTAAAACAGCTAGCAATAGAAAAATAAAGGTGGGTGTGATAAGTGCTTTCAGTTTTTTTGATTATAAGATGACTTTCTACTACTTAAAACACCCCGTATGTCTTTATATTCAACCACATACCCCGAACAGTGAAAAACAATGAACTGTAAAGACAGAATGGGGCGGGGGGGGAGGGGAGAGCTGGGGGAGGGACACTAAAATTTGAATCTATTACTCTGTATTTTACCCATAAAGAAATATGTTTTGCAGAGTAGAAATATGATAAAATAAGTATTTTAAGTAGAAATAAAATATAGAAAAAATGTGTATGGTGTTTAAAGTACCTCTTCTTGGCTAACATTGCCATTAAGCACAATTTGTTAAATATAACAGGCCCTAGATATAGTCTTTCTTCTATAATTATTCCAGAGAACAACACTGTTTTTCAATAAAGAGTAACAGAATAATATTGCAGTCTGGTTGGACAAGAAAAAGGGGAATTGCACTAAGTGACAGCTGGTCTGTTGCTCTAAATTAGGATTCTCAAAGGGAATGGGAAGATGATTCCCTCTCATTAAAGAAAGCCAAATTGCATCATACTGACCAAGTATAGTGGACATCAAATCAGTTTCTGATTGGCCAGGAACATTCTGTCACTTGGCCAAGACAAAAAGGCTGTCTTTCAGAATATACTCGAAGCGCTCACTACACTAATTTGTATAAACAGACAAAGGGATGCATCTCTAATGCACTTTACTTTGAAGACAGGTGTGACTATAGAAAAACTGATTAGGCAAGAGGTACGGTTTTAGAGGACAGTTTCTGAAGAGAGAGGAAAGCATTAAGATAGTCAAAAGGGTAATTTGAGAGGTAATTCAATTTTGTGAACTCTATATGACTTGTGAGGCTCCACATGAAATGTTGATGAGTTGTCCACAAGAATGAAAGGATGGGAGCAGAGCCTCCTGCCTGTTTCTTGCCCTCTTTGTATTTTATTCTTGCTAATTCAGAATGCATTCTGTCAGGGAGTGGCACAAGTACATTGAAATGTAATTTAATGCCTAAAATAATATTCTACTGATGTCTTTGTGTTAACATTGTCAGACTTTATATTTCACTCCCTTACATGCAGCAGTCCTAGCTATTCTTGTAGGTAGAATCAAGTTTCCTTATACTTTCTTGAATATCATAGAATTTTCATGATATGGAAGAATGGATCATTTTGAAAAAAAAAAGAGATGCATGGGATAATGCAGAGAGATTGCAGTTGGAAGAAGGTGGGGGGCAGATATAGAAGAGAAGGGGGAAAAAAAAACATGCTATCAGGAGCAGGGGATGGGAGTGGAGAAAATGTTAAGAAAAGCATCACCACATTACTGGGAAGGAAAACTAATTCCTTTAATTTAACAGTTAACAGAAGTAATATATGAGGAAATGTATTGCTCCCACTCCCCCTTTAACCACCATAAAGTTAACATAGTATCTTTTACTGCTCTGTGAGTTACATCTTTTTGACATTAGCTATATCAATTTATTGTAATTAATTTACTAAAATTTGCTATCTAATCAGTAATAATGGCCTTAAAATGCAACCAGGAAAAGCCTTTCATTTTTTACCATATCAACTATTGAAGTGAATAATATGTATCTGTTACAAACCTAGCAAGAGAAGTGAATCTTAAATAATGTTCATATGCTACTACAGATGTTCAGTTAAGGATACATCTGGACATGGAATTAGTTGTTGCTTCAGTTTCATCCCCCATTAAACAGTTCTTCATTGTTCAGATTCTGGAAGCATCACTCTGCCCAAGCAACCAGGTCCTGCTGCTGTCAATTTGATCATGAGGTAATCATGAGCTGAAACATGGGTGTGATCCTCAGACCAGGCACTCTACCTCCTACCTGTCCCAGCTGCAGAGTCCAGTGGGCCCAGCTCAACCCTCAAGCCTCTTCTCTATGGTTAGTACTCCTTTTTTTTACTATCATGAATTCTAGAAATCCTGTTTTCAGAGGCCAAACTTTCCATTTGTGGAAATTAAGAGTTAAGGGTATGAAAACCATGTGGGGACTATTCACTGATATGCCAAAGTCCATCTATGACTTAACACTTCATTTAATATCTGTACATTGTCCTATCAAGCCCTAGGTTAAAAAAATCACACAGTTCATGTACTATAGAGTTTCCTTACTTCTTAGGATTTGACTAACTCAAATGCTATGCCTTCATACAAGACAACATTCATGTAATACATTTATTAGTACAATCACAGAACCACATAACTTGAAACTGATCTCCAAAAATTATCTAGTTTGGGTTTAGTTCAAAACAGGTACAGTCAGAGCAGATTGCTCATGGTCATGTTCTATCAGATTCTGACAATCTGTAAGGATGGATTTCCTGAATAGATGCACCTATCAGCAGAATGTTTTAAATTTTCACTGTGTGCATGACAAATTGTTCACAGTAAAGCAAATAAGCAGTGTAATGAGTGCTCTTATTTGAAAGTTGTTTAGCTTCTGTTTACAAGAAAAGCAAGTACCTGTACAATGCACACTTTTTTGACACTCCTCAGATTAGTGTCCCCTACTGCTTAGCATCCTCTCAGGATAGACTCTTCTATTTACCTCTGTGCTCTTTCCAGTATTGAGGCACACCTCAATCCTGTTACACAGTGATGAGTTGGCCTTGATTAGGTGTTTTTTCTAAGCTAGGTATTTCTGAATACTAATGTAGTGTGTTTCAGCTGATGTGACATAATACTGTGTTTTATATGTTCTTTCCATGCAGCTGGTGATTATAAAAGTAGGGGGAAGAAGGGCAAAAAAATTACCATAACCCTGCCTAAACCCTCCTTTCTACTTATTGGTTTTTATCTTCATACTTTTGCTTCACACTTTTCCTCCTTGTTATTTTTTTAGAGGAATGAATGGCAAAACAAAACAAAAAAAATTATTACCATACTTTATCTCAGTACTTGCAACACCTGCCAAGCTACATAAACAAGAAAAAAAAAAAAAAAAAAAAGGTCAGTCATCACACTCTTCTCCAGTTTTCTTTTTTTCCTGCTCCTTGTAACAGGAAGCACCCTGAACTGGACCATTCCTACTTGTTCTAGAAAAGCCAAATAGCAATTATTGTTGTGAGAAAGGCTGGTAGGAAGAGCTTCATAGTGGTTAGTGGGATTTCAGTAGTAGGTTGGTGGGATTCTGTTTGCAATCACTGTGTTGTTATGTACGTTTAGAAATTTTAAGCAAATAGTAACTCTCCCATTTGTCATCCACTTTTCTCTTCTTGTGTTACCTCTCCTATCCAGCCGCAGTAACCTCCTTCATTCCTTAGCATGCACAGCAGAGAAACTCTCTCTTTTACAGTAATTAGAATTGGCAAAGAAAAATCAGATCCTAGATAAGCAATTACTGAGTGGAAGGAACAGAAGATACTGTATTAGTTCCTCTACCCAGCTCACTATTATCATCCATACCTGGGGCGTTTTTTTTATTCTCTTTGCTGAAAGTTCAGTTAACTTTCTATAAAGTACATTTCAAAGCATGTAACATTGCATATATTTCAGAAATCTTATAGCAACAATTAGTCATTTCAACTGCATTAATTTATAAAAACTTTTCAAATTAATTCAATTTACCAATTATGTAGAAAATCTTGGCAGTCATCAAGACCAAATATGTGCAATGTATGGTTATACCCAGAGAGCCCAAACAGTGTTCAGAAAAGTCCATCTATTTTGACAGACTCTCTGAGCACATCTAAGCTGTGGAGACTGTATATTTTTATGGCTCAGACACTGGGAGGAGGAAGTGGTCACTGCTTGTACCAAGATCAGTGATGATGCCCTGTAAGGCTGTAGAATGCCTGCTGGGATTATTCAACTGAGTAGTATCAATTAATGTCTTGCAGGATTCCCTTTACTGTCTTTAAACATTGCTGCTATCTGCTACTATTAGTTTCAGGCAACTTGGAGGGGAAAGGCAGTAAAAAAAGGAAGGGG
>JAWWLT010000092.1:15196034-15211475 GCA_035040995.1 Premnoplex brunnescens | reverse complement strand
CTGGGCAGTTTGGGTGTTGGCACCTGGAGGCTTATTTTCTCTTCTCTCTCTATTGGGTTTCTTTCCTGTTTACTTGGTCACCTTTGGTAATAAAACTACTGTTTGAGTTAAGTTTTCTGCAGTGTCTCAGTTTCGGCTTCCACGTCCCTTCGGACCCCTATTCTCCGTGGAACACTCACCCTCTTCCTTTTTAATGGTATTTTAGATGAAACACACAAATTCAAAAGACGGGATCCTGTTGCGCATGTGCATCGTTTCTTGCACATGCATTAGACTATGTACATACTCACTTAGCAACTTACATACATGATTACTTGAACTGCTTGCACAGCCACTTAGAGTTGTCACTCAGATGTTTATTTTTTACTAGATGTTGTCACATGAGTGTTTTGAAATACTAAATTAAATAGAAGTTCTAGGGCTTTGTAGTTATTGGCAAATGACTGAGGATTTTTGCATGTTCGTGATGATCTTGTGTAATTACCTAAAAACCTACCTTCAATGAAACTTACCTGAATCTGTTAAGCAATGTTATAGTCTGTTATTTATCTGTCCAGAGAATTCAAACAGTAGTAATGCAGAATTGCAACACTAAGGTTTGATAAAGAAATATTTTTCCAGATCATAAAACGTTTCTGCTTTTTCCCCTAACAAATTATTAGCCATTTGATATTATAGCATTTTGGCATGAAGTCTTTAAAAGATTTGACCTGTATGGGTCAAAGTTGATAAGAGATTGTATTTTAGATGCAGTGGATCCAAGCAAGATTCATTCATTAGTACATACCTTTCCTTTACAACTGTATAAAATATCTCATCCCTTTTAAGGAAAGAGGTCTCCATGGAAGTTTCAGGCTTGAGAAATTATTAAATTAGTGGGGATTTAACTTCACCATGAACGCTTTCCTTTTTAGCCAGCTTTGCCACATCTTTGGGTTATCTTACAGATCTTAGGAATGTATTGATGTTGACTTGTGAACATTATACTGACTTTCAGTTTCATTAATTCATGTTTAAATAAAAAAGTCAAATTAGAAAAATTGCTGTAACCACTGGATTTTAATTTTATAATAATGCTTAATCTTATAATCTCAGAAAATAGGAGTGGTCTGATAAAAACACAGGGTGAGGCTTCAAAAGTGTTGGGTCTTTGAAATGTATGAGTTAGTCAGTGATGTGCAACATTCCTTAGTAATTCTGTTATTCTTCACCTACTGGTGTTTCCAGGTTGTTTTGTGGGTGACTTGTTTTTTGCTTGGTTGGTTGTTCTTCCTGCTGAGACTCAGTGGTGAGTACTGATGAGCTCAGACTAAATTCTTTTTAAAAAGTAAAAATAAAAGTGGAGAAAAGTGATAATAATGGTTTAAATGGCTAACAAGACAGAGAACAGAACTGTAATACCCCCACAATGTAAGTTGAATCTTAATTTATATTCTTTATACCTGCTATGTACATACAGAGAAGCAGAAGATATTTCAATTCTTGATAATTTTCCCATACTGATGCAGATTGTTAAGAGTCCCTATATCTGATACATTTGATATATTTGATCACTGTATCTTCATTGGTTTGTTCTCTTCACATTAAAGAAAGGATTGACAAATTTGGTGCTTCTCTTATTTAACAGGATTGAAAGAGCTATACTTTTCTATTTATTTTTATTTTAACTTGGTCGCTACCATGTTTAACTTGGTACTGCATTTCTGACCTAAGAAACTAGAATCTACTTAGGGTCTACATATACACTTGAAACAAGTTGAAGATGTGGGAGATATACAATGCAAAAGCTAAGAAAGCAGAACTGTCAGCCTTCATGATCATGATAACTCAAATTTAAATTTCATCTTTGATTCAGCTAACTTCCTATACATCCTGATGTTGAGTGCTTTGAGGGAAAATGGTGCTTTAGGATCAAAAAAGTGTCTCATAGGCATGTTTGGGCTTTGCTTCTGTTCAGTATTGGAGAAACACATGTGTGTTACAAGTATTCACCCACATTCTTTAAGAAACTCTAACCTGAACATTGTGTGGGAGTGTCATCACTCACACTTGACACAAGATATATTATGCGCTATATGATATACACTTATGCTGCAACTTGATCGAAATCAAGACTAAAAGTTCTGATAGGGAGAAAAAAACACTGTTTCCTCATAAGTATTCTACAACCACAGCTTCACATGTTGAGGTAAGGGAAAAAAACCTAATTTTTTTGTTAACTTTATTAATTGGTTATAAAAAGATAAGAGAGAATAACAGTTTTTAGATTTTTATTTTTTTTTTTGTATGCCCTTAATTAGGGATACAGAAACACAGATATTGATCATTGATCATTGATTACTGCCTTGCATCTCTAGGTAAATCCAGCAAGGTAAATGTTTTTCTTTCTGTCTTCAACCTATATTCTTTGCCACCAGACATTTAATATGAGTTCTTGGCAAACCCTTGCTCATTTTGTTGCCTTTGAGATTAGTAGTGGTTTTGTTTTATTGTTTGATTTTTTTTCTTCTTCTTGAGCAGATATATTCTGTAAATAATCAAAATATCAACACTTCCTGTTTGATCATGTATTGTCCTAAGGTACAGATAATGAAGATTTACTTTTCTTTACTATATTTAAAAGGAAAAAAAAAAAGAAAAAAGAAAACAAAGGTTAAGTTAGTATCCTACTCAATATTTTCAACATGAGTTACTAGATACTTTCAGGAAATGGACAGAAACATTTGGAACAAATTTTATAAACTGATAGCCCTATATAATTGTTAAGCAGTTTGTAGAGCTTGAATTTAGACATGTTCTTGGCATTTGAATACATAATAATATTGAATAATTAAAACTACTGACATTTAAGAAAATAAACTTAATCAAAATATGTCTGCCATCATTGGTAAATTTTCCCATAAATCACTTTTAAATAAAATATTCAGCATATGTTGAGCTTAACAGGTTGGCAACTGCTCAGAACAAGACTATGCAAATTTTTTTTTTATTTTATTTGCTTTAATTAGGAAGGCAATTTGGATTCAATATTTGCAAACTAACCTAAACCTACAAAAACAACTGTGAAATTGTTTTATTGGAAAGTCGATTTTCTGCTGTCTCTGTGGGAGTCTTGAAATGTAATATCAAAGTAGAGAGGTTAAATAGCACCATTTCAGTAGCATTATTTCCAATTGGAGGGCTTAAATATGCCTTATATGTACTGATAAAATAGACTGATCAATAAAAAATTGCCACTAAATTCTCAATTCAGAAAAAATAAATTAGTTTTATCTTTGAATTATATGCAACTGAATTAAACAAGTTAGTCTTAACATTCTCTTTTTATTTCTTCAATTGCTGTTTCTTCAGGTCATCATTCTTAATTTCTCCCTGTATTAATGTACGAATACACTACTTGGTTAGTATTTATTTAAATCCACATTTTCCTCTTTCTAAAGAATTCTTATTTGGTTGATTAAGATAAGCACCAATGTAATCATTTCAGGCTTTTTTTAAAAACTGTACAATAGAATAAAGTACTGCAGGGTACTGATATAATTTAACTAAGTACTGCAGATGGTAACACGGCCATAAAGGATTACACAGATGATGCTGTATGAATAACATGCTTAGTTTGAAAAAACATTTGGATAGTAAATATCCACTCTGTGAAGCATATTCTCCCATTGAAAATATAGAGAAGCAGATGATTATTTTGACCTCTTACCAGCAAACTGCATAAGTAGTATTTTTACCCTCCATACAGATGGCTTGACCATCACAGGGATTTTATTTTACCAATTTGTGCTTCTTAGGAAGAGTAAGTTTTATCATGGTCTTCTCATGATATAGAATTGAACTACAAACTCAGGAGCTTAGGTAGACAAAAGTCTCTATAAAATTGATAGTAAGTCAGAAAATAACATAGACACTACAAAGCTGTCATGCAGCTACTTGTCCTAAAGCCTCTTAGCATGTGTTATAAGAAAACATATAAAGCCTCTTAGCATGTGCTATATATACAAAAAATTGTATATAAGTATTTGCTATTTTATATTTAGAATTCTTTTTTCTGTGATATACCTAGTATGATTTTCTTATGGACTTCATGAATATTGATACTTTTAGATCCTTAAGATTTGTAACATAGATTTTCAGTAATACAGCTGTACAGTTCCTCATACTTTAAAATAGCTGGTAACAATTACTGAACCCCTTTTCTCACACTTTGTATCAAATTCTCAAAATTCTTGAATTTTTTTTTATTGTTCTTTTCAAGCAGAAAGATTTTAGAGAGGACATCTTGTTTGGGACACACTCTTGGAAGGACATAAGAAGATATCATTATAGTCAAAGCAACCTCGAAGGTCCATAAACCTTGCAAATGCTCCAAAGAAGGCATGTGATGCTGAAGATGATGATGGGGAAGAAGAAAGGGGTCCTGAGACCTTCAATTCAGTTCCAGGAAGGTGTCCCAAAGGGCAGACCTGAGGGAGGGTCTGGGGGTGGATAATTCTTAGGTTGGATGTATCCATTAGATATGATAATTAATAAGTTATAAATTTGTAGGAGCTCTATGCTGTATTTATACACATACATACACTTATGTATTCAGTGTACTTTAAAGTGTTTTAATTAAAGATGTACTCTCTTTAGTATTTAGTAATACTGTCTTGAAAGTTCTTTTCTTCCATTTTAGGTATCGATGTGACCTTACTATAAAATGGACCTCCTATTTATTTAGATACAAGCTGATGTGTACTTTCCCTTCATATCAAGAGTTAAAAGTTCAATGTGAGTATTCAAAGGGGTAAAGTTTAACATGTGAGCAAGTGCTCACAAACTGAACTCCAAACAAAGACAATGTATAGAGTGTTACACTATTAAATGGAGACACTATATACTTCTATTTTACTAGCCCTGTTAATGCTCGAATAAACCAAGATGCTATTTTTTTGTAAACCAAACTATTTGTCATAAAGTCAAAGTTGAGAATGATGAAAGATGTGGAAACTTTATAGGGTTACCATTATAAATAAACCTCACACCAACAACTGGCTACATTTCACTGCAAGACTGTGGAAAATCTATTTTTAAAACTGAATAAACATCATATGGTCTTAAAGGAAAGAGGCATATTATTACTTAAAATATTTTTACTAATGGAATACCCCATATCAGCATTCTAAGGTGAATTAATTTAGTTTAGTGGTGCAGCATGGAGAATAACGTATCAAACATTAAACTCTCAAGATTTTGTTTCAAAGACTTTTAGTTAATAAGTCTCTGCTTTCTACTAAAGTTCGTGGCATAATTCAGTACAGATATTTTTCTTACCTCTTTCTTCACAATAAAAACTTTTTAATGGAAAAGTCAAACTGTTAACAACTGGAATGACTAATTTAGGTTATGCCATAGTATGCAAATAATTTAAAATGTATTAACAGTCTGTGAAATAAAACCAAACAGATCTGTCATATTACATCTGCAGTACTTCTTTCAGAGTCAACAAAATCAAGCCGAAGAACAGAACACACAGAAAACCACTACTCTATAATAAGAGACAGACACAGAGAAGCAAAAAATTTTTCAGAAGTACATCTATGTGCTTTAAGAAGCATGTGCTTATAATATAAAAGAATGTGGACCTACAGTAAGCTAAGAATTTTTGCCCTTTTTACCAAATGGAACAAAATTATGGCAAAATTTCAAATACTTAAAAAATGTATTATTTTTCTTTTCATCTGTAAATTCTATCTATAGGAAATGTTTCTTAAGTATTTCCAAAATAACCAATCATGCTGGGCATACAGTGGGAGAAAGTTTTTATTCCATTATACAGCATAAATCTCAGTCAAATCAATTCTGCAATCAATTAAACAATTCTCTCTCTTTTTTTTAATAGTTTTGACTATTAATTTCTCTCTTCTCTGATTTTGTTTTGCAATAGAAAACCAAATTTAGATGCTGCAATATTAATTCTTCTGTGCCATAATATTTCTGCTGAGAATTGCACTGTAATTTTGCACTGGTCTCCAGCAAAAAGAGATCCACGGGTAAAGGCGACATGACAAATGTCAATATTCTCATACCTTTTTTGTAATGAAACAGCAAAACTTAAGCCCATAAGAACACAAATGTATATTAATAGCGACTGTGTAAATGAAGAACATGTACAGCAGTTCTTCAGAATACTAGTTTAAGATGCAAAATTATTATCTAAGAATATACCTTATCCTTGCATAAAATAGTTGGAAAATGTTTCAGAAAAACTGTCTCAATGCTGCAAATTCCAAAGTTCATCTTTAGTATAGGAGGCAGCATTCAATACTGAGTGTATTCCAAGATCATAAAGTTAAACTGTCCAATTTTCAAAAGAAATGAAGACCACAGTGCCTGTTATGGTAGAAAGATTCTTTAAGACATTGCACAGATGGAAAAAGATTCTTTGTGACATGGGGGATCTGCATTCCTAATAACCAATCATTTATTCTGTATTTGGAAATGAGTTTCTTTGTTTGAAGAAAAGATATAAGGTAGTAAAGTTCTAACCAGCTTATAACTTGGGTACTAATTTTTGAATCAATATTAGAGTTACTTGAATTAAAATAAGTCACTCCAATTAATTGTACAGATTCTCAGCTTAATCTGAATGTAGCCTCATATTTTTAAAATTCTTTTTTCTCTCTTTTAAATCTATTACCACTTGAATTTAAATATTTTTACCTCATTGGGATTTTATGTGTTTCTGAATGTATAGAAGAAAATATTGAAGACATTATAGTTCTTAAAAGAAACTGAATTTCCCCCTCCATTTTGCCCATTTTACACATGAAACTCTTAAAATCTTAACTTTTATTGAGTGTTACAAGTGTATTTAGAACTACAATATCCAACTTTATGCATTTTGTTCTTATGAATGATTGTATTTATATTTTAGGAAAAATCCAGAAAGTTAACCACATGTAGGAGATCTCCAGTACAGCACTCACTTATAATTGTGTAGAATTAGACAAGGGCTAAGATAAAAACTTTTTTCCGATTGATTCTAATCCCAATGAACAACATTGATTTTTATGTCTGGAGATGAAGTGGAAATCCTCAGTTATTTAAACTATTCTAAGCTCAGACAAGCATAATAAACTACTTTAAAAGTACCCTTGCTCACCATGAACCCTGGTCTGGCTTCCATAATGAGTTTTTTTTTTGCAGTCCAAGGATTGGATACATGTGAAAGGAATGTTTCAAGATGGAATATATAGGAATGTATCATAGTTGTGCTGAATATGGAAGATCAAGTTGCAATCCGAGTTCTGTTCTGTTGTTAACACATGAATTATGACTGTTAACCATAGTAACTGAGTGGTTCTAAATGAACCAACCAAAATGGAAACCGTATCTAAAATGTTTTGGCCCCTCAGCTGGAAACACAAATCAAACAAAATCCTGATAAGTAAAATAAAAGAAGTAATAATCTGAAGAAAAAGGAAGACAGCATCTGACTGCTTCAGTGGCTTGGTCCTTAAGTGTCTTTTGTGAAAGCAAAGAAGCCAATTGGGGTCATCTATTCTGAGAATAAAAAATGACACCAGTTGGGGTTCTCAGAAGCAGGACTCCTTATAAAATCATGTGTTAGTCTATTTTTTTCCTAAAAGTTAAGTGACAATTCCAATGAGAGAGTGTGAATCAGTTGACCATTTTATCATTGAAAAAAGAGTTGTAGTGCTCTCAGGGAAAGGCAGCTCCACAATAGGATTCTTTGCCATGGGGGAGAGGAGTGAAGGACAAGTGAATGTTCTCCATCTTCTTGGGAAGTGCTTTTAAATATGTAACTCCACCTTATAAAATCCTAAACCACTAAAAGCATTGGTGACCACTGCCTAATAGTGATCTGGTTCCAGTCTCTGAGCCAAAAAAATAGCTCCAAGTTCTCCAACCTTCTTAGTGACCAGCTTACTATAAAGCCAAACAAAACTCAGCATTACCTAAAAAAATGAGGAAAGAGAAACAGGATTGTCATGTCTAGTGGCAAACACCTGCTGGATCAGCTTACCTAGGAGAATACTTTTTACTAAAACTGGTTAAATTCACTATTTAAACCCTGTGAATATTACTTTGACTTCTTTTCAATTATTTACCAAAAAAAAAAAAAAAAACAAAAACAAAAACCAAAAAGCAAAAAATTATCAATATCATATATCCAAGAAGAGATGGGACAAGATTATGTTTGCATGCATGACAGTAGCAAAAAGACTAAAGTTAAGTCTAAAATTCAATTCAATTATACAGAAATGCTAATACAAGAAATAACATGGAAATTCAGTAGATTATAGTATCAAAGTAGACATATAGAATGAGAATTAGTGTAGATGTAGCTTAGAAAGGATAATTAGATTGCCCTCATGCAAGCCTGTGAAAGATTTTTGCTGTTATAAAGATGGATTAGTGAATTAAAGATTTCATCTATGTATGTGTGTGTACATATATATGTATATATATATTCATATATATATATAAGAAAACTTGTTGGCACATGCATCTCAGAGAAATCAGATCCCTTTCAAATTAACAGAAGACCTTCTATTTGGTTTGAGCCTTCATAATTTTTTTCTTGTCCTATCCTCACTTTTGCAACCTGAAGGTCTCCTTAGTCTTTGATTATCCACTTGAGAACTGTTCAAGCAAGTGTGAGTTACCTTCAGACATACCGTTTAGTCTGAGAATGGACCATAGCAGAAAGCAAGTGTTTCTTCAGACCTGTTCCTTGTCTTCTCTACTGCTGCTTCCTCAATATAGTATACCTCATGGTTTTAAAATGAAAGAGCATTTGTGGGGACATGCTTACCACACCATTTTGCATCACCTCCACCTAACTACGGCCATGTCAAGAATGTTACTGAAACATAAAGCTGTTCAAGGCAGGTGGGCATGTATGTCTTATTCTACGCTATAATGGAAAATAATGGCCATCAAGTTCCTCATGTCTCTTTTCTTTCCCAAAATGTAAATAAAACATCAGTTTAAGGCAAAGATTAGGTTTTTTGAAAGACTCAGTAATATGACACATCTTTTCTCTCTCAGTTACTGCCTTGTACTAGCAAATACAATTGTGTACAATAAGTGGCCTAAGACAGTATTAGGTGTTCACAATACATGTGCAATACTGTTGTTAGTCTCCATGACTCGTTTGTATAAAAGCTTCAACATGAAAATATTAATTTTCATACAATTTTATTTCAGCAGCCAGAAGAATCAGCATTCAAGTACAGAGTGTCAGTGCCTGCATTGTACAATTTTGATTTTTTGAGGGAATCACAAACTGGTGGAATTAATCTTTTGTTTCTGGAACTAACTATGTAATATGCAGTTCATTTTGAATTCCATTTTTGCTCCACATAAAAGCTTCATGTTTTTACAATTTTGCAGGCAGGTTAGCGATTTACATGATTCTTGAGTAAAATGAGGGAAATAATAGGATAAAAACAATATTCATCATTGTTTTTCAGTTATATTTAAATGTTAAAATAGATAATGTCTCTCACTTTACAAAACCAGGGTAGTTTATTTTTGAGACTTTAACGTAGCAATACAGTATTCCAAGTAAGAAAGAAACCCAACTATCTTCCATGATGGCTCAACAATTTTAATGTTGAAACTACTAGACATTGGATCACTTTTGTGTTCCCATTCTCAAAGTTGTGACAATAACAAGTATGGCACTTTGCTTTCTAAAAGTAAATAACAAAAAAAATAGATATAGTCTAATGTGAAAAAATAGGAATTAAGAATATTACCATAAAATTTAATCTTATATTGTTTCTAAGTATTTAAAATAATTTTTAAAAGTTTTGGCTTATTTTGATATTATTATTATTATTATTATTATTATTATTATTATTATTATTATTATTATTATTATTTGTGTGTACCTAATATGTACTTCACTTTAGGGTTAACAGATGAAATTAACACATGGGATAAATTCCTTTTAGAAAACACTTCTGAAATAAAAACACATTTGAAGCGGTGGAATATTTCTGAAGGGCACTTCATAAACAAGTGTTCTTTGTACGATATGAAATGTCGCTACAGTTTCCCAGAATCTTCTGAAAAGTATCACTGTGTGTATGTTTTACCTAGAAGGTCTGAGGAATAGGAGATTGCTGCTAGTACAGGAAATGAAACTATTTGAAACAGATATGCATTCAAACCAACAGTAATTTTGCATTCCATTATCTCTGTCCTTTTCAGGCTCTTCTGATCACAGTGTATTGAAGACAGACAGTGCTGTCCATCCTTCAGTTCTCCATACTTATTATCCGAGGGTGTCACAGAGGTAATAGACTCTCATCTTGCAATTGCCTGGGGCAAAGGTTCAATGCATTGGAATGTACAGAACACCTGAGGGAGTTACACAGTTCTTAAGGCTTCAAGGCTGCAAGTCAGCCAAAAAGAAAATCTGCAGGAGTTTCTGTCAGTCCTTTACAGCAGAAGTGCAACAAGTCTGTTAGACCTTGGTCTGCTGACATACGCATTTTGTTCTCATTTTTCACACACGTAAGGTGCTGCACCGTGAACAAGGAATGGATGATAACAACTTTCCACTGAGGGCCTGAACCAAGAAACACAAGATATTCTATTATTTCATTAACTTAGGTGATTCAAAATGATTTTCATAATTCTTGCCTTGGTGAGGCAGAGCTCTGACAGATATCATAGGCTACTGGTTATCATACTCCCCTTTAGAAGAGAGACTAGAGACGTTGCAATCTTCTTATTTTCACTCAGGCAAAATAGTTTTACTTACCACAAGTAGGCCTTGATTCTTTTCACCAGGAATTAGTCTTCGCAAAGACTTCCTCAAGCTGCAACAAGAGTTAAATGCAGTTTATACAGAGTAGCATCACAAAAGTAAGACCTTGGGGGTTTTGGGGTTAGTTTTTTTGTTTGTTTGTTTGTTGGTTGGTTGGTTGGTTGGTTGGGTTTTTTTGGTTTGGTTTGGTTGCTTTTTGTGTTTTTGGGTTTTTTGGGTTTTTTTGTTTTTTTTGGTTTTTAAGATGGTCTTCTGTGCTGATCCTTGGAATCAAGATTTTTAGGCATCAGAATTTCTTTTTCCCCACATTGTAAATTCCATTGTGAAAATAGGCAATGCATCTTTCCTTGTGGTACCTTGTCTATTTCTCATGTATATACGCAAAGTATAGAGACAAAGAAAGAACAAAAATGTGGAAAATCAGAAGAATTCGAGCACTTTAGTCCCTAATTTGAGGGACAGATACTGGTAGACTCCTGTCTAACAACAACTAAAATCATGTCCTAAGAAACTGAGATTAAAATATTCAAAACCTATGATATATTTTTTTTTTTTGCTAGCATAGTTCTGAAGAAAATGTAAGGTCATTAGAGTGAATTCCATGAAACAAAGAAAAAGTAAAAAAAAAAAAAAAAAAAAGAGAAAAAAGAAAAGGCATTGATGTTATCATCTAAGAGAACAGTTCTATAAAAACGAGGTTTCCTAAACAAGCCTGCAGGTGAAGCAATTTATGTCAGAAGCTATTCCTTTAGTAAAGATTCCTATTGCTGGATTGATTTAGTTCAAAAACAAATCTTAGTCATGGAGTTGAACAGAAATCTACTGATATTTCAGCAGGCTGAGGACATTATGCAAATTCTGTAGTCAGAGCAAACAAAATCATTAGCTCTACAAATGCAACAGGTTTCAGTACAAATCACTATGGATATGATTTCAAAGGAATATTGTGAAAATTAAAGTTTACCAAATTATTTAGATTATATGATTTTTTTTATTAATTTTTATTTTCAATATATTTTTGTAGGAAGACATATTTAAGTGGTTTTACTGCACTTCAGTTGAACTTTCTTGTATGGATTTCAATAAAAAATGGGTTCTAAAGTAACAATCACTTTTACTACAAATTTTCACCTTTGTTTGAAAAGATGACTCACTAGGGAAAAGGTACATATTCAAGATTGTAGGTTTGAGTTTTTGGAGTTAGTTGCAAAACAAAAGGTTTATGGAGCAAAAACCATGACTTTCTTTAAAATGTTGAGCGAATAAACAAGGAAAGGAAGAGGAGGAGCTAAACATACCATCACAAAAAAACCCAATGCTGAACAATGAATCCACAACCAGACAACAACCTCTCAACCTATATATATAGCCTATAGAGAGCAACACACCTCTAGTAATACAGATTTTCTTTTAGATTTAATGATCCTAGAACTGACCAGCATGTCAAGCAGCATTTCTCAAGATCAAGCTGCTTCACCTTACAGCTACTAAACTAAAGCCAACGCAGGCAATTTCTGCAATGTTCCTCAGCTGTAGTATAGTTGTTGTAGAGCAGTGGCAGCCTTAATAAAATAGTTCAAAAGTTGGTTGCAACAGAGGAGATGACAATATGGCAATAGCCACCCTTTGTAGAAGAGAAATTCAGCCATTTTTTTTCTTTTTTCCTAAGGGTAATGTAAAGAAAATAAAATATTATATTGAATCTCTATTTGTACACAAAGACACATGTATAAAATGACAACTTTTCCTGATGAAATGCATATATTTCACCAAATAAATGCATATATTGATATTTTAATATGTTCTTTTTAACAGTACATTGATTCTGATTTATTAATTACATAGAAATTAAAAAAAAAAAAAAAAAAAAAGAATGAGTTGACTTATGAGTTGACTTGTGGTAACTCATAAAACCCAGAAAAGTCAGTGCCTGCATGAACAAAGACTAATAGTAGATTCATTAAGTGATTCATGTCAGACCATTTTGTCTTTTCACTGTCATTACAAAGGATGTGGAACCTTAATTTGACGACGTTTAAAGTCAGACACATTGCTTGCAGTGAAGTTTCACATATGCTAAGTTATGGTCACAGTTGGTACTACAGAGAAGTAAGGGTTAAAAAGGAAGGGGAAAAAAAAAATCATTGCTGCAAGATAAAAAGCACCAAAAAAAATAGAAAAAAAAAAAAAAGTAAAAAATTTATCTAACAACTCCAATACGGAAACTGAGAAGCTAAAAACAATGTGTTGGCAAAAAAGAAATAATCTGATATAAGCCAACATATGGCAGAAATCAACGAAACCTCCGCCAGATAGGAAAACGTGTTTAAGCCACAGGTTATCAAATAAATGCAGATACAGCAAAATGAAACACCAGAAGAAAACAAAAGTGTGACCGAGGTAAAGGAAGTTTAGCCTCTACACACAGAGAGATAAAAGCTATGTAACAAAATAAAATGAAATGAAATGATCCTGATCCTGCTCAGACTTGCGTGTTTTGTGCCTTGAAGGTATATATCAAAAGACCATGCAGTCAAGAATGGAACCACATGTAGCCACACAGAGATAATTTTATTTATTTATTTTTATTTCAATTACCAAAAAAAAAAGAGGAAAGGGGAAGGAAAAACTCAGGTTCCAGACTGTGAGTTGCCTCAGGCAGTTTTTGAAATATGGTATATGTTACACAAAAGAAAATGATAAATTTGAAACAAACATGACAAAACTTAGACCTTTGACAAAATGTTATGAACAATTAATTTCCCTTCCCCTTGTCTCAACTTCACCTTCCCACCCATCTCTACACTAAAAGTAAACAAGTTCATGTTATTTTTGTACCATGATAAGGATATTGAGTCCTGTTTCCGGAGGAAGAAAAAGTCAGCAAATTCTCTCCAGTCCTTTAAATAAGAAGTGGCTTTGACTATCTTTTAGGAAAGAATAGTGGTCATTCAAATAGGCATTTCTCAGGCTGTTTAGCTTTCCTTTCTTCTGAATGACACCTTATGTTCTAGCTGGCAGGCAAGAGACAACAGTGAAAATTGTACAGTATTAATATCAGGTACTAGTGGCAGGAAACTGCACTTAGCAAGCTGGCTCTTACATTTACATTTAGGTTCAGCTTTCAGATAGGCTTGGGAAAATGTGTCACATGCTCCAGGCACTTCCAGAGTTATTCTCTATAGAGATTTGCCTTATGCAGTCAGTAGTCTTCAGTTCTCAGACCAAACTTTGCAGAATAGAACCCTCCTTACATGCCTCCTCGTACTGTGTCTTAACACACAGAACAAGTAAAAATTGCAAACACAAATATGGAAAGACATAATTGTGTATGATCAACAGTTGTGTTTGAGACTCTCCCTGAACAGTGGTAGAAAATCCATTATAGAAGCTGAGAGATTTGTTGTGAAAAAAATCTGGAAACAGCCGCCCCTCGAATGTCATCTCAGTCTGGACTATATTGTACAAGATCGTGGTTCTCCACATCAAAAAGTGTTGCCACATCTTTGTGACACATTTTTCACTCTGTTCCAACTAAACAAACATGAAAGAAAAACAATGCGAAAGTTTCTAAACATGAAAAGGAGTTTATTTCTTATTGTGAAACTAAAACTATTTTTGTTTTCAAAATTACAAGTGAAGAAAGTAAACGTGACAGTAAACCTGATCTCTCCAGAAATGTTAAGCTATACATCTCGTTTCCAGATTGCATTGGGAAGCAAATTTTTCTCAGGAATAAATTGTAAAATGCAGGTTATCCTTACAACTTTGGGGAATTATTTGATGGATAATCAAACTCCAGCAAACACACCTCCTTCAAGCTGATGAGTGAACTAATGTTTGTCTGTTGGGGATATTTGATAAAATGTAAGTGAAAATTGCTACACTGAGCCACCAACACTCTAGAGGAAATGGGGTTTGAGCATCAGAGAAATGGAATAGATATTAAGAGTGACAGCGAATAAGCTTAGTCCCAAAGGGTAACTTTGATTTTAAAAGTGTGTGATTGTGAAAGTTGCTATCACCTTTAATTACTCAATTAATTAAGCACACAAAAGTTATAAAGTGGTTGATCATTTTCTAAAGGGAATTTACTCAATAGGCAATTTCCCAAAGTGCTCACTACCTAAGTACGCTTACTCTTCTTGTAAACACAACCGGTCCATTGTGAAATCTATCACTTCCACGATCTGTTATTTTTAAACAGTTTTCTGCTTTGGGATTTTCTGTATATGTATGTGAACATAGGTATCTATCCTCACCCATAAGAATTCCTAAATCCAAATGTATAAATTTTATATGGATTACTACTGTCATATGTAGAGTTAAACACCTGAAGGCTAATAGTTTGTTGAAACATAATGAAATCATGTGTAAAACACTTCAAAAGATGATTGAATGTCTCAAGCTCTATATTTTTTGAGGATTCCCAACACACATGGATCATCCTTCCCTGCTAAAAAGGATAAATAATCAATGCATTACAAGACTGTGGGAGAAGCACCAGTGAGAGATTGCAGATCCAGGACATCGAATCCAGCATCAAAGGAAGATGATTTTAATGAATGGAATAGACACTGTCAGAAACACTATCTACCTCTTGCCATGGAGCTGCTGTTTTTTAAAGTTTTTCTACTGTTAGGATG
>JAWWLT010000092.1:15162297-15190807 GCA_035040995.1 Premnoplex brunnescens | reverse complement strand
AGGCCTATTTAAATATGCAAGGATAATTCAGGAATAAGAGATTATCTGTGACTTGATAAGGACTAAATTTTTACTTTAACATAAATTATTCTCTCAAGTCAAGATTTATTATACTTAAAATAAATTAGGATAACAAAATGAAATCTTACTCCAGGCAGACAATTATGCATCTGTGAAGTTTAACAATTAGTTTAAGATTAAAATTGTGTATTAATTACAAAAATATAAAAATAATCTCAGACAAGACTCTAAAATTTTTTGGATCATTTTAAATAACCTGAAAATAAAGTACATTAAAAAATTAGGTGTTTAGGAAGAATTAATATTTCTCCAACCTGATGAATACACAATGACTACCTGGCAAAGTTGTCTTGACATGTTTAAATCAGAGGCTCAGTCCAAATCCATATGGTCAGAAGCTCAAAATACAGGCTTACTAAACTATTTTACTTTATTTGATCACTGTTTTGCCTTACAAAATAATGCTGTGTCAAATGATGGTAAAAGTTTTGATAGTTTAAGCCATATCCACAAGAGAAGCACTGAATAAAGTACACCACTTGTATGTATACAAGGAAAGTGCTCTTAGTGTGAATACTGCCTTAATTGTGCTGTATAATGTCCTTAAGTATGTAAATTGAAAACGAGTGTACTATTTTCCTATAATACAGCAAATATCAGAAAATGGGTAAACAGAGATTTGCATTTAAACCGAAATTCTGCTAGCATCATGAAGCACTCAAACTGCACTGTGGCTGATCATGACTCTGTCAGAAGTTGCAGAAATGCACTTTTTGTTCAGTCTTATAATTCACAACTGGTTTTTATGTTCCATTAAAGACTCTGGGCCGTTGAATATACCTTGCATAGAAAAATTCATTAAATTGGAGATCTGAAGTAAATAATGTCTCAACACTGTACCCATGAAATAACACAGTTGTTGCCAAGGTATATATGGGTTCTCTGTGTAGTTCACCTTGCAGTAACAAACTAGACTGTGAAACAACCCTTTCATTAATGCTGGCCAGGAGACAGGCTTACCTCATTAGTTCAGATTTGTTAACCTATTTGTCATAACACTTCAACACTCAAACTGGACCCCAGCCATCATTCTGTTCCTCACATTCACATTCCCAAGGTACAGATATTCTATGTTTTTATGCTTCACACTGTTGGTATAAGAAAGCAGTGTCATCACTTCGGTATGTTACAATCTGTTGTGGAATACAATGTGATAATAAGGAACAGTGAATAAGAAAATTATTAACTCCTTGTTAATCATTTTAGAGAGTCAGGTTGACCAAGTTTATGATTTCTCTCCAGAGACACTGTGATTTCATAAACACACACAGCCAATCCTGTATTGGGAATTGGAAACTAAAACAGTAACAAGAAACCTTAACTTGAACTAACCCCAGAGAAAACTGCATAATCTTGCTCAGTGTGTCACCTGCTTCATTATGTCTTTGCAATGCTATGTCTACATCTTTTAGAAGAATAAATTTCAAAGAAACTTTACATTTTAGTAGGGCACTGTATTACTTCTTAAAACACATCTGGGTGTCACATTTAGCAGACTACACTTTCAGACTTGTCTGTGCTTTCCCTGTTCTGAACTGTCCTCCCATTTTTCACAAAATGGACAGCAGAAAGCATTCTTCCTACTTCAATACAGTTTAGGATCTGTTCACAGTTACACACTTTGTAGTGTATTAATAGTTCACTATTCTCCTGCATCTCATTTATTATTTATATACAAACTTCAGATCAGTATTCACATCAAGATGGTGTTTTCTGGAATTTCTTGTGTATCTTTTTTTTTCCTACTTCAAAAGAGACTTCCCATGGGAGCAACCCATGACACTTTTACTAACCATATATCTTTAGGATAAAGGTGACTGTCCACATTATGAAGTCTCAGACTGTGCTGGCTTTAAAGAACTTATCTGGAAAATTCCAAAATCCAAAGGTAAACCTATCTGCCTGAGGGTGATGCCAAGTATTGTTTTGCAAGGGTTAAACTGCATCAGGTAAAGCTGCATTTATTTGTAATGTTTTTTTTCTCAGGAAATTAGAGATAACTTTCCAAGGGCATATTATTTACAAGTTTTCAGTTTCTGAATTATTATGTGGTTATCTTAACCTTTTTATTAGCTACAAAGGCTAAAGTAAGTATTTAGGGGGCTTAATTACCTAACATGATTACCATGTGAAAAGAACAAAATTAATTATTAATATATTAATACATAGTAAGGTATTACATAACATTGTAAAATGTTGAAGCTGATTGCATGTGAGCCTGCATAAGTGTTCTCTGCGTTATTGTGCGAGGCAAGATTGACCTACACTCTTTGGTAATGTGAGCTGAAAACAACTGACCTCAAACCTTGATGTTTTACCTTTATTTCTGTCTGACACAAGGAAACTTTACTCAAAATTTTATGTTGCTAAGTTTCTTTTCAAAACAGCTTTATTTAATCTTACTAAAGGCAAGTATTTGATGTGATGACAAAAAGCTAGAGCTCACAAGTTGAAACCTTTGTAATTGCTCCTGGTGCATTTAACTCTATGCTATTGGTTGTTATCTTTTTGATGGTGCTGCACAAAACCATGAGGAAGATGCTGCAAAATCCTTGTTCACACTGGGAAAGTGACTATGTTAAGCTATTTTTTTTTTATTTTTTTTTTTTTTTTTTATTTTGCAGCTGGGCCGGATACTGATAATGGCTTTATTAGCCTGGTACAGTGGTGTCTTGGCCCACCAGGACATTTTGTTTTTATAATGAATGAATAATGAACATAATGTAAATATGATTGATAACTGAGCTAATGGGCACAAGTGTGAGAATAGAAGAGAATCTAATGGAAAGGAAGGCATCTGCTTCTGTAAATACTGCCTTAAACACACAGTCTGTTAATTCAGACTGTGAGAACATAGATCTCAATAGGATCTTAGCAAGTGAATTTACAACTAAACTATTATAATACAAAGATCAATAAGATGGAGATAAAAAATCACCAATGTTAGTAAGTATGTAAGCAAAAATAATGTTCAGCTTAAGTAAGATGTTCTTGTATTGTTTGATAACTTACATTCAGAAACACTATCAATTATTTTTGCATGTGTGAGTACAGAGTTCTGTAATCTTTCTTCAGATATGCCAGTAAGTCATTTCAAATGCTGTAAGGATTTTCTCCTAAACTTGAATATACAAAGACACATGAATTTTTCTAAACAATTCATACTTTTTATGAAGAAGAAAAGCATCATATTGACTACTTTTTCCTAGAAAAAAAATGGTATATTCCTAATAATGCTTCTTAATGCCAATATTCTTAAGTAAGATACAGAAAGTAATTGTTTCAATATTGAAATCTAGAATGGAAAACACAATTCTTGAAAAAGAGACAAAACTCAGGATTGTAGAGTATGAAGGTGAGTGGGGCCTCAAAAAAAACCCAAATAATCAGTGACCAATTACATACTGAGTAAGACCTCAAAAAAACCATCCAACCAACCAACCAACCAAACAAACAAAAAACTCCAAAACACTCAAAACAAAACAAAGCAAGCAAAACGAGAAAAAAAAACCACAAACAAACAAACTAAAAAACCCCACACAAACACAGAATCATTGTCCAGTCACATACTGGGTTAGAAATGGAGAGGGGAGTATAAGTTAGGTTTCAGAGTCTTAACAGGCTATATTTTCAGGAATACTAGTTTTAAGAGAGCACATGCTAAAGCTTGGGTTGGAATCACTGCTTAAGCTTTTTGTGAATCCCTAGGGAATATCATCTTTTCAAGGTACACACAAGGAGAGACTGGTTTTAATTACCAAAAGAATGCATGAAGAATATTAGCACCCTCAGGGTAAAAATAAGGCTTAATTATTCATAGAACAGTCTTGTTCATTCACTCTAAAAGAAAGGTGATTAAGAAACCTGGAACTGAGAAAGGACTTTGTTTGGTTTCTTCTCCAAGTTACAGACCTCATATTTCCTCCAGTTTGGCATTAAGAAGTCAGCATGCCTCATGCAATGCATGCAGAAAAAGGCATTTGATAAGCTCCAGGCAATTTTAATTTTATTTCAATTAAATAAGGATGACATAAAAAATAAATGATCACTGTCTACTGTAAAGTGCTTCCACATCCTAATACTAACATGGATAGTGTTAGTATTCACTAACACTATTTTTGGGTTTTGAGTTTTGTCTGGCTTCTGACCTGAGATTTATTCTAGATGCAAAACAAAGGGTAGAAAACAAAATCAGGATCATCTTGATCACTAAATGACATGACCTGAGAAAATTTATAAAACTTCATATTTTTTATCTTAGTTAACCTTCATCATAGTTGTTTCATTTATTCTTGAATATTGCATAGAGTGAAACTGATTCTATAACATATGATGGGGAGAATATAAAATTATTGAAATGACTGTAAAAGAAAAAAAAATGTCTTAAAATGCATGCTAAGAATGTCTGGATGACTTAAACTTAGTTAAACAAACATGAAAATAGGGTGATCATCAAAAAATACTTATTGATCTATTGAAATCAATACCTTGGTTGAAAGAATTGAAATAACTTGAATTTCAGTTGGAGTTGAAAGAATTTCTAATTGAAGTAATACTTCAGTTAGATCAAAAAATATTGAAATATTGTTTTCCACATGTAATAGATAGCTCTTTCTAATATTCCATTAAAAAAACAAAACCAAACAAAAAAAACCAACCCAAACAAACAAAAAAAAAGAAGTTGAGTGCAAAGATATAACTTGATGGTAAGTATATGTACAGTATGAAGAACCTCAGTGTTCCTATATAATATAGTGAGATAAGTTTTCCTTTCTCAGTATTTTTATAATTTTCAGGGGACAAAGGATAGCAGAAACAGTTTTGACAAGAAAACAACACACTCTACCTTGTCAGATAATTTCAAAATTTGATAGTCTTATGAACAGAAGAGCATTGGGCATGTGGCAAAGGTTAGAATAAATAAATTTGTTTTGTAGTCTGCAATTTAATAGGTGGAAATTCTTTGGAAAATTTTAAGAAAAAAATAACTCTGTCAGGAAAATGCTCATTGTAACATTTCTCTGTCTGATTTATTTTATCTAAGAACTCTAAACTTAAAACCCCCAAACTTTTGAAGTGTTTGTGTTTGCTAAACATCTCTCACACTGAAAGTTGAAAAACAAAGCTCACAGGGAATGAGGGCAGGGTTTTCTTTCCTGCTCAATGAACTCTTTACTGATGACATTCTAATGATTCATTTGTTCATGTTTTATAAGCAAGCATAATTTCTCATAGAGAAAGATTATAACAAAACATCTTAAAGTCTAGGAACTAGTGGGATTAATATCTCTGACAATTTATTGTTCCTAACAGCTTTTATCTCTGGTGACCTAAAAGTGAGATACTCTCTTTGGATGAAAGAGAAAAATTATGTAATAGCCCTCCTTTAAAAACGTGATGAAAATCTATCTACCTAGCAAAATTTCCCTAAAGATCATATGCTTTTGTGCATATTTAAATAATGCTTTCATAGCAGTGGTATAAATTCATAAGATTAGAACAGCAATGTTCTAATAAGGCTTTTTGAAGCAAGACTGAACAATAGCTCTATGCAATTGCATTTTCCCCTTGTTTATATGAACATTCCTTTTCCTTCCTCATTATTTTCAAAGAGAAAAACAAAAGGCAGAAATCTGGATTGTTTCTTGAAAAGGTTTGAAAGGCACTTCTGAAAAAGACTTTTAGGGTTCTGCTTACCCACTTAAGCCCTAGGAAATTGATCTGTGACTAATCAGTGTATTAGATGAAATATTTCTCATCTTTTCAGAGTTGGATTTTCATCTATTCCTGACAATCTTATGTTTAATGATGTGTGCCTTTACCTATGAATCCACAAAATTTTACAGCTATACATACATGTACACACTTGCTGAGGAGAAAAGTCTAATACTATGATAAATAAAAAGTTGTTGTGGTTTCTTTTAATTATTATTATTGCTAAGTACAGTTAATGTTTCTAGTATGTTTTGATTCTCCAGAAAGAATTCACAAAGATTTTTATACTTAGAAATGGTCATACTAAAATAATTTCTGTGGAATACACTGATAAGAGACAAGAAATAAAAATTCATATTGTATTGAAGTATCAATACTTTTAACTATTTTGAATTTCTTCTACTTATGTTTTGTCTCTCATTATGATGAATTTTCATTTAAGTGACACAGAGGTTAAGATACATACATCAATCAGTTGCTCACTGTATGGGTCTGGAGTAGGGGAAAACTATTCACAGACTTAAATAATAATGAAACCAGAACTATGAAGAGAAAAATGTGAAAATAACTCTAGAACACCTGATAACATACCCTTTATAATCATATAATGATGAAACTTATGAACTGTTCATTAGAATGGTGAAGACTGAGCAATAACAATAAGTGGGAAAATACTTTTGTTACTCATGATTCAGTTTTTATGCATGAATTTCTTTAAATAATGCAGCATTTTCAACAGCAATATCTGACTTTGAGTCATCTGTCAATAATCTGTTAACATATCTTTATACAGATAAGCAGTATTTGTTTCGAACTGCTTATATATTTTTCTTAGAAATAATAATAGAAATAGGAACAATAAGATTAAATATGCTTTTTGCTTTTTTAGTGGATCTCTGTAACTGTAAAATCCAAGTAAACTGATTGCTTTGCTCCCATGTGTGCTTCTTTGTGATAACACCATTTTCAAATTACATTAGGAGCAGGTAGCTGTGCACCTCACAAACTCTGCACTAGCCTGTGGATTAGCAGCAAGACTCATAACCAGTTTACAGTACTAGATTTTTGAGCATTACTTGTATTATTTACTTCTGTAATTGTTTTTAATTAGGCCATTGCTCTTATGTTTTGTTGCATTCTTGATTTCTTTCCACAGCATTTAAAACATAGCAAATACTTTTTTTACAGCACACTTATGAAAGAATAATAACTATACCTAGGTGTTGTAGGCAGAATCGAAACTTCAGGAAAATTTTATAAGAGAAGCCCACCCACTGAGTTATGACGTGCAGAAAGGATCTCCTTCCTTTCTAAACTCCTCATAAGAGAGGAGTCAAAGTGCAGTGGAGTCCCATCTCAGATCCAAACTTGGTCAACAGTTATTTCCAAAGGTTGCATAGGTGTAACTGAGTCTTTCTGTGACTTTGTCCTTCAGAATTAAGGATGTCAAACTAAATATATTCAAATTAATAAATAGATTATTTATTTATTTATATGAAAATAATAAAGATTAGATGAAAATACTTTAAACAGAATTATTTACTACACAGCATAGACTACTACACTATAACTACTAGCACAGTGCATTATATCTTGAAGGTTATTGAAGCAATTATATTAAAGCTGGTAAAATAATTGTGGAGTAGAAATTGATGTTACTCATCCATACTAGTGACTGTGGGCAAGTCTTTTTCACTCTGCCTGGAGGAGTAACCTTGAGTGGCATCCCCAGTCAAGGGAGGAATCTCCACACACACACTCCTAGAAGGGCTGTGTTAGAAGTTAAAAGTGGAGCTTGGCTTTCATATTAAGTGTTTGACAGTCAGTTGTCTCCAGGCCAGCTGTGTCACAGAGTCACAGAAATCTGTGGTTGGAAAAGACCTCTGAGATCATTGAGTCCAACCTTTGACCTAACACCACCTTGTCTAAAAGATCAGAGTGCCACATGACAGCTCATCCGCTTTAGGTATTGTATCAGTACCACCACCAGAACTTTGCCACATCCTCAGTGGTGCCAGTTTATGTCAGGAAACACTATTCTGCACATCCTAGGAATGTTTTACTTTATGAGATTGGTGAATCAGGATGATTTCAGCATTCTTCAGCACCAAAAGACCAGAGACACCTGCTGTGCTGAAGGAAGGGAAGAGCCATACTCAGACTGTGTTTTGTTAAAGTGCCAGTGAGTCTTCTGAGGATCACTCTTATTCAGGCTATATTACATTCTGTGAAAAGTTTCCTGGTCAAACTGAAGAGTCCTAGAGATCTATAGCTTGTTTCTTGGCAGTATTCTTTGCTAGGTAGTTCTTCATGGAGAAACATGGAAAATGGACACCATTTGTCTTCAAAAGAAGAAAATTGATTGGTAACATTCATTTATTTTGTAACATTTTCTTACGGATGTTACATTCAAATTTTCAAACAACAGTTGCTCTTTCATTACTGCCAGAAACTTAGTTTGTCAGAGGAAAATGAAGCCACATTTAAGCTGAATAATACACTAGAACAGAGGGATCCATATAAAACTTTTTAATTGATTTATCACAGACAAATTTGTTCTTTCTGCTTTCTTTCAAATTTTATGTGTTGTGAAATGTCTCCTTTTGATTTTTTTCATCTATTTTAAAGAATGCAAATTATTTACCCTACTGATTGAGATGTGATTACTGATTTTTCCTTTATGGCATTGTGTAGTTGAGGGAGAAGTATGACACAAGTATCCTTCAGCTGGAGAACATACATAGTGCCATCCCATACAAGTTGTGAAGCTAACCCTGATACTCACTTAACACATTTCCCCTAAAATTATGGTCAGTATACTATTAAACTTTACAACTTATACCTTCTGCTACTAAAAAACCCAACCAACATAACAAAACCCAAACAAACAAAACAAAAACAATGAAACACATACACACACACACACACACAAAATAACTCCCCAAAAAAAACCACTGTGCTGGAGTTTTCAGGGGTTTTTTTGGACTGTTTCACTCAGTTACAATGCATTGCTCAGAGTACATTTATTTTCTGAATTATCAGTCAACAATCTCATCACTTTACATTAGCCCTTTATAAGCCCAAGCTGCTGCTTTTCTGAGTCCTTCTGTCCTCTCTGTTGACTGGTTGCATTTGTTTTTGGTGTTTTGTTTTTGTTTCTTTTTTTATGTGCCGTAAACTGCACCAAGGCACACAACATAATCTCTTCCAAGCTGCTGATCTACAAAGTGAACAAAATCAGCCTTAGTTTTAATGCTTATGCTACCATTTCAGTCAAATTCTCTGTCACAAACTGAGTGATTTTCTGTCTCTAATATCTATCTAGTTTTCTAATCTGTTCAAGATTTTCAACCCTTTTAGTATGTCACTGTAATTACAGTTGTCCACTTGTCCTGTTTCGTTTCTGAGATAAAGTTCTGGCAGGGCTATTTACACACAGAGAGAGATGTGAGTGGAGAAAGTAATGGGAAATATCTGAGATTAGTAAAATTAAAACGTTAATGGTTTTTAAAGACTCATTGAAAAGAAATGCTGTGAAGGACAAGGAAAAGAAGAGACTTCACAGATCTTATGTGGGACAGCATTTTGTTTTGCTCCATGCAAGAAATTCATATTGATTTTTTTTTTTTCTCCTTTTTAATAAAAGGTTAGAAAAATTCCAAAAAGAAGTTTGAAAATTAAGAACATGACATTGTCTACTCTAAATAAAAGAGATGAATGTTTGGAAATGGCAACATAAAGCAAGAAAAGAAACATCAGGTCTCAGGTCACAGCTCACACAGCTGTTTTCACTGCTGCCATCAGTTACCAAGCTCTGGCACACCCTGCAGCCCAAGACCCCCGACAGCTGCATGTTTTTGTGGGAGCTGTGTCTGGGTTGCCACACGCATTCTAAGGAGTGCAGAGGACATGGCCTCTACTGTGTGGACACCATAGCTGACCTCCTTCTATGGAGGTGATGACCAAGTGGGCAGGTTTTTTGGTTGTTAGGGTGATGCTGACCTTCCCACATCAACTGCAGCACCATGCCCTGGCTGACCATCCTGTCCACAGTGCTCCTGGTCATTTGTGCTTCTGAGGCTGCTTTTGAGGTGTGGGAGCAGCTGCAGTCCCTCTGGCAGCACCCAGCTCTTATCAGCATCTCTCATGAGACATGCCTCAGCCCAATAGGTCTCTCTTGCTGTCCTGATGCTTCCCTACTAGGTCTTCTCTGGAACTGCTTACCTCAGTGACTGACTGGTTTAGTTATGCTATTTTCATTTTGATTTCCTAGCTATTTTGAATGAAAAACTAAGTGAACCAAAGTGGTCAAAAAGAGAGAACTTGAACTCAAAGGCTGCTCATTCTCAGCCTTCTGAATTGCTCCCAACACTTGTTCCAGTAACTCGAGACCATGCAGCTGTTTGAATGTGTCTTGGTGTGGTGTGCTAACTATGGATAAGCACTGTTTGATGTTAAACCTGACACCACCCAACAATGTTTTTTTATCTGATTGTATATTTTAAGCAATGTGGTTGCAAAGAACAGTAATAAGTACTCTACTGAAGAAATGTAATGACATATTAATAATAGACCGAAGAAAAGTTGTTCCGTGATCAAGAGGGTCACACTTCAGAATTTGTAACCTTCCTGATGTGGGAGTTCACACAGAAGAAACGTGAACCTTTTGAGGATGCCCTAAATTGTGCCCTGGCTTCAGAAATAAATGCATTAACATTACATTGTTATTACATTTGTTCTTAATCACATCATAATCCTTTTTGTCCACAAAATATTATGTGACTAACTGTGATGAGTATTTATCTTGCTGACTCTGTATAAAGGCACTGTAATATCAGGATAACAACATCATCTTTGCTGAGACTGCTTAGGCAGAACAACTCTTTGTCAGCTGATCTGTTATCGGCTGATTCCATAGGTACATGTTTATGTCTCAGCTCCTCCACATGAATGACATTTACAGCTGTATGAAGGGAGTACATAAAACCTTTCCTGCTTTAGAAAACTTGTCATAGAAAATGTAGTATTTTTATCTGATAAGTTTTATAGAGACATTAACACATTAACCTTGGTGTGCATGTAACTTCAGTCCTTTCATTACAAATAGTTGTGTCATGCATTATTCACTAAGATAAAAAATGTTTAAACTTACAGTAATTTTAAAGTTATCTCAAAGAAAATCAGATTATACTACAATTATTACAAATTACTATCTGCTTTGCTCTGTAAGTGGTCTACAAATTTTTGGTTAACAATGAATTATTTGCCTTTTTCTAAACTCACATAGTAATTAGTAATAGTGAAAGTCCTCTAAGACCTCTATTTCATATAAATGGTTAAAAGATTATATGCTGTCTTATAAGCATTACTGGATTTTAAGTGTCAGGAATTAGGTAATTCTGAGTGTTAAGAAATTACTTTTCTAAAAGTATATTGAACTAGAGATCCATTTTGCTTTGAGTACACCTTTTAATGCTGTATGTAAAAGTCACAAACAAAACAATATTCTTCAGGAAGCAAAACCCACCAATATTTCACCTGCCACCAAATGCAGCTGTTGTATTTTCAGTAGCGAGGGTACATACAGGTCAACTTATAATAGCTAAATTTCCTGCCTGTATGGATTCAACAAACAAGTCTGTTGTATTGAGGCTATTTTTATTTTTTAAATGAATAGGAAATCTTAAGTTGAACTGACATTTTATAAACTCATTTCTGCTTAAGACCTCTATATTTTGGTCGCTCACCAAACTCCTTATCTGCACTTTGATCAGTAGATGTTTGACCAAGCATTTTGGTAATCACATCATTTTCTGTGCAGGAGGTAACAGAAGTTACAAAGTCAGGTGGTTGGCAGGAAGAAATTCTAAAAATCAATGTTTCAAGTACTAATATATCTACTTATGTGACAGTAAAACAGTGAGTGGCAGTCTCCCAGAATTACTGGAAATTGCAGCTATAGATCTTGTAAAACATGCCTTGCAAAACTTGCTGCCTTGTTACTGGGGAAAGAAGAGCATTACTAATCTTGGAATTAGATAACTGACTCAGTTCTGGGGTAAAATAAGACCTGGGGCAAATGTTAACCATAACCCTTACCATGGCTTTTGTTGAGTAAATAGTCTGCAATCACAATCTTATTTTAAATCATGTCTGTCTTCAAGTAGCAAAAGTTGTAAGAGTATCAATAAATATGAAGATTTAAGGTACCTTGCAGTTTACTCTTGCAGGAAGCTTGTATGTGATTATACCTTTTTGTCTATCCTGACATACAGCCATCACACTGTTAGGGATGTGAAATGACATTTATTGTTTATGTTTAAGCAACTGAATCACAGTAAGTGTATATAATTACTTATGGAATTTTGTAAAATCACAGAGTTTGTTTTGATTTAATTGTAACTGTGTTTTAGATGTATTTGCATGAAAGGTTTTTAATGAGACTGTAACTGAAGTGAACCCAGTCATCAGGAACAATAATGATATCAGTGTGTTGATAGAAACCCATTTTGCTTCCAAATATGCCTGTTGATTTCCCATTCACTTGATGTAATGATTCCACTCAAATAAAGAGTCTACACTATCTGTAAATGTTACCCATTCTCTTCAGCAGGAGCTCTATTTATGTAATGTTGCTCAAATATCTTTGGAATATGCAGAAGGTTACCTCTGAGTGGAAGATAGCACAGGCATAATGGTATGTACTGGCATTGCTTCCTTACTTTCCTCGAGCATTAAGGATAACAGGGTAACATCTCTAACTGTTCTCAGGCAGTGTATGTAAACTAAGTGATCCCACTGCAACCAAATGGATTTATAATTCCTTACCTTATTGATGCTGCTTTCATACTATTGCAGAGTTGTTCTTATCAGAATTGATATTCTATCAGTCTTCCATGCAGTATAAGTAACCATATTGATTACTTCTTACCCACATCTTGCTTGAATAACTCTGCCAAATTTTCCCTGTGAAACTCAGTTAAATTTATTAGGGTCTTTAACATAGCAGCCATTAGTATCAAGCTTCCTCGTTTTCACTTTTTTTAGTGTAGTCTCACATGAGCATTTAACAACTTTGACTCTAATCACTGATTCTTTGTTTTAAGTAGAAATTCTTCTGATATTGGATTTTAACAGCTCTCCATGTCTAGTTTCCTGAAACTGGCTAGCCAGCCTAATCTGCAAAGTACGTGGTGTTTAGTGTAATGCTCTTGAGATAACTGCAGGGTGGAAAGTTTTGGAGAAGATTATTACAAAGATTTATAATATTGCTGGGGTACTTACAGTATACAAATAGATGTAGCATGGCTGCAGCAGCTGTGTTGGGAAGTCAGTTGTTCCCTTGTCATACAAGTAATGGATTTTCCACTAATCAAAATGTTCTGCTAAATTCATAAAAAAAAAAAAAAAAAAAAAAAAAAAAAAAGGAAATGTTCATGGCGTTAAAAATCCATTAACCACAAGTAAGTACTTCACCAGTTATGCACATACAGGACCACATACTTGCTTTAATTTTCAGTTCCATATTATAGGCTAAGTCTTCTAATGATTTCTTCTTTAATTCCTCCACAGATGCAGTTAATGTTCTGTATGGCTCAACACTGGCCCTCAGTCTTGCTTGTCAATGAGACCTATGATAAAAATGATATCTGGAGATAGGGACACAGAAAACATTTAGTACATCTGGAGTAGTAGCACATTTGATACAAAATCTGTTCTGCTTTTTCAAAAACTCATTTGATGCTTTTAAAACCACAGATTATACTTTGGAAAAGTGATTTGAGAAACCTATTAGGGAGATATTATATCTCATGTTTTAGAACAAAGTTGTCAGAAGCTGTGGCAACAACAGAAATCCAAATGCCATTCTCAGCTACAGAATTTTAACTTGAAAAGGAGAGAGGTTTCTGGGCAACATCATTTTGGTGTCTACCTTAGACTGTGACTGAAAAAGAAACACACATTTCCACATCTGTTTAAGTTTGTTCCTGGCACAAAATGAAGAGGGGGAAACTCTTTTGAGAGCTTGCTACTGCGTGGAAGAAACAAAGACTATGGAATACCCATGTTCTAACCACATGAAAGAATTTTTTTTTTTTTTAATGATTCTCTTTGAAGATTATTTCTGCTTTAGAGCATAGTAAAATGTTACCTTTTTACAATCCAGATAATATGATACATTTTTCTTTTTTCCTGTTTACTATCTAATCACTGAATAATGAAATTACCGTGATTCCTCAGGGAGCAGCACAATTTGGGGTCAGCCAGGGCAGTGCCATCCCTGGGCACCAGGAACTTCCGCAGGGATGGAAATGAGCCAAGATTCATGAATCATGGTATGTACCATCCAAACAATGCCCACAGACAGACAGTGTGTACAGTCTGCCTCTCCAGATTTTATTGATTCAGGAAGGAAGGGGATCCAGATGACTTAGGTAAGCTTAGGTTACTTCTGTACCCTCTACAGCTCGTTGCCTGGTCCTCCAGCTGTTCACACTGGTGGTTTGCTAGATGAGTCTGTTCCTTTCCGACTGCCTGCCAACAAGCCCCAGGCGTGGGAAGCCCATGGGACCAGGATCTGGCAGCTGTGAAGGCTATGAGTCACAGCTCTTCCTCCTGTTCCCTGTGGGTGCAATTATACCTCTTGCATCTGTGCCTGGATTGTGTAGGAGATGGTGGTTTTCCTTGGGTGCATATGCTGTGGCATGCTTCTGCCACTGGCATGCAAGAGTTCCTTTGTGTTACCACAGTCCTTTTACACAAAGAAGGGGCACAAAGTCATTATGTTTGGTGTATTCTGCTATGCTATGAATAATTTCCTTTCCTTTAGAATATTTTCCCCTTTTCAATTTTATGGAACATTTTAGAGATTGGAATGAGTTGAGATTTTTCTGTGTATTGTTAATAAGCACTACTGTATTCCATAATTGGCAGAGGGCAGTAGTGCATCTGGTAACTAGGACAGAAATGTTTACCTAAATTACATCTGCCTAAATTAGGGGATTATATTCCAAGGTGCCTTAGAGACACCAGAGAAAGAGAGAAGAAAAGGGCTTTTAAATAGGCTTACCCTAATAAAAACTGTGGAACGCATGCATTTTCATTCCTCAAGTCAAACTGATAATGATTTTAAAGTATAGGTAGCTTTCTGCATCTCCAGTAATAATAAAAAAACCCAAACAAATAAACAACAACAAAAAAAATGCTGTTTAATTTTAATTCTCTTGTTATACTCACCCAGAGAGAAGCTTATCTTAATCTCACTTCATATTGTGTCAAAGATACAAACACCACTTAATGCTTTTCTTCCACAGGAGTGCTGGTCACGAGCATAGAAAGACTTATTTGTAGTGTAGTCAATGCCCACTGCAAACAAGGCTCCCATATTTCCTACAACAATACTGCTAACCTGAATTCTTTGTTATAAGGCCTGAAGTCTGTAGCACTCCACTGTTGCAGACTGGAGTTTCTCTTGCAGCTACCAATAAAAAGAAATTAAAAAAAAAAAAAAAGAAAGAAGGTTTTGAAAATAGAGGTTGTGCCCTTGTGGTATTTAATTCAATTAAATAGTGTGTTGCCCCTAGCCTTATATTTCCGTTGAATTACATATTGATTATCTAAAGTAGCAGAATAGTTTTCTGAGGAGAATTTGAAGGTTAGAGAGATATGGAAGAGAAAGAAGAGAACTTTACCTGGATGGATGTCAAGGATTGTTTGAGAATTACTTATTCCTATTGAAAGTGAACAGCACTGAAATAATTGCAGAGCCTGGTATTTCAAAACTGACAACTTCCTGACAGGAAACAAACAGTTAATTTGTATACCAGAGCATCTACAGTTTCATTAACCTCAATTTACCTATCACATGGTGTGTTTTTGCATTGTGACTTCTTACAAAACCCTGTTTGTAGTGGCAAAATGCTAACATTGTTTGGTACCTAGAAAATATAAAACTACACTGGTGTTAGCCTGGCACAGTGCTATTTTCTGCACTGCAATGTCTGTTAATTTTTATGAGTTGAACCACAAAGCACTAAAATATTAGCAGTATCTGTTATTAACCTATTCTTCAATAAACAAACAACAGAAAAACAACCAAAAACAAACTCCAAACCCACTGTGTTTTCTTTCCCTATGATTTCTTCTTACCTTTTTGCTTTTTCTTCTCTTAGCTTTCTGCCATCTTTTCCTTTGTGAGCTTTGGCATTTTTCCTGCTTTTTTGAAAGGTAATAGAATTAGTATTTTTGTGTGCAGTTTGACAACTAGATGAAGTCAAAGGGGTTACCTTTCAGCTTCTCTGGAGGAAAATCTGACCTCATTCAGTCACTAACCACCCCATATCTATGCTCCAAATAAAGTTTGATGCTGAATTAGCAATTAAGGATAGTGTTGAACAGATTTTATGGAATTATCCCTGCTCTGTTGTAGTAGTATTATTGTCTTTATTTTTATTCCTAATCACAAAAAAATTACTTATATGCTGGTCCTTTTCTTTTTTCTTGGATTTTTTTTTTTTTATTTATTTGTTCATTTGTTTGTTTTTTCTCAAAAAGGCACCAAGTGAAATTGCATTTGTTTCCCTTGCCATGATTAGGAGAAAAATTCAATGTGGGCTCGTAAATCACATTAACTACTTCACTCAAAGTCCAGCTGGGAGATATTATTACTGAAAGAGGTGCTCTTTATTAACAATGGAACTGTTTAAAAAATGCTAATATGAAAACATTTTTAAATCATAATCTGGAGAACAAAATCGTAGTTTTCGATGCCTAGTACAGCTGGATGCATGAAGTCATGCATATTTGTGTGTGGCTTCACTGGCAGTGGGGAACTAACTGCATATTGGACTTTTTTGCCCTGGTCTTGGCTCATCTACAAAAACCTATTGAGAGGCTACTGAGTAGGCCATCTGCAGCAGATGTTCCAGAAGGACATTCTGAGGTGTGGTCCATATGTTTCTGCCAGTTTAACTGTAGGCAATTGGTAATAGAGGCTATCCTTTTGTCTGCATAAAAATGTTCCTCTCTCTAGGACTGAATTCCCTTCCTTAAGTTCTTTGCAGGCTCATTATTTTGCTCATTTTTGCCTTCTCTTTTCTTACTTCCCTGTGTCCAGTTCTTTTGTCTGTTCTCTGATTTTTAGATTGTTGTGGCCTGTACAACTTTTCCTCTAATTGCTTCTATGAATTGCTTAGTCATGGAGGTATCAAAATTCTGAGTTTAACTTTGGTAAAAATAAATTACTTCCCTATCCTGGAAGGAAAAATTGCAATAGTAGATAATGAATGTGCACTCACTGGTTACTCAGATTTGATATCCCATTTTTTTACAAAAAACCTTTTTTTTCCTAATAGAGAAAAAGCTGCTCTGAGACAAAGACTCATTTGGCAACAGGTATGGTCAAAATGCACATATTGATTAGTGTTCTCTCAAAAGCCTATTATCTACTTTGAAGACCAGTTCATTAAAATGTGTCCTGTTTCTACAATACAAATCTTGTGAAGACTGATGAGACTGTAGAGATTCATTTCTTACATGTTCCTATGAGTCTGTATAAAAGCAGATAACTCAGCACAAAGTTCGACTTCTGGTGGTATTCCAGGGTTTGCTAAAAGTAGTGTATTTTAATATGTGTTGCTGTCATGGAGATCTATTCTTTGGGAAAAAAGAATTTTCCTAGGAAGTAATAAGCTCATTTAATGGAAATAACATACAGACACAGATATGCACACACCCTCACTGAAACAAATCTTTTGAATCAGTTTTCTTGGTTTAAGGCAGATGCTTTTACATTCTTTGTCCCTAGTTTCTTATAAGTAGTCCTACAGGATTTAAGTAGATGTGTTTGTTTTCATTTAAAGAGGGCTAAAATACAGCCCTCTTTACTATGGTATTTTAAAAATAGAGTGTTAATATTCCACAAGCAAAACTCTTAGTGAAATCAACTAGCTGGAAGTCGATCTCACAATTATAAATCTTACCTGTGAAACTCAGTAGGTCAAATTAAGATACACTAGTTGCACAGTAATTTCAACATAAGTTGAGAATAATTTAGCAAGGTGGTCAAGGTTTCACCTCAGATTTTGAAATCTTTAATCATGAAGAGGCCAGCTCACCAACTGGTACAATGGCAACTTTGAAGAAAAAACTCATAATTATCTAAGAAATTATTTAGAACATACATGTGAGTATTGAAAGCATGTAAAGTTTAATTTTAGACCATATTACTAATTAAATTCTATTCTACTAATTATCTTTAAAATAATTTGAAAATTTGAATTCCAATGTATTTTTAATTCTTTCTTCAGTTTCACAAATAATGAGTAATTATGTTATTTGTACAGACAGAAAAGATGCAGTCCAAAGGGGTGGCTTTGGAGAAAGATGTTGGACATCAAATGAGGACTGCCAATAATATTTTCATTTAAATAATTAAGTTGGGGATTTGAACAATTTAAAATATAGTTAAATAATGATGCAAAAAAAAATCTTGGTTTAGACATACTTGGGAACACTCAATTCACCTGAGAAAATACAATGAGCAAAAATGGACTGTTATATATAATGATAGCAATAAACAAACAGTTAATTTGAAAACTAGGGAAAATGAAATAAAAATTTAGAACTACTAAAGATAACAATTTGACAGGTCAGACATATAAATTATTAATCAGAATGCAATAGAAAATATGATTCTGACAATATTTTATTTGAAAAAAGACCAGTGGTAGGTATTCACATATTTTTATGGTAAGAAAGTTTTGTTACTATATCAGAGCTTTGAGAAATTCTCAAGAAGGAACAATAAGTAGAATAATTTAAAATCAACAAGAACACAGTAATTTTCACAGAGTGTTTAAAGAGTCTAAGAAGTGTTCAAAGGAATTAAAATGTGTTTAATTGAACTCAAATACAATTATTCTTAATGAGAATTCCACTACTGAGATTTCGGTAGTGGAGGAATCTTTAAATAATCTCAAAGTACTCCTCTATATTTTTACTGCTGTTTCTTATGCTTAGAAGTATAACCAATGATAAAGTTCCACTTAAAGATAAGGAAGATACTCTGTAAAAAAAAAAAAAAAAAAAAAAAGTAAAAGTAAAAAGTGTATTTCTCTATAGTTGTATGCAAAGTCATGAAATTAGGCACTCAATGTGACATCCACACTTAGAGAAGCAGAAAAATTTGGAGTTAAGGATAATCAGCTTCAAAGGATGCTGGGATAGAGCATGAGCTCTTCTCAGTGTGCTTTTTGCTGCTCTGGTGTGTGAGGCTGAGCAGCTGTCCCAAAGTGCCACTGGGAACATGATTCTTGACAGAAATGTGAAGACCAGCACTTGCACCAGCACTCAGGGAAACCCAAACACAAGCAGTTTGTTCCAGTCCTGTTTGTTTTTCCAGCTGGCAAGGACTGGCTTTTCCTACTGAAAAAAACAAACAAACACACATACACATACACACACACACACACACAAAACAAAAAAACAAACCACAAAACAACAAACAAAGAAACAAACAAAAAATATCAACCATAGTCACCTTCGTTCTCTTTATTCATAAACAAGGGTACTCACAGACTCCTCAGTGACTTTCATCATGTCTGTTAACCATGTAGAATGACTCCTTACTCAGTTACCAACACAAACGCAGACTGCTCCTAGGTATAGTTCTCCTTCTTGCTGGCTGATCCAGACTGAAGTTCACTCAGGAGTCACACCTACACCTCTGAGGGCAGAGAGCAGGCTCACATAGAAACCAGTGTGTAGGGGACATAAATAGAAGGTGGGGTAGAGTGCAGTGACATAGTAAAGGGCTTGGACAGACAAGCAGACTGCCCAGCAGCAAGTCTATTCATAAGACAGACCTTTTTAAAACCCATTCCATCCTATTTTCCTCCCTGATTAACCTTGATTTCTACTTTTTCTCAGCTTTGGCCCTTGCTATAAACATCCTATTAGCCTTCATAATCCTGTTTCACAGTTTCTTCAAAACAGTAAGAAGTCTTGCACAGTCTACAAATCCCTGTGGAACTTACAATACTTTTATTTCCTCTGTCTTTCCAGATGCCGGAATCTGTTGGAACCTCCTTTTTATGACCATGTTTGTGGCTTTTTTAATGACCCATCAGTCAGAGATCTGAGCAATCTGTTCTTTGTTGATGTTTCTTTCGTCTCCTTCCACGGAGATTGTGTACCTTGTTTTCATTAATTACTTTTCCAGAATCTTTTGATAATCTTTTAGGCTGATTAACCACAGATCTCTGAAAGCAGATATGCTTTAATTCTGCTTATCCCCACACTAAGGATTAAGAAAAAGCTAAGAAAATATTCTGAAATGCAATACCTAGAGGGAAACATGAAAGGAAAGAAAAGAACACTAGTTCTCAATTAGTTGCATAATAATTAAACATAAGTGGATAAACAGAGAAATATCAAGTAATGATATAAGACAGTCAGTGCAGAGCAGTAGTCCTAAAAAATTCAGAGAAGCACTGGAAATTAGTGTTCTGATCATCTTCCTTATTTTTGTCACCCATATTTCCCCCTCACTGACACTCCTTTTCTTGTTTCTTTGGATGTTTCTAGCACAAAGTCTTCAGTAGGATGTTTTTTGAACTGGTATTGTTTGGATTCTAAGAATTGTTTAGAAGAATAATTACAACAATATAGGAATTGCATTAAAAGACATAAAGATAATTCCTGATCTTTTTTTTAGCACAACAACTTCAAGACTATATAGTCACATCACTGGGATTCTACTCCATTTACTGTTTCTTCTTAATGGACTTGTTGCATATCTCTTCTCTGTTAATGTTCTAACTGGCACTGAAACTTTAATACTGAGTTTCTACTTCCAACAATCTACTGAATAGACTGAAGTTATCTATAATTGTATAAATCTGGTTATAGCTCCATTGATTTTTTTTTCTTTTTCCTGGTAGTACCTTCAAGTCCACAAATGTCATACTAACCTCCTGTATGCTTTCTGATTCTCAGATTATTAACACTGTCATAAAATCACTAGTAGATAGACACTTCCTTGATTTCAGATAACTTTGCAATTATCTTTATTTTTTATAGCTCATGAAAGGTACTTCTGCCTTTCACAATCTCACATTAATGTCATATGAGTCAGATATTTAATCTACCCTTGGAGTTGTACTCAAGTTTTATTCTCACTGCATTTTCTTCAAGAATGAGAATCTAAATTTTCCATTGTGAAATATTCCCACTGTGGAATATTTCTTTGATATTTTGGGGATTTTAGGGTATTTTTGAGGTTGAATAGATAATTTCATTTGACTATGTCTTTTTTTTTTCTTTTTTTTTTTTTTTTTTTAGCTTTCTGTGGCTTCTGTGAATTATTCTGATAATTCTAGAATTTTCTTAAATATTGAAATTCTTTTACTGACTGTTTTGTTTGTAGGTTTTTCTGATAACACGAGCAATTGTGTTAAGCTTAGAGCTATTTTCTTTATAATAGTTTTTCCTGAAAGTTTATTCCTGGAAATCAGCTTGAAAGTTGCCATGTGCACATCACAGACTTTCTCTTTTTTCTTTTTCCTTTTTTTTTTTTTTTTTTTTTTTTTTAATAATTTTGAGAATTTCAAACATCTCCTTTTATCATTGTTTGGGTTTTTTTGTTTTGTTTTTGTTTTTGTTTTCTTGTGGTTTGATTTTGGGTTTTGGTTTTGTTTTGTTTTGTTTTTTCTTTTTTTTTCCCATGCCAAGTCTTTTTATTCAGACAAAGATATTAGCTTAATTTATTAGATAATTTAGATAATTAGAAGTTTAGAAAAAAGTGTATCTATTTAATACTTATTTTGGACTTGTTTACTTAGCATTAATTCTCCTAATCAGGTGGGTCTGTCAGGCCTGTGGAAACATCTAAGTCTTTCTGCTGTGGTAAGAATATGCAGTTTGCAGGAAGGAGTCCTTTATTGGATATCTGGTTTTGAAAGCTACTAAACTAGAATGTTGCAGCTCAAACAGTGCAGGCTTGATGGGCAAACTGGGTTTGAGATACTGTTATTTGTGCTACAGATAATACAGTATAATGGCTCTTTTGGGGCTTTATAATGTAGAATATTAAAAAGTATCATATGTCCAAATAAGGAAAGTAAAGCTTTCTGAAAATCAGTGACTTTTCTATCTAGATTTGAACATTCTGTAGCACTATAAACACTGACTTAAATTTAACTTTTAACATTATGTGAATAGGATCAGTCCTATTCTTACAAGACCAGTTATCAAACTCAAGGTGCAGTATGTAACCTTTATGTGCTTCAAAAGTAAATTTGATACATGTGGTGGTAATTTACATTCCTCATAACAAGCAGAATAATAAAAATATTTTTTTTATACTCTCATTAGAGAGGTTTTGGCACAAGCTTTAATGGAAAAGAAAAAAGTCATTAGACATGTACTGCAAAATCAGAGGATGTCTCACAATAAACATGTGCAAATTTGTATCTTTTCCTTATTCTTCTCTTTCTTTAATTGTAATATTTTGAAAATAGACCAGATTAAATTAATTCAAACAAGATAATTAGAATATTCCAATATAATTGACAAGAGGATTATAAAGCCTCTTTATGTCTTGATCAAAGCTGCTGGGCTATGTACATAATATTAGAACCATCTTCTTCCTAAGCAGTTAGGACAACTAAAAATTGACTTTGAACAAGGCAGTATTCACAGTCTTCTTTCCAATGCATTCCTGATTTAATAAGGGTATGTAGTTATTGACAATCCAGGTTTCCAACAGCCATAATCAACAATACTTGTAGATGAGTACCTGGGTTTAAATTACCAAAGCTTGGACCACTAAATCAAATTAAATATTTAAATTTTGAACAATATTGCTCAAAAAAAATAGAAAGCTTCATGGTAGCATCTGTAGGTAGATTTTAATTTTTGCAGATTTCTGAGATTTCTCCTTATTTAACATATGGTAGTGTTTTAATTTCAATGTATTCCTTTGTGATATAAGTACTAATTTTCTCACTCCCTCATAGTTTTTTTAATGTAAGTATTCTGTCTGCTATCATCTGCATTTGAGGTTTAAGCAATTATAGAAATATATTCCCTATGCCATCTTGATTTCCTTGCAGCAAATTTATTTAATGCTTACGTGATTTTACAGTGATGTTGCTTGTTTTCAAGCAAAATATATTATTTACAAGAATATTGGATATGTATGCAGCAAAACTGCTTCATTTAGATGAGAGTCATATCATCATTCTGGTATTGAACCATGTTAAATATAAACACTCTAATTTCTTGTTTGTTTTCTGTGGGCTACTAGTAAGAAACAAATATAGAAATAAAAATATGTAGTCTATTTACCGAATATTAACTGAAATAAAGAGTATTAAAGAAAACACTGGGAAATGTTGTGGAATATATAATCATAAAATCCAGTGAATCTCTGCTTTCTCTTTTTTATTGCTTTATAAAAGATGAAATCTTAAAAGGTGATTTAATATATCAGCCTGATTAGAGATCTTGTACTGACTTGGAAAATATCAGATGATCCATATAGACTCAAAACACTGACAATAAGATTATATTATATAATATTTTAGCCTCTGTTCTCAGGTTAAGAAATCATGTGCCACAATAAAAACAACAGCAAATTATTCAATTCCAGTTCATCTCTGCAAGTGAACTGTCACAGAAAGCAAATATTTAAGCTAATTATATTTATAACTCTATTCATTTTCAGTACCTCTACATTTCTGAGTAATTTTCTTCCAAGCCCATACAGCTCATTTTTAGAAAGTAAGAGTTTCTTTTCCTTACTTTGATCATTGAGAATGTACTTTCCACTTACGTCTGTTCAATGGAAAGGTTTGTTTTCCCTCTGTATTCTGTATCTTGTTATATGGAATTATATATTCACTGTCACAAAGTGGGATTCAAATACGTGTAGTCAGAAACTAGACTCTTTTTACTGTGCAGAATAATTTGGAAGAATAAAAATACGGGTGTTTTTTTTCATAGTCAATAGGAAACATGTATTAGGACCAAACTGATACAACCATTTCAAACACAGCAACTCACAAACTGAGGGAAGGAGTCCATGGCTACTCAGAGGCTAGTTGCTACTACTTAATTTCTCAGCAGGATGGGAAATGATTATAACAGCAAATGCATGAGAAGCTGTTGCAGAGCTCCTGATGGCCAGGGACTCCCTTGTCTACACTTTCTGCCTTGCCAGGACTTTCCCATCAGTGCTCCCCACCTCACCCCGAGTTCTTAGAGTTATAGCTGATGTCCTGGATTTCTGCAGGAAAAAAACCATATGTTCTCAAGTTGATAGCAACTTGGGAATGAAAGAATTTATATTTCTTATCAAAAGATATCTGATAATTGGAGTTACTCGAGGGAAATAAAGCTTATCTCTGAAGCCAGGGTGAACACTCATGTTAGCTGTTACTAAGGAAGGAAATGTTAACCAGTTGGAAGCTGAAGCAATGAAAGCAAAACCACTAATTGTACCACATGGGAAAGACAAATAATGACAAATTAATGTTAATTTTTATTCCCATAACCTTTTTTTTTTATTTCTGTGGGGTTTTTTATTATTATTTCTTATTTATTCTTCTTATCAAGTTTTAAAGAAGTTTGTTTGTTTGTTTGTTTTTTAATGGGCATATTTGAAATACTTTTGACTTTAGAATTTTCCCTTAACATGAAAAGTTTCATATTATTAACACTTCCCCGAAAAAAACTGGCAGAGACCTCAAGAAGGACAAATTATAAGAGTTGCTAATTTATGCTGAATATTGCATACAATTTTTACTGAAAATCCTCTGGCATGTCTCTATTTTCAAATATATATTCAGGAATTGTTCATGCATTCCATTTAATAACATTTTTGCCCTTTTTTATTCAAAACCCTTGGAGCAAAACCAAAAGAACAGAAGATAAATATAAAGATAACATAATGTAAAAGAAGGATTATATGTGAAAAAAGTGTATGAAATTTTAAACTAAGAGAAGTATTCCAACCTGAGACTGATTGGCTGTGTTTGAATAGATAGTGTACAGGAAACATTCCTTACAATACAAAAATCCACCATCTATGTATTGATGGTACTATGTATTGAAGTACTTGCTACTTTTAACCCATTTCAAGGATAAATTTTAGCGCTATGTGGTGAAATATTTTGAAGGTCTTTTAAGGCTTTCTGGGTCATAAGACATTGTGCCAAACTGTCAAAAGCTGTAGTGGGAACAACACTGAGAAATGATACTGTGAATTTGCCTACTTCATGCTATAATTTAAGTGTCCATTTACTGAATGTTCTGAGAAAGTACCAGTCTACAAAGAACTTCTGTTTGTTTATTCTCTAACTTTCCAGTACTTAGGTGAATGAATATAGATTTGATATGTACACATTTTGTATGTATATGCAGGAACACAAATATGTCTACTATTGTATAGGTCCATACCTGTACTGATTTATCAGCCTTGGAAGGTTTCCATTTACTAATTACAGCATTATTCAAAATGGGCTGTATAGAGTCTTAACTGTAGAGTATGTATTGTACCTAATAGTATAAATATTGTCTCATATACTGCTATAAAAATTGTTTCTTTTTTTTTATAAAAGTTTTACAAATTATAAAAAACAATACTTAGCCATTTGTAAAATATCTACGCTATTCATATAAAGACATATACTTTGCAAGAGATTATGAAACAATTTTATAATGAAGCCGGCTTATTGCTAGCAAAACCATTCTCAATACCAGCCACAGGAGTTGTTTTCCTCATACATTTGTGTGGTATGTACAATAAAGTAGTTAAACACTGTCACAGGTTACCCAGAGATGTGCAGTTTCAAATCTTGGAGGTATCCAAAACTCAGCTGGATGAGCTCTTGAGCAGCAAGCTCTATGAATTTATCTCCTTTTTTGTGCAAGGAATAGGCTAGATTGGACTAGATGACCTTCTTAGGACACTTGCAACATAAGCTTTTCTTCCTATCATTCTATCCTAATTAGAAAAGCCAATATTTTATTATTATGATTGTTAATAGACATTCTTACTGTAGTTTAGTAATACACTGGACAAGGGAGTTTATGTGGAGGTATACACAGGACTGAAGTTTGTGTGGTCTTTTATAAAATATCGTTCATAATTTGGCAGGACTCCATAGGAATCAGAATTGATTTTTTTAGCTGTATATTCTGTGAACATAAGACATACTTGGAAGTTACATAAACAACAGGGGGAACACCTAAATGTATACAAAATTACTTTTCCTTCATCATCCCCACTGACCTCCTTAAAAAAACAAAAAGAAAAACAAACCTAACCAACCAAATAAATGAAACCAAAACCGAACCAGTATAAAATGAAGATAACCTCACATCATTTGAAAAGGTAATAAATATTTCCTAAAATAGTCTTTAACAAAGTTAGACTGAGATATAAGTCTCCAAAATGTGCAAATTGACTTTTCCATTTACAGAAAAACTGAAGCAAAACCCAGTTAATTTTACTATGAGACTCTGCTTTCTAGCTTCTTACAGCTATAAGCCACAAAATGTTTCAAATCTTTTGCTGTTTACTTTTTCTTCCCCAGTAATAATTACATTTTTTCATTAAAGTATTAAACTTCACAGACAACAATGCTATTAAAGTCCTTTTTGCCAGTTTCTCCTGGACAGACTCTATAATCTGTATTATTTCATGTTTGGATCCCATTCTCAATATAATTTGTTAGAGGAAAGAATAAAAAAAGTCTACAACAGAACCTCAGAGACAATTTCACACATCTGTTCCTGCAGGTGATCTTTCATTCTTTTTCATTTATAATTAATGAAAAATAATGGTGCTGACACAAGTTAATTACTATGAAAAATTACAGTTTATGCTATTCATTATTTTAATGGCAAATTACTTGAGCTTTTCAAACACTGTGCCTAAGCAATTAGAACTGTTCGCAAGGAGTTCACCTGCGATTTTTTTTCTTCTTTTTTTTTTTTTTTTTTTTTTTTTTTGTTATGATTTTTCACTACATATAGTGAAGGGAACACACAATGTTTTTCATTAACTACTGAGGTAACACAACAAGAGATATTAATCACTAGTCCTGTGTCTGAGGGAGAAAAATTAAGAACAAACTGAGCATATGTTGATGTAGCAGAGGTCAATCAACAATACATAAAAATATTCATTATTGTTAGAATTTTCTCAAAGAAATCCAGAAGAAATATTATTAAACCATGTAATTTGAAAATGTTTTAATATAAGTAATTGGAAATACTGTGATATCTTCACCAAAATATTAAATTATTACTTTAAAACCCACCATTAATATTCTCCTAATTAACACATGAACAATAGAATAATGTTTCTTCTGTATCTTGCTATTCCTATGAATACATAAATTAAAAAAGTATGTGTGATGCTTTTCAGATATCTAAAGATAAAGTATGATTGAAACATAATAAACAAGTCTAATGTGTTCAGGCTAATGACTGAGAGTGGGTTGCCTTGCATTTTACTCTGAAAGCTGACTTGATGAGAAATAGTATTGTTTTTACACTGGTGTGCTTTGAACAATGCATGGATTAACACAAAAATTAGCTCAAGAACTGCTGTTAAACCTGTTTATCTTTCATCTAATTAGTTTTTAGGCAGATTAAATCCTACTTCATTATTCATCAATCTACTTCTATGTTAACCTTATAGAAATTGTATCAGTTTCAGTGCAAGGATTATCATGAATTACAGAACAGAAAATGTAAAAAAAAAAAAAAACAACAAACCAAACAAAACAAAAAAACCTCAATATATGTCAAACAGTTGATCCCCAAAACAAAAAAACAAAGCCAGAGTGCCAGAATAAGATTTTGTAACAGAATAGAAATCACAGAAATCATAAAATCCACAAAGTACAACATGGAAGGAAAAAAGAACCTAGATTTAAGATTTTAAAAATACTTGAGAGAGCATTAAGTGCTATGATTTCTGTAGATGTTTTACTCCTGACTGGAGTACACTGAGTATACAAATTTGATATATGTAGGAAAAGACAGAAATTTCTAAGATCAAAAACATAGGAGGAAATAACATCAGGAATTTACTCACTTCTACACATTTACTGCATTGCATTTGTTTTGCAATGTAAAAAAAAATATTTTTCTGAAAACTATTATACCATATATGGAATATGTCTCATGATTCAAAAACTAAGATTTATCTTAATTATTTAATTTATTCATGTATTCTAAAGGAGACTTAGAAAGAACCAGGATGTGTGAGATCAACAGCAATCTATAGACATAACTAGGCTCTTACTATAAATTTATAACATTGCTGCTAATCATTTCCAAAGTAAATATCTACAAATATCTGCAAATATGTCGTGCTTTGGTGATGCAGACAGACACTCCCTGGAGACTACTCCAATAACACTGAACTCATTTTCATTTAAAGCTAGTGAATGCATGACTCAGGATCTTATCTTGGAGTCTATTACTTGGAGTCTATTAACCAACTGTTTGTCTACATCTTTGTTTCTTGCTTAAATTTTATGTAGTAAATTCAAAAGAAATACTTCCTACTACTAAAAAATACTGTAGCAATCAAAAATATGGGTCATCACATCAATAAATATGTATCTTTGCATTATTGTCCCTGATGGTAATTAAGTTTGTGACACCTATGGAAAATGGTAGGATTCTTTACCTT
>JAWWLT010000092.1:15148740-15162188 GCA_035040995.1 Premnoplex brunnescens | reverse complement strand
TGGAAAATGGTAGGATTCTTTACCTTTTACATTGTTGTGATTTTTTTAAATCAAAATCTTTAATAGGTAAATCTCTGAACATGATAACATGAAAAACTTGAATGAATGTTTTCAAACAACAGGACCCAAGGAGTATCATAAAATCCCATTCATAGTTTGCATGCAATGTCTTTTACTGAGCCAAATTTTACAAAGTAACTGCTAATATTTTATTTGAGAATGTCTTAGTGGTCCACATACAAGCTTTTTACTAAAGACAATAATAAAGAAAATGTGACACTCATCACAATGTGGTTATTACATATTTACTTGCAGATTTTAAGTTATTTGCCAAAATAACTGAACAATGAATAAAAAAATCTAAAAATTTAGTCACATGGTTGAATTACAAATGAAAATGTCAGACACTTGTATGATACACCAATGATTACAAGTGAATGGGTCTGCTAACTGCTTATAAACCCTGAATAAGGGAGTCAGTCTCTTACTTATCTACCCTTTACAATGACATGAAAAATTTGAAGAGTTGAAAGTGCAACCTGTTTTAAATTTCTACTCATTAAATTTTCTTCCAGATTAAGATAGAAAACAAACCACTTTTCTCCAGTGTGATGATTTCTGCACATCCTAGGTTTTGACACATGTGGAATCTGTGTAAAATAGGCTGGAGTAGCAAAATCCTACCACCAGCGGTCCCAGAACAGGGATCTTCATACTTACAACTAAGGCTCAGGGTCTGAGATCAAGTGATAGGCACACAGAGTGAAAGAAATCTGAAAAAAATAGGTAGTTAATATATATCTACATCTGTAAAATAATCTCTGTTATTCTGCTGTTATTCTTCAAACAGTCCAAGAACAGAATCAGGCATTTGCAGTATGCAATTTATCTCATCCTAATGTAATTGTCTAATATAGGTCAAAGGAGATGTACCCCAGAAGTTCATGATCTGTCCCTGTGAATTACAAAGTGAGCCCACTGTAAATAAATCAGAGACTCAATGTAAGGCTTGCACTGTAGATGCCAAAAGGTAGGTGAGATGAATCCCCCTTCATGGGGTGAAAAGGCTTCACAGCTCTGCTATAAATTGAGACAGAGACACCAGCAATCAGAAAGAAAACTGAGAGAGATTATTTATGATTGCTAGGAAAGATTATCTATCAGCTGAAAGAATGTCTCCTGCCCTCTACCTGTCTGCAGTCTGCATGACAAAACATGAGTCATGATCAGTCTCAGTAAAAGGGGAGGTTAACACTGGCTGAACTGTAAAGTCTCTCCCCTTCCCTTGCACACCCTTAAGAACAGAATCTTTGCTGCCTCTCAAATTCCCCCTCCACTCCTGTGAGGAAACAACACAGTGAAGAACTGCTATTCCTTTCTTGCCCTCCTTAAGCTTCTCATAAAATGATGTTCAAACTAACCTGACTCATTTTGACAGTCAAAATAGATAAGCAACAGACCCAGCAGAGCATTTAGTAATTCATAGGCAACAAGTCACAGGTAACTAGAAAGGAAGGTATGGTCAAATAACTCTTAAACATATTTGGATAAAAGAGAAGTGAATTCACTCTTACTGTCTTGCATAAAATTACTTGAATCCCTGGCTGTATTACATGAAGGCTTAATTTCTCTGCTGAACTGGAATTTAAAAAAATTTTGAAAATTAATCTGAAAAAAAAACACTCAGGTAATTTCAGTTTGGTATTTCAGAAGCTGTCTGAGTGATGAATCCCATTTTAAACTTGCATTTTGATATTTTCTTCAAAACACAAAAGTGTGACATCCTAATCCCATCTAAGCCAAATGTCTTGATTACTCAGACCTGCATGGCTTTTACTCAGTGCTCATTTGTTCTGTTCTGGTCTACAGTTCAGCTTAAGTTTGATGTATCATATTAATTTATTTTGTAGAAGTTGATCAATTAACTTGAGAAAACTCTGTGTAGTGTTGATTCAATCATATAACAAGCATAATTTAATACAGATCATGCATCAGACATTGATTTTGCCCAACTGCTTGGTAGAATTAGTGTCACTAAAAGATGCAGCCAAGCTGAACTAACGATATTAAGCATTTCTGCAATTTATCTCTTGCTATAATGAACAGTAAGTGATATAATGACCAGCAAGATTAATGATAAAATAAACATGCTAGTTAGAATCACTCCACAGAAGTCCAATTCAAGACAGTACCCTGTAATCAATAATACAGGACTTGTAATAATAAGTAATATATAAGCTAATATAAAAATGATCTCAATAATGGAATTTGAAAAAAACTATCCAGTAGCTATACTTTTAATTATATAATTTTTAAGTATTCAAAATTAGTGCTGCTAAAACTAATGTCAATAGCTAATGTGAAAACATAACAAAACAAACAAAACAACACCACAACAAGAGCAACGGCAATGACAAAAAAAAAAAAATAAATCAGAATATTTCAGGTGTTCTTTTCATTAACCAGGAAAATAGAAATTTAATTAAAGTTGCTTCATAAAGCATCAACAATATAATTTTTTTTTTTAGAATTTCATATTTAAATTAATAAACCTTCTAATCACATGCAGCTTTCAGACTCTGGACCAGAATAAAAGGAAACAGTATAAAAAGTTCAGTATAAAAGGAATCAAAACAGAACAGTTTATGAACAGAAATATCTAGAAATGTCTTCTCTCTTATTCTTCAACAGAACTAGTGAACAGCAAAAAATCTGTTGGTGCCTTATCAGGGGTCAAATTTCATTTGTTACAGCTCTGTTCTTGGAATTTTATTTTTGTAGGTGTTATTGTTTGGGCTTGGCAGGCTTTTGGTTGTTGTTCTTCGGGATTTTTTCACCAAGCACTGTAGCAATCTGGTTTTCTGATGAAAATGTTTGTCATTGCCACAGACTATGCTTTGTTCTCTGGTGTATCTCCCTGGAAAATGCAAACCAAGCAAGTTTCTTTTTAAATTTCTAGGACTGTTACCCAACTAGCACAAATCATAATTTTCAGAAGGAAATCAAATGTTCAGCATACCAAGCTGTAAGGAAGGTCCCCTGTGGTCACAAAGAGTTACCAGAATGTCAGGCTGACCATAAGTCTAGTTTATTATCATGTTATGAACTGCAGTTATTCTCATAGTTTAAAGCGCAGACCAGATTCATGGTGTCAATCTTCTCATGTACTGTGTTGAGAGGTGCTTAAATAGTGTCATTTTTATGAAGTTTAACTTCAGACACCTATAGGATGAAAAAGACAGTGTTGAATGCAACATACAGAATAAATTAATGAATAATATTTTGCATTTGGTGACAGAAAATTGAGTAATTCATGCAACCAATCAAACAAACCATATCAGCTTGATTTTGCTTATCAAATACAAAGAATTGTTCTTATACTGGGTAAGGCTTTTTTTCCTAGAACTTTGGTGGAAAGTAATTTCAAAATGCTAGTTGAAAAATAACAAAGTGTTACATACTGTGGAGGTTTGAGTTGGCTCCCTGCCAAACCCAGCTGCTGGCCACACAGATTCCCTCCCCTGCAAGAGAGAAGGGAACTCTTCCCCTAGCTTTCCTTTCACCTACTATCTCAGGAAATATCTTCCACAAGGGAAGGTCTTCCCTTCCTTGCTTATCCCCTCTGAAAAGTTTTTAAGTATTGCAGCACTCGCATTGTGTAAGTCATCCACCATGGTTCTGCTATTGCAATTGTATGATAGTTTTCCTGCTGTACAATGGCTTCCAGCTCCTCCTGTTTGTTGTCCATTCTTGCCATGTAGTACTGTAGATGCACTTCAGTTGAGCGAATGATTTCACTGTCCGTCTGGTAGGAGAAGCCTTAATTCTTCTGTGAAAATTCTCATTTGCTTCTGTGTTTTCTAACACATTGGCAAGCATTACATCTCTGCTGCTGTGTAAATCTCCATCCCCGGAGGTGACTACAGTGCTATGCACATTAGTAAAGGGATATTTCAAATGTGCTCCAGTGTACTCAGCACAGCATGTAACAGACTGAGGGGCCTTAATAGCAGACTCAAACTTTGATGCACCACCCCCAGGCTTATGTCTAGCTATCCCATTTCTAGCCCTTCCCTCTTCAAATCTAGTTTAATACTCTTTTGATGAGCCCTTATAAACTCTTGCACAAAGATCCTTTTCGACAGGTGTACCACGTCTGTTGCCAGCAGGCTCAGTGCCACGTAGCATTGACTAGACCAGAAAAGAATAGAGGAAACTAGACAAGACTAGACCAGGCTAATTTCACTTGGAAGGGACTTGCAATACTCATCTAGTCCAACTCTCAAAATATTGAACTCCGGTTGGTTGGTCAATAATCTAGACATTTCCAGTTTGGGGGTAGAAACTGAGATGTTTATTGTTCACACACAATATATAGAACCGAGGAGCAGAGTATGTTAATAAGGAGGTAGGACATGTTAATGAGGGGGACAAGCTATGTTAACTAGGACTTAGGAAATCCAGTCACTATATTTCACCATACAGTAAGCATTTCTCCACATCAGGACCACCTGGGGGGAGCAAAGGGTTTCTGCATGTCTTGCAACATCTCGTAAAGTCCTTTCATATCTTGCAAGGGAAGACAGGGCTAATATACATAAATAGCTGAAGACAGTCCTGGTCTCCAAAGTATCTTCTCGTGTCTGGCTCTTCTCTTATCAAAGGGAGGAAACTGTGGGGGAGGCAATCAGCAATTTCGATGAGTGGGTAAAATCTCAGAAAGGAAATTCAGACAGTCCTAATATTCCCATGAATGTGTTATAAAAACCATCCGGTTAAAGAATGGCTGTTAGGAGAATAGTTTTCCGAGTTCTTAATGGATGTTATGCATAGTTGTAATAAGTTGTATTCCAGTTATCATTATTCCGTTTCCCCATTGGTCCAAGTTTCCCGGTCCTAAGCTCCCCATTGGTTGCCGTTAACCCAGTTACTTACCCCTCATTGGTCCCTGTTCCCCTTTTCCTTATTGGTCAGTCTGTGGTGCAGTGCAGCTGCACCAGATAAGGCTGGCCACTCCCTGGTGATTCCTTTTATGTGTTGTTACCACCCCTTTTCTTCCTTTTATGTTGTGCTCCGCCCTTAGGTCCACTCAGCCTCTAGAACCTTCCCTCACAACCTTATATAAGTCTGATGCTCCCCTCAATAAACGGTTCATGGTTCATTCCTGTTCTACCTTCAACCCTGCGTGGACCTCTTATTCCATCCCCGGCGGAACGCGACATATGGTGCCCGAACAGGGACCAATGAGGGATAAGTAACTGGCTGGCCTGTTTCGGACTCTTCTTGCCGAAATTAATTCCCGGAAAAATAAATATTTTATTTGTCATACCAGGTCTCACACCCATCTGCCCGGACCGATCGCGGAAGGTAACACCATTGCCGACCTGCTGGTGAGTACAGCTGTTATCCCTAACAGTGTGGAGCAGGCTCGCCTCTCCCACGAGTTCTTTCATCAGGGATCCAAAGCTCTAAGAAAGAGCTTTGGTTTAACGCATTCGCAGGCGAGAGCAATTGTCTCCGCCTGTGGAGATTGCCAGCAGGTCGCACCTCTAGCCCGGGGTGGTGTTAACCCCCGTGGGCTGGCTCCGCATAAGATCTGGCAGATGGATGTGACGCACGTACAGGCGTTTGGAAAATTTAAGTTTGTGCATGTGTCGATAGACACCTTTCCGGGACTCCTCACGGCCACCGCCCACATGGGCGAGAAGGCCAAGGATGTAAAAAGACACCTTTCCCACGCCTTCGCCGCGATGGGAGTCCCTGAAAAGATTAAGACTGACAATGGACCCGCTTATGTGTCCGCCTCCCTAAAAGAATTTTTTGACATGTGGGGAATTGAACATACGACTGGAATTCCCCACTCTCCTACAGGACAGGCCATTGTCGAGAGGGCTCACCAGTCACTAAAACACATGTTAGAAAAACAAAAAAGGGGGAATGCAGGTCTTACCCATCAGGAACGATTGAATAAAGCCCTCTACGTCCTAAATTTCTTAAATAGATTAGACGAAAACAATCAAACGCCTATAGAAAAACATTTCGGCCCTAAAAATGACCTGCAAATCAGGGACGCCAAATTATGGTACAAAAACCTAGAATCAGGCCAATGGGAAGGTCCCTTCCCCCTCATCACCTGGGGGAGGGGATATGCTTGTATTTCGGCAGGAACTGGTCCGAAATGGGTACCTGCGCGGTTCGTGAGACCACACCAACCCTTACGACGATCGCTGGGACAACCATCATCATCTTCCTCCTCTTCTTTTCACCTGAAAGAGTTGATGGATTCCCAAGACTTAGGAGGGATGACCTGTCCACTGGAATCTTCCACTGGGACAAATACAAGAGCCAAGACACCCATAAAGATAATATCTGGGTATCCCTGGCGCGATCCATGGGCAGGGACTCCCTCTGTTTATCAGCCAATGATCCCAGCGATCCATTTCAGTCATGTTTAGTTGGCGTCCCCTGGAGTGAGGAATGCTGGTTATGGTTCATTAATAATTATACCCCTTATTGCTACTCTTTAGATTTTAATCAGGGCATCTTTTTAAGTTGTTACCACCCAGACAAACCTTCCTCGTTCCATCCCTCTGCTCCTCCGGCACATCCCCTCACCTTCACCTACTCCAAATTTCCCCCACAAGAACTTAGGATAAAGGGATCCCTTCCTTCTATCTTTTGTTTTCATTTTGTACCTTCCTCCCGTAACCCTCCCAAGAAAAAGATTGTAGTTTCCCCTGAATATCATTCCCAATATTTTGTACAGCAGCAATGGTGCGGCATTTCTTTTAATTATAATGGTCAGTTTGCCACCCCCTTAAAAAATATTGTTTTACCCCCTAAGACATACCTGATATGCGGTGATAGAATGTGGACAGGGATCCCCGCCGGAGCAGCCGGGGGCCCCTGTACACTGGGTCAAATGACTGTCCTTGCCCCGGACAAAACTACATCTATGTCTCTAAGGAGTCTCAACACCACCCAGACTGCTGGAAGACCAAGAAGAGGCCACCATATTGATACCCTGCCCTTCGCAGAGAACTGTGACTCAGCCATACACTTCTGGACGTACTCCCAGAAAGTGGCCACCTCTATTTTTGCTCCGATCGGGACAGCCAAAGCCCTTAAGACTTTAGATCAGCTTGGGTGTTGGCTGTCCAAGGAAGTGAATGCAACCACTGATATCTTAGAGGATCTTCTCAAGGAGTCCCAGGTGGCTCAGAAGGCGGCTCTCCAAAATCGAGCCGCCATCGATTATTTGTTACTGGTACACGGGCATGGGTTTGAGGAGTTCGAGGGACTTTGTTGCCTCAACTTCTCCACCCAGCCCCAGTCCATTCACAAAAAGATTGAGGATTTAAGGGGAATGGTTAACGACTTACAGGTACACCAATCAAATGGTAGGTGGGGGCTATTTGATTGGTTCCCCTACCTTAATATCTCCAGGGGACTGAAGCAGTTTCTTGTTTTATTAATTTTGGGGGTTATTGTGATTGTTTTAATTCTAATAGTAATGTCTTGTGTTTTGAGTTGCTTTAAGAGATTAATTTTAAACAACGCTTCAGTTAACCTGGCTTTTTTAAATAACGAAAAAGGGGGAGATGTGGGGAAGGCAATCGGCAATTTCGATGAGTGGGTAAAATCTCAGAAAGGAGATTCAGACAATCCTAATATTCCCATGAATGTGTTATAAAAACCATCCGGTTAAAGAATGGCTGTTAGGAGAATAGTTTTCCGAGTTCTTAATGGATGTTATGCATAGTTGTAATAAGTTGTATTCCAGTTATCATTATTCCGTTTCCCCATTGGTCCAAGTTTCCCGGTCCTAAGCTCCCCATTGGTTGCCGTTAACCCAGTTACTTACCCCTCATTGGTCCCTGTTCCCCTTTTCCTTATTGGTCAGTCTGTGGTGCAGTGCAGCTGCACCAGATAAGGCTGGCCACTCCCTGGTGATTCCTTTTATGTGTTGTTACCACCCCTTTTCTTCCTTTTATGTTGTGCTCCGCCCTTAGGTCCACTCAGCCTCTAGAACCTTCCCTCACAACCTTATATAAGCCTGATGCTCCCCTCAATAAACGGTTCATGGTTCATTCCTGTTCTACCTTCAACCCTGCGTGGACCTCTCATTCCCTCCCCAGCGGAACGCGACAGGAAACCCTTTTAGTATATGCTGCCAAGGGCTTGCTGGACAATCCCTTCAGATATCCATCTGCTAATAATTGTTTTTCTTCCCCAACAAACTCCAGTCTAAATATTTATGGGCTCTTTTCAAATTAGGATTTCTGCATTTAATTTTATTTATTTATTTATTTATTTTTATTGTTGTTTGCCTGGTTAAATTATTAGTTTTGGTTTGATATATTTTGAGTATTTCTTTTCCTTTTTTTTTTTTTTTCTTTTTTTTCTCCATGAAAGAAGGAAATTTTAAGGAAAGAAAAAAATATATATCTCACCGCAGAAGTTTCAATAAAAACTGTGTTTCTCAAAACATTTATCTGGTATTAACTAAAATTAATCTGAAGGAAAAAGAAAAGATGCAAAAAAACATGGTTACTAATAATAAAGGTTCCAGAAGAAATTTGAAGCCACTGGACCTTATCCTTTTAATTTTCTACTTTGTGAATTGATATTCTCAATGACCAAAGCATCTGCCCTAAGTTAGATATGCCCTAAGTATAGATAGCCTTAAGGATGCTGCTCTGCCCATGAGACTTTGAGATTACTCCTCTAACATACCTAATTCCCTTTTAATTCCTTTTTTTTTTTTTTTTTTCGAATATGGGAGACTTAAATCTTGTACTCTGAATGAAACAATTCGCATTTTGTTAACTCATGTTTTGTGGCTGTGTACTCTGGGCCCTTAGAATGCCTTCATTTTTTATTCAGTACATGTTCTGCTGCATTGCTAGATGGCATTGGTCTTGCCAATATTGAACCAATGGTAAGTTCTTACTGTGCTCTTCTGTTCTTAGCCATTCACTCAAGCAAACACATTCAGTACGGGAAGGACTGAATATCTGGGGTCGTGATTCAACAAGGACTAATATTTTTAAAGTTCTCCAGCACCTATGTTAGAAAAAAGATTGTATGATTTATAAGTAACGGATGTTGTCAAACCTATTTTCACAAAGAAACAAATAATTGATTTGCCCATGATTTCTGAACTTGAAAACATCATACAGGAATAGAGTTTATTAAATGAACTTAGAGTTTATTTAATTATTTTATTTAATTCTGAGGTCATTAAATTGGGAGAATGGAAGAGTCCCAAAGCAAATTTCCCACAGTGCACTAGGAAAGGTTACAATTCTGATGATGGGTGAAAATTATTTCCTAACTCATGTCCTAAGTGGAGTTCAGATGGCTGGCAGGAATTCATTTACTCTTTCCTTGGTGGCTTCAGTTGATTTCATGGCAGGAAAATCAACTGCAGTTGCTTTAGCATGAACAAAACAATTTAAAACCTCATCCACAATTTTTAATTTTTGTTTTATTTTTTTTTTAATTTTTACCCATTAATTCCATGAAATGACTATGTATCATGTAAGCAATGTCTTTTTATTTGTCCTGAATTTAATTGTTACTATTTTGAATGTCCTTTTATTCTGGTACTGAAGGTGACTATAAAAGAGGGATTGATTAGACATCACTAAACCTTTGTAAATTTATTAATGTATTGAAGTTCCCTATGTATTCATTTCCTCTATGCTGGATTATTCTAATTTGTGCAATCTTTTCTCACACATAGAGCCAAACATCTTCGCAGCCCACCTCTTCAACCCTTTAGCCTTCAATTTATAATTTGAAGTGAAGACAGCTGATTTGCTGCCTAACTCTTCTCTGACAGGGGTAGTCAAATGCTGGTTCATTTATTCATCTATGAGAGTAAAGGTCTAGTTAAAAGAAAAAGAAGATTATTTTGATGTGACCTTCTGTTGATAGAAACCAGTTCTGATTTTCTTGGAGGCTTTGAATATCTGTGGGTGATACAAAGAATGTGAATAATCTTAAATCTGATTGTTATCTTGCTTTTATAGTGATGGCAGTAGATAGATCTAGGCAATAATTTTTTCGTGTTCTGTTCCCTCTCCTTTTCTAACTAATTTTTTTCAATGTCTAATGATCTCACCATTTTTTTTTTTGTTTTTGTTTTTAATCTGTCATGCATCCAAACCAGTAACTGATACACTGATATTCTTAGGTGTCTGTGCCGCCTTGTTGCTTACTCAAATTTGACCCTATCTATTCAAGCTAGCACATCTGTCTTGTATTTAGCAGCCAAAATCTCTTACTGACTTCAGTTGGTCAGAAATATTTTGGTAAACAGCTTTTCCACTGCTTTTCTGTGTATTACTGAAAATGTTCAGGTTTATGTACATTTCTGGCCAAATTATTCTTTTTTTTTTTTTTTTTTCTTCCCATTGGTCCTTCATGACAAGTATTTTCTGATAAATATGGTGTCATTTACAATGCTAGAAATTCAGAAGTAATTTGATCAAAAATAATAAAGAAACAAAAGTAAAATAATTTGTATTATATGTTTGCATTAAGGTCTCATCATGTCACAGATACAATGGTTTGTGGAAGAAATTGTGTGGTCAGAGACAAAAAAAATACTTCAATTAATGAAAAAAATAAATGTACAATTTATTGTAAATATCTCAGCATACATTCTTGGAGTGTTTAGCAAGTCTTTAAATATTCTTACTGTATTATATATCCTTGGTTTGCTAGAAGCCATATATGATCCACACAGTGGTCCTTAGGGAGCCTGCAGAAGTGCTTGCTGAGACGCTTTGTATCATTTATCAGCAGTTCTGGCTAACTGGAGATGTCCTGCTGGACTGGAAGTTATAAAATATGACAAGAATGGACAGAAGCAGGATGTGGGACCTACAGGCTTGCCAATCTAACCTGGGTGATGGGGTAGGTTATGAAGCAGTTCACCTTGAGTAGCAACATGCAGCAAGTACAGCACAAGCAGGGGCCCAGAAACAGTCAGCATGGATTTATGAAAGGCACGTCCTGCTTGACTGAAACAGTTACTTATAAGTCTTCATTTTCACTTGCTGTTAGCACCTGAGGCTCAGGGGAGAACCTCATCACTCTCTTTTCCCGAGTAACAAGTGATAGGAGAAGAGGAAATGGCTTCAGGTTGCACCAGGGAGGTTTAGATTGGATACTAGGAAAGCTTTCATCACCAAAAGGGTTTTCAGGCCCTGGAACAGGCTGCCCAGGGGAGTGCTTGAGTCGTCATTCCTTGAGGTATTTAAAAGATGGATAGATGTGACGCTGAGGGACATGGTTTAATGGTGGACTTGGCAGTTCTGGGTTAATGGTTGGGCTCAATGATGTTAAAGTTCCTTTCCAACACAAGGAATTCTCTGATTCTATGACTGTAGTCTTTCTCCTAAGAATGATGTATAAAATATGAATTCAGTCACACAAATAAAAAACACATGTGTTTTGTGTCAGGAAATATATTAAGATATAAAAAATGGTCCATTAACAACCTGAGCTTTATAATGAATTAATTAAAAAAAACCAAATGGTTCATATTTGAGAAAACAAGTAAACTTCTAATCAAAATATAAAAGAAAAATATGATGTGGGAAAACACTAATTTTGCCTCAGAAACTCTCTTCATTTTATTTTTGAAAATTTTTAGTATAAATTGATCAAATTTATCTGTCCTTTCATTTTTATTAAAACCAAATTGATCTTTCTTTTTTTCCAACAGGAATTTGTTTTAGTGCTCAATTTATAAACCAAAAAATACAGCAAATCATGAAGCAAAGGTGACAGGCCTTAGCAGTAAGTAGTATCACTGATTTCTCCCTCAACCATTACATTTTTTTTCCAAATATGTCTTTCCATGAGTAAACATAGAAAGAAAAATATTACTCAAGAAGTTCTGAGATTAAATGAAACTCATTATTATGTGAATCATGCTAAAAGGAAGAACAGGTATGATAATATATCTTCATGGATCACCATTAAGCAGAAAAATGACAGGTTTAATCCAATTATGGTTGATTGGTCACTAAGTTCTGCACTAGGCAAAGAAAGAATTGAAAGAGTAAACTTTAATAAAAAATTCTTTCAAAAAGCTGTCTGGTGTGTTTTGACCACAGCATAGTGATATTAGAGAACAAGTGGAACTAAGCTGAAAAAGTACAGTGTGCGTACTATTGCAGATAATTAGAATGCTGTAGATAACAAATGATGCTTTCTGTCATATTATCTCTTTAATCATATTACATATTTAGAATAAGAAAAATACAATTTCAAGAGAATAATGCTTTATTAAGCTTTTTTATATTTTTAAAAATCAAATATGCTTAAAAATACACATTTACTTATAAATCTTCATTTTTACTTTTAGTGAGATTATTTTCTTCAAATACAATTTAATTTTGAAATTAATTTTTGCAAACATTGGGGAGATTTCAGTTTTAAATACTTCACTCTCATACTTTGATGTTCACAGAAGGAATAATCGTAGCAATCTCTTTTGTGGTGAAATTCCAAATTAAAGGCGTTAATACATCTTCATTGGAACCACCCAGGATGTTTTCCACAAATCAAATAAAATCTCTGTTTCAACTGAATATAGTGGTTTAAGAACCATATGTTAGAAAAAAAGAAGAAAAACCTGCTGAACTTCCAGGACCTGAGTAGTCTCAGATTTCTTCATGTTACCATTGTTCACAGAAAGTATTGAAAGTGCAACCTGAGACTTGAATTCTCAAAAGGTAGCAATGACCCATATTTCCTAACAGTGTAAGTAAGTGCACCCCTTGTGGCATTGAGGGATATCCATTCAGAGTAGCATTCCAAATTGTTGCCAGAAGGTACTGATGATTTGACTCATGTAAGAAGAATTAAACTTTTTTTTTTTCTTCCCCTTGACTCAAAAGGACATCATTAGTTTAAAATAATGTTTATGCATATCTTGACAGTAATGTTATGATTTCAAGATAAGTATGTGCTTATGTTTTCTTGAGTAGGGCAGATACTAAAAAAAAAAAAAAAAAATCAGGATAATTATAAGATATGACTTCTTCTTTCTCCCTAAATAAACTAACTTTTATTCTTTCTTGTAAGCATCTTGTAACTGTGTTTCTCTTCTCTTTATGGTGACATTTCAGGACCAGTACAAAAAACTTTGAATTTGCCGCTTTCTGGGCTCTCACCCATTTCTGGTAAAGAAAACTCTCTAGATATAGGTGCATATAAACATATGTATACACGTTTATTTATTATATAATTTTATAATATTATATTGGATAAGTTATATTTTTATATATAAATAACCAGTGAACAGAGACATTCCAGGCAGTATTTTAACAACTCTGGTAGTATTTTAGTTATTAATTATAATTACTTTAAAATTCTATATTGTCATTATGAAGCCTCAGAGTCAATTTTTGAAAATTAAAGTAACA
>JAWWLT010000092.1:15117315-15139624 GCA_035040995.1 Premnoplex brunnescens | reverse complement strand
AATGTTGGATGATCTTGTCAATGTTATTCTAGAAAATATTCATGAATAATTTTTTTTGCATTATTTGACCCTGTAGCTGAGGATGACATTTATAAAAGAACAGGACTTGTGTTTTAGAAAGTACAACTCTTTTCATTTTGTACTTCATTGAATCTTTAAAAAATAAAATAAATACTTTAAAAAGTTCTTATTTTCATTTTGGTTTAATTCTTATCATTAATAAAGCAGCTGAGGGGTTTTATTTAAACCTTAAAATAAGGTCATAGTTTTTGGGTTGCTGCAAATGTCAGTAGAAGGAATTCACATAAGAGCTAACCTGGGATTAATATTAATAAATGTGCTCATTGCATCCAAAAATCCTTGCAATGAAAGGTCACTGTTAGCTTTGAGTTCCAAAATTAGAACTGTCTTTTAAAAACTATCAAAACCAATACTGAAAAAATCTGAACTGCACTTGACAGTCTTACCTGTGTGACTTTTGCATTAAAGCAGGATGGATAGATGCAATAAGAGTAATATGGAATAATGACTTTTGCTTCATAACAGATAAAGGTTCCCATAGATAAAAGGATCACTTTCCTGATGAATACTTTTAATTGAAGGATAAGTCTGCTAAATAAATTTTAACAAGAAACATTTTCATTCATCTTCCCTCTTCTAGTCATCTAGCAAGCAAAGAAGAATGTAATTTTTGTCATCCACATTTCCTTGACAGGAAATATATATTCTAACATCTAGACACCACATTTAGAGGAGGAAAAATTTAATTACATTGTGCAATAATGAGAATTGGTTTTAGCACCTAAGTAGACTACTTTATCTATTAAAACAACAGGTGCACTTTCTTTTTACAGAAGCTGGTCAAATTTTATTGACAATTTAACTTCTTGTAGAACAACCTTTTTGTAGTACTGTTGATAATGATACTGTTAATGGTGATGATAATTTGTCTCTACTCTGTTGTGCGTATGTTTTGATATCAGCTATCTCATCTCTGTTTTCCCATAAGTGGTAGCCCATGGCCATTGTGTCTCAGCTAAATGACAGGCCTATAATGAATAACTTAAATCTATAACTCACGCTATTCATGTCCATGTTTCAGAGCAGCATGGGGTTTTGGGCTTGGGGTTTGTGTTTGGGGTTTTTTGTTTGGTTGGTTTTTATGGTTTTTGGTTTTTTCTATGTTAGTTTTTTTTGTTTTCTTTTTTAGCTTTTGGGCTGTAGTTTTGGGGGTTGTGTGTGTGTGTGGTGTGTGTGTTTTAGTGTATGGACTAATAGTGAATATAGGGTACATTCAAATGACATGACATAAAAAATAAAATTACAAGAAAGGAAAGAATTGTATCCCTTCTTGTTTCTAAAGGCCATAACTGAAAGTCAGGTTCAAGAGAAGATATCTACACTATACCAAATAAAGCCAAGATAAAAACAAACAAACACCAAAACCAAACCAAACAAACAAACAGAAAAAAATTAAAAAGCAAATAAAAAACAAACCAACCAATAAATCAAATGAACAAACAACAATACCTCAAAAAAAAAAAAAAAAAGTAACTAAATTCAAAGAAAAAAAACCCCTCATAAGTTAGTGACAAGGAATTGGGGAACAGAATAATTTGTGGTGAAAAATTAAATCCATCTAGAACTTCTAGTTACCTCAAGGGAGGGATTAGCTATGAAAAAAAACAAAGTTTGAAAATCTACTAATCTAAGAAGGTCCTTCTGAAAGTTTGATCTGAGAAAAATTCTTGCTAATAAGTGAGTTGGTTGAGTTATGGTCTCAAAGGAGGTAGTAACTTCTAATAAAAAATATACACAAGACTGAAATTAGGTGCCTAATGTCATTTTAGAGGCCTTAGAATATCCTATCTGATAGTATTGCTTGCCAGAAGGAGGAATAAAATGATGAGGAGGTGAAGGTAAAAAAAAGAAGAGAAGGAGGAGATGGAGAAAGAGAAGGAGGAAAGGAGGAGAAAAAGAGAAGAAAAAGAGAGAAGAAAAGTAATAAGCAAAATATTTTCATCTTTCACGTCTTCATTTCTCCTCTTAGCAGAGTCCAGTTTTCCTGTCATCATGCTTGTTTGTCCTCAGAAGCCAGAGCTCCCCTTCTACGGGGATTAGCCATGTAGACAATTACCTGCAAGATTTAGAATCTCTTAATAATAGGTTTCTCTCAGCTCCTCAGAAACATAGAATGAGCATCTCCTTGAATTTTTATCTACCTTAGTGTCTGAATAGATCACTACAGCGCAAAGTGAGCATGAGAAAATACACTGAAAGGTTAAGGATGTGCTAATGACAAAGGGTCCAGAAAGAGGCAAAATATGACTCTCATCTGTCATAGGAATTCAGTTTATGTGTGTGATGTCATTCTGGAGATCACTAAATGTATATTTTTGTAGTTAGGTCACTGAGCTTCTGGATTGTTGGTTTTGGTTTGGTTAAATATTTAATAGCTTTATTATTATTATTATTATTTAAGGAAGGCTCCAAAGAAAACAAAAAGTCACTGAATGTATCTGTAAGAACAGTGCTGCATGGCAAAGGAAAAAATTCTAAAATCTAAAAATACCATAACAAGATGGCAAAGAAATTGAAAAAAAAATAATTTAGGAACAGTGTAAAGAAAGAGAAGATTTAACTTTCCTGAAGGCAGCATAGATTGAGGTAAAGCTTAATAGGTGAAGTAAAAGCTGTGCACGTAACCAAAGCAAAACAAGGAATTTATTCAACCCTTCCCATGGGCTGTTCAGCCATCCCCAGGAGAGCTTCATCAAGTGTAATGGTGACTTGAGGAGACAAAAAAAAATCATCATTCTAAAAGTCCACGCCTTCCTTCTCCTCTCAGTTTAATATGCAAAGCAGGATGCCATATGCTATAGAATATTCCTTTGGGAAGTTGGATTCAACTGTCCCGACTGTGTCCCCTCTCAACTTTTTGTACCCCCCCAGCATGCTCACTGATGTACTGGGGTGAGAGACAGAGAAGTACTTGATTTTTCTGTCTAATGATAGTCCTAAGCCCTGCTCAACACTAGCTGGAACACCCCTGTGTTATCAACACTGTTTTCATCACAAAACCAAAACACAGCCTCAACAATCATGCTGTCCCACATGATATTCTTGTCTCTAAATTGGAGAAACATGGGTGGATCACTCAGTCAACAAGAAATTGGCCATATGGTCACACTTGAAGAGATGGCACCAGCAGCTCAGTGTCCAAGTGGAGATCAGTATTGAGTGGTGCTCTTCAGTGGCCAATATTGAGATTGGTAATTTTTGACATTTTTGACAGAACTGTGGGCAGGAGATGGAGTGCACCCTCAGCAAGTTTGCTGACTTGGTCCATCCAGACAAGCTTGAGAGGTGCATCAGTGCAAGCCTCCTGAAGTTTAACAAGGGCAAGCGTAAGGTACTGCACCTGCATCAGGAAAATCCCAAAGAAGGATACCATCAGGGTAATGAGTACATTGAGATTAGGCCTGCAGAGAAGGACTTGGAGCTATTTGTACTTATAAAGCTGAATATAAGCAGGCAATGTGAACTTGCAGACCACGTCCTGGACTGCAACAAAAGCGGTGTGGACAGCAGGTTTTCCCTTCTACTCTGACCTGGTAAGGCTCTGTCTGGATTATTGTACCAAGCTTTGGGACCCCCAATATAAGAAAGACATGGTTGGGCAAGCCCAGAAAAGGACCAAGAAGATGATCAGAAGTGTCTGAAGCACCTCTCATATATGGACAGGCTGAGAAAGTTGAGATTGTTGTTTGGGAAACAGAAGGCTTCAAGAATACCTTATAGCAGCCTTCCAATAGCTAAAGGGGATCTGCAAGAGAGATGCAGAGGGACTTTTCAAAGGTTTGTGTAGTGGTAAGACAAGAATTAATGACTTTAAACTGAAAGAGAGTAGTTTTAGATTAGATATTAGGAAGAAATTCTTTACTGTGTGAGGCACTGGAATATGTTGCCAACAGTAACTGCAGCTGCCCCATCCATGGAATCTTCCAGGCCACGATGGATGAGATTTTCAGCCACTTAATCTAGTTGAAGGTGTTTCTGCCCATAGCAGAGGAGTGGAAACCAGATGATCATTAAGGTCCCTTCCAAGCCAAACCTTTCTATGTGTCTATGAATAGACTAGCAATGCTTGCAATGATTGGCCTGTACAACAATCTCATATTTTAGGGTCAGTCGTACTGTATGACAGGGCTGAAGTATTTCAATCACTGTCTGTTAGCAGCAAAGAAAGGCTGAAAAATTTTCTTCTGGACCTGTGTCAGAATCAGCCCACACAGAGAATGAGTTTATCCCGCAGCTGGCCATACAAGACACAAATGTGTCTCTTCCTACTGGATTTTTTAACAATGATCTGTTAGTATAATGCTCTCTGAACAATGGAGTTTGCATTCCTAAATGAAGGACCCTTTTTTTTTTAATAGTGTTTCTAGCAAAATTTTTTTATTGTTCCTAGAAAATGTTGATTTTTTTCCTAATGAGAATAGACAACTGTTCAGCCTAAGACATCTGATCACTCTTCAAGTGACATGAAATAGGTTAATGCAACTAGAAACACACTGGTTTTGTATACCTCTGTTTAACAGAAGCATCCATACACGTGAAATGCTGAAGACGTAATATCTCAGACATTCAGACAGTATAAAAAACTGTTCCCAACATGCACAGACTTTTTTCTGTTGTTTAAAAATGAAAAAAAAAAAAAAGAAAAAATCTCAGAAAATGCAGGAAATAGTTGTAGGCAGCTACGGGTAAATTAAGAGGCTTTTACATTTAACAGATCATATTTCACAAAGCTCAACAATGATCAAAATATTTCAACATTAGGGCAATAACCATTGTTTTGAAACTGCAATTACACAAATTTTGCAAACTTTTAATAAGTAAATCTATAAATATACAAATAATTCTGGAGGACACCTCAGTATGAAGGGTCTTGACCAATTTCATGAAAAGTTCAGGGCCTTTATAATCAGCTATTTTCAGGGGGAAATTAAATTACATTTTTTGCTTCAATTTCAGATATCTTTGTCCCACTAGTAAAATTTACTAACAACAGAATTGTAGATATATAACTGTGTATATTTAAGACATTTTGCCAGTGCCTCTGCACCTACTAAATAGTCACATTTGCCACACTTTCTATTAGACTTTCCCCTTTGTGACATTTTAAAGTACTCAAGAGAATTCAGAAAATGTTTAACCTTATCCTTCTTTCAAGGGCAACACTGAGGTTTCTTAAATGAGTGATATGCTTAAATTTTGCCACATCTTTATGTACTTGAAAAACATTGCAGGAAGTTTTAAATACACTTTGTGTATTATGGTTTGATTCCTTGTCTTATCTAAGTGAAAATGTCATCCATTTCACAGTGAAACCCTCCTCTGTATTTAATTACAAGGTAATAGGGGCAGTAGAAGCTCTGCTTATTGACCTGTGTTTAAATTCTGCAAGATTTACAGGTCTCTTGAAATTTTTTTCATTAAAATCTCAGAATTCTAACATGATTTTCCTTTGTTTAATATTCATGTGTATGTGATCATGTTTCGATTATATATTTTCAGAACAATTTCATGTTTGATTTTTCAAGTAAATGCATTATAAAAATGCATGGAGGAGGTTAGCTCTCTATTAGGAAGGACTCTGGCAAACATTGCCAAAGAAGCTCTGTCGCTGTCTTGTTTAAATCTGAATTGTGAGTTTCATCCAAAATCATGAAGTTGTGGAGTTCCTTTTTCCCTATGCAATAAAATGTAATAATTATTTTAAAATCTGATTAACCTTCCATCTATCCCATTGATTTGTTGCAATGGAACACTAAGAGATGTTGTTTAGGTAGACCTCACACCTGTCCACCTTCTGGACCACTCTTTCTTCCATTATCCTAGTATATTCTCAGCATGTATGTATTTGCAATGCTATGACTGTGACCATTCCAGTTGTTGTTCTGCAGTTTTCCTGAAGAGATTGTGCTCCAGAAAGAGACAGTCTTTCATACTCTAAGTGCTTCAAACACAAAATATCATTTTCCAGAAACAGAAATAGCTTCAACAGAAGCCTTTGGAGCACAGACTGGAACAGGAACCAGCCCTTCCCTCTTTTGATTTGACAGGTAATAAACTATACATCCCTGAAACAGGAAGAGGGAAGCAAAAGTTATGCAAGCTAAAAAAGCCTGAATGTGAGGCCCAAACTCTGTGAACAGCTGGTGTTGAAGCACAGTAGTATAGTTGTTTTTCCTGAACACAGTCAAAGCTGCTGCTTCGTGCACTGCACAGTTAAGATGGATGTTCTCAGTAGCAGCCTTACAACCTAAATATATCAGATTCTCTGCAGCTAAACAAACAAATATATGGCAAAGAGAGTTGGAGTGATGGTGGGTCATATTTAGCAGCTCAGTTCCTTCATATGTTGTATTTCATGCCCAGAAGTACCTGCTGTTCATGCTCCTGTTAATGTCTGACAGCTAGAGTGCTAAGTGTACAAAAGCCTCTTCAGGGGGGAAAGGCTGGAAAGATTTTGCACTTTTTCTATGCACTGAATTTTCGGTGAAAGCACTGAGTGTGCACATAGGTCAGACAAAACTGAAGTTCTCTTTCCTTGACTGGTGACACAAGGAAGTTCACCAATTTTCTGAAAAGAGACCATGCTAAAAAAATAGTGGAGGACACTGAGTTATCATAAACTCAAAATAATTTCATACTGTATTTTGATTGGAATCTGCCTCATTGAGCCCACAGGATTGATAGGCATCAGGGAAGGAATTATGTTCTCTGTCAACTAAAATTATTCAAATTCAAAACAACGAGCCATTAGTTGTGTTCTTCTGAAACCCAGTTATGAAATCTGTGGAACTTTGTTTTGAAAATTCACCTAGAGCTACTAGCTGAATTAATTTTGAAAACTCATATGAAGTTACTAACCACAAAGAATTTTTGCAGTAAAAAGTGCAACTATAAGGAAGTTGAATAGTATCAGCCCTTCATGTTGCCCTGCAACTTCTAGCCAGTTTAGAAGTCTTTGTGACTTAGGTTATTTGTTTGGAAAAGGACTAATTTTAGGCTTTTGTCATACAGACAAAAATTTAGATCCTTGGTATCTGCCTGAGACCACTACATGATTAACTGAGAGAGGTACAGTGTTGCCCATGTTCAAATATGTGAATTGCCTGCTGAACAGGCATCACACACATCTGTGTCTGTATAACAAGGCCAATCCTTAATCAAGACACTGATAGCAGACCATGTTTCAGAATGAGCAGCTGTGAAATTTGATATTAACACCTATTTAGTTACTCTTAGTATTAGGTACTAGACTTGTGTTCCAAAAAATATGCCTTAAGTATACCTCATTAGCATCTCAGAGGAAGTAGGGAAGAAAACTATCACTGAAACGCTCAGGTGCTCTGGTGATAAATAAAACACCTGAAAAGAAATCAAAATTCTTCACTAACTTTCTTTGTATCACTTAATACCTGATAGAGCTGTTCTAGATTATCTGGGCTAAAGTAAAAAAAAACAAAAAACAAACAAAACCAACCAACCAACCAACCAACCAACCAACCAACCAAAAAACAAACAAACAAACAAACAAACAAACAAACAAAACAAACAAACAAACAAACAAAACACCTAACCAATACCAAAAAACAATAGATGGGTGGATAGGGAAAGGGGGCAAGGGAGATGGGCAGGGATTTTAGATTACATGAAGTGAAATTCTGCAGTTAACCGTGTGTTACAACATTTAATACCAACTTCAGTGAGTATGACTTCTTTGTCTTGATGTTACTAGAATGTTTTCACATTTCATGGAACAGAAAATAATACAAGCAAGTCAACTAATTCCCATGTTGGAGATGTAAAACATACATTTGAGATCATTCTATTAAGATTAAATGGATGGTTCAAACTCTTCACAATATGTAATAAATTCTGTCGACAAATACAAAGGAGAAAATGCAATGCCCCAACTTGTGAGCATTTATTACAGAAGTTAAATTTAGCTATCATGATATCATCGCACTTTCTTAGACTTTTCATTTACATATATGCAAAAATGTAGTAGGATTCTATCCTATATAAATTCATACTATAAACCATAGCTTTTTTATTTTAATACTACCTTACTAATCAAAACCTTACATTAAAATATTTAATTTGAAGAAAAAAAAAATTGCATGTAGTTTTGCACTTCTATTTCTGAAAGTGACAGAATAAATTTTCAGATTGCTTCAGAACTTGTGATTTGAATTAAATGCAACCAGAAACATGAATAACAGAACACATATAAATAGCACATGTGTAATCAGTACAAATATGTACCAGTCTGTTTCTTCAGACATGAGAACATTCCTTAGTATACCACAAGGTTACAGTAAGTAATAAGACATAAACCCCTAAGTACTGCTGATTTTGATGGATTGATCTCATCCCAGGAAATCCCAGGGAGAGGGCAAGCCTAATGTCTGCTATGAACATCCAGCTCACTTGTATCAAAATTGGCAGAAAATGCATATACCTTACAAGAGCATTTTAGTACCATGTATAAGACAGAACAAGTGTTTATAACACTCTACCCTCTTTAGCATCATGATCCATGAACATTTTGGTGGGATTTTTTAAATTATTATAGCTCTCTACTTCGCTACCTTTAAACTAATTTTCTGCTTAATTAGCTGCCATCTTCATTGTCTGGCAGACAATTCAAAGCCCTTGAGTGACTGCTTTCTGATCTGAAAACCTGTTAATATTTATTGCTTCTCATTTTAATATCTTACTTTTCATATGTTCATCTAGTGTATATAAAAATTATTTCAAGGATTAAGACTCATTTTGATTCAACTCAATAGTTGTATGTTGTCAATACACTGCCATGTTAGGTGGTGAAAGAAAAAAAACGTAGCTCCATGAACCTTGTAACTCTTTAATTTACATTTTTGTTAGCATTAGAAGTATATGTAATCTCTTTAGAACTGAATAGGTTTCTGCAGCATTTAGAATATATGCAATCTTTTTCTCCAATAATATTTTGCAAGACGAGACACTCATAGATTTCTCTACTTTCTTTTAAAGAAAAAAAAGTAAATTCAAACAAACTAGAAGCAAGAAGGAATGTAAACTATCAATATAAATATATCTTGTCAAAGACTCCTCTGAGTCATCCATTGAAAGCCCATTGCCAAGGAATTTCTGGTAGGGAAAACTTTAATCTCATGGTGAAATGCTTTCTCTCACCTGTGCCAAAACAAGTGGATATTCAGAGATGTGTCACAGACAGGAAATCTTCAACACAATCTTCTGACATGTTCCATCCACTCTACCTGTACTGTTGTATTCCTGAGGAAAAAAGAATTGAAGAAACATAGGGGTTCCCCCCAAGAAAATAACTCCTTTTATCTACTGCTACTAGTTGCTTATTCCCAGTTCTGGTGTCAGAAATTGAGGTTGCATTGACCAAGAAGTTTACTAATCAGTCCGGTCACCACCAGACTGTGATCTCCTTGAAGAGATCACACGGCACCTTTTTTGCATCCCACTCTAGAACTGCACTGTCAACTATGTTCAGTCATGACAAACATTTCTTACAGGTTTTGGTGCAGGCCAAACCATGTATTTCCGAGAAATATAAAGACATTATTTGTGAATGTCCAAGCAGCATTCTCAGTAGGTAGTTTGTGCGCAAATGTCCTTGTTGGAGGCTAGGGAAATGTAATAGTAGGGACATGTGTGTTTGTATGCAGAATAGCCATGCCAGATCACCAGTGAATGGTCCCAGAACCATTTAAGTGGTATAGACTAGATGTCCAGACAATAATAACAATAGTAATACAGTATTTTACAAAAAACTATTTTGAAGAAATAGCAACAGTCTTAACTGATCCTTGATTGTGATAGCAACCATGGTCAAGTCAGCATTTGGAATGATTGATACCTTTTTTTCCCCCCTTTATGACTGACTTTCTGCATCCTAGACCGAATTAGAATTTGCTTTAAATTCATAAAATATTGCACATATTTTGAATCCTTTCTAAAATATAGCTCCTGGATGCGTCTATGTTTATTTGTAGTTTAATAAAAACAAACTATCATCTTTGAATCAGGCCTTAAGAACTAACAATCTAAGGGGAAAATTATGCATCCTATCAAGTAAGTAAATATACTAAAAAATAATACCACTTCTGGAGAAAGTTTCACAGTATTAATATCAGCATCATTTTCAGTATCCATCAGCAAGCAAATAAACTAACACAAGGTTTAAAACCAAATGTATTTGATAGGAAACACAGGAAATCTAGATTAGAACACTCTTCTGGAACTATGGAAGGACTTGTATGGAACAGGAGAAGTATGTATGGGACACATGGGACCACTCTAGTCGAGAGAGTTCGGGAGAAAAAATACAATTCTCCAGTTGTGCTCATGTGGCAGTTGTAGCAGCAAAGATAACAAGTTTCCAATACTCCAGTTACTTATGCTCACTGGTGCAAAACAGGTTCAAACGAGAGTAAGCTCTGAGAGCACACCTTCCCCCAGTCCCACCGTCTTCATGTCTGTGGCCCTTCCATCACACTCCACATCCTAACCACTAACCAGGCTTAATTTTAAAACAGATAAAATTATTAAAGAGAAATTAAACTGCTTTGCTATCATTACATTATGTTGCTATGTTATGCTTCATACTTTACACAGGACCCAGTCCTTTACTGACAACCACTGCTGAAAATTCTGAATTCTTGAAAAATACTAAAAGGTTTGTGAACAGTTACAATAAGTTGTTTTTGTGAGATGAACTTTCATGATCCAGATTGTTCTCTTCCTACATGACTTCAGCTGATATTGCTGCGTCATGAAATGGTTCCCTGAATATATAAAGGGAGATTCATCACTGTGAGTCTGAGTCAGCTGATTTTTTTTGGGCTAAAGAATTCTAAATAATGATTAACCTTGGGGGGGAAATGAATATATTAATATTTTAACTACAGCTCTTCCTTTTCTCCTTATCAGCATGATGATTGTTTTCCTGTTGTTGCTGCTTTAATTAGATTTTAAATAAACTCTCCTTATTTTTAAGTTTATCAGTGATATCTTATAGAAACTGAATATATTATCCAGGTGACAGACAGGTTTCCACCACAGATGCATAAAATTGGTATAATTCTCTTTGTGTTTTTTATACTTTTTTGCCACATTTTAAAAGTTTTTTGTCAAGAAACTCAGCAGCGTGAACATTTAACTGAAACAGCAGATGACAATAGTAACATGAGGTACGTTGACTACAATTTTATCTAATGGGACAGCTTTAAGCTAAACTACGTTTTGAAAAATCATCCAGCAAATAATTTAACAGCAATGCTTTTTATCCACATTCATAGAAAACAAAAGCTCTGGACTTGGAATTGATAGAAAAAGACAGGCTGCTATTCTACTATATTTGAGCATACTTTAAAATTATTCAAAATACTTTCGCCCCAGTCTAGCAATATTTTCTGTTCTTTATTGTCTAAGAAATCACAAATCCATAAATCTTACTCCATTAGTCTTATCAGCCCTATGATAGTGATCATACGATTCAACAAGTGGTTCTACATTAGTCTTTGTCTTGTGATTGAATGAAATTAATAATGATAGACAATCTTGATTTAGAGGTGTCTAAAATGTCCCAGACCCCTAGATAAGTTATTACATTGATGGGTTGCTTTTATTGTTAAAAATGATTTTTTACTTTTTTTTTTTTCCACAGCCTTTGGAAAATAGGATGCTTTTGTCTGCTGAATTAAAGGCAGTATATCCTGTCTTCCCCCTAGGCTGGTGCTTAATGGTAAGTCATCTCTCCATCCTCAGCAAGACAAGGTAAACAAGTTGAACTCAATAGTTTTTAATAGAGCTGGAGTATAGTCTCTTGAAATGGGATCAGATGAATACTTTTCAAAAAATTTCTAAATAGGTACTCCAAAGTGTAAAAAAATCCCACCTAGATATATAACATATATCCTACTCAGTAGAGTGAAAAGGCCTGAAATTAAATAGCTGAGCATTTTTCATACACACTCATAGACAAATATTTTGAAAGATTTGGGTTGCCACCTGGACATTTGCCGACAATGCACACCAATGAATGATGGCTTTGTCAGGTTCCTGTTGACATCTGTATCCCCCTTTCACAACTCTGTGTCCAGAAAATCATCTGAGTCAACATAACATCAGACACTTACACATTTCATAATGCTGGTCAGAGACAGAAATTGAAAACAAAGACAATTCAGTGATGTATCCCTGTGGAGCTGAAATCATGAGCCATTACCTGATTTTTGTTCTCCCCATTTCTTTTTATTGTTTCAAAAGATTTTCTTTATATACAAGTCTATTTTTTTTCCCCTCAAAAAAGAAATTGAGCTATATTGCTTAGTAAGTACACTTAAAGTCACACAAAAATACACAAACTCTAACTACATTGCATCACAAAATCGTTTACAAAAGCTCAGAATAGATTTAGTTCCTGCTGATACAAGCAGTACAGGGATCACTACAGAAGTGTGATACAAATCTGCTGGTTTAGGCTCTTCTGTTTTGCAGGCATCTTACTTTAACAATGCCACAACATGAAGATTTCTCTTCTCCCTTTGGTCTTTGAATACTGTTGGTGGAATTGAGGATTAATCAGAATTGATGTTTCCGTTTTCTAGGATTTCTTTTTCTATAAAAAGTACTTTTTTATGTGTTCTGTCAATTTATTTGTTCAGTCAGTTTTTACAGCGTGATACAAAGAATAAAACAAAGTTTAGTTCCAAGTTTCAGACTAAAGAGGTGATAATCAAAGGTCAATACAAAAAAACCTACAGGTGATCAGAGACGAATGACAGTTCAAGGCCTCTCTGCCACTTTGTTGAAAAATTTCAGGATACTCTGAATGATAATCTAGATAGAATTTGTCAGATAACTGGTTTGTTCAGAAATATGGTGAAGGATCTGTGAATGAAATGGAAAAAAAAACACAATTGAGTCATGGAGCTGTTACAGCCTGTCATGCTGTTCTTCTAGGTAGGAAACTCTTAAGAGTTAACCCTGTGTCAGAAGCCACTACTTAAGTACCATTTCAGAGGATTTGCTCTCTCTAGGATTTACAGAGTTAGACTGAGTATCTGATTCAAGATCTGATATATAGAAAAGGTTCTACTTGTCAAGTAATTTAGCAGTAAGGTAAATCAGTATTCTGATACTTTAAAATGAGGAAAGTAAGATTAGGGGTTTTTAACCTGTGGTTAATATAATCTTATATTAGTTAGAATAGCATACTAGTACTCTGTGACATAAGAAAATCTAAGAGGTTTTTTTAACCACACACACGTAGGAATTTCCAGATCATTATTTAAAACATAAGAAAAATTATGACAAAAAAATACCATCGGTGCCTTGTCTTATTTTCATCATGTATAAAATAGAACCTTGTGTGCCTTAAAATATATAAGATATCCCTCTAAATACAGAATTAAATTCCAGAAACTCATATTAATTGATTTTTTTAATGGCATTAAAGTTACATTCAAAAATTGGGTATCCTTGAAAATATCTTTCTTGTACTTGAAAGACTTTGGTTTTTTGTTTTATATTTAGTTAGGATACAAAAAGTACATTTCAAAATAAGAGGTCATTCTCTTTTTTTTCATGTTTTGGTGGCTAGTGTTCCTGTTTTGAAAAATTTAAATGGAATATATTGAGCATTTACAACTTTATACAAAATTTTCTTAAACTGGAAACCTATTGAGCATTTCTTAACCTGTGAGGAAGGAGTACTTTAATTTTTTAATCATCTCTAATGAAGTTTAATTATTAAGCATATTTTGCAATAGTTTTGTCATCTGAAAATGTGTTCATCAATGTCAGTCAAATACGATCCAGCAAAATCCCACCATCTTTCAAGACATCTGTACATCCCATAAAGGTCAATGGGATTAAGGTTATGGACTATAATTACGAAAAATGGCAACTTGGGAAAGTCATATTTCTTTTCATTCTGCTCAGTTTTACTGAGGTCTCCAGCTGCCTAGCCTCTGTGTGTTCTCTGCTTCGTGACAAAATAAGGAGCCAACATTTTGCTTTGAGTGCAGACACACTTCATTGTCATTGTGACATTTAAAAGGCAATAGCCATTTTTAAAATGGCATTTTAACAAACGGCAAATCTGATCTCATGTTGTGAACAATAGCTGAGGAAAGGCAGTTGTGTTTTTTTTTTTCCTCAATGCTTCTAGTAGAGAAAATTTGAAACACTAATCTCTACCAATGAAGTAAAAAAAAAATCAGAGTGCAAAAAATAATAATTTGTTTTCGAAAATTTTATATTGCAATTTATCTGCCTCCTAGAAGCAAGAGAAGGGAAAATACAGTGTGCCTTCATGGATTGGAGTGAATGTAGAAAGGAAGGAAAGGACACAGAGTATATTTCTTCAGGGATTCACACAATTAAATTTGGTAGAGGACCAGGGGAATACAATTCAACAGTGACACAAAAAGAAGAAAATTGAAAGAGCTCAGAAACATTGCAGTGTAATCTGACTTGGGGTTACAAACTTCTCTTAGCACTGCGTGTTTATTAAATAGTGTAGACACACAGAAAAGTTAACAGTTCTTATGTGACTTCACTCATATTCCGTACTTTAATAGCATTGCCTTCCTCTGAACACCATAAAATGTGTTGTCTTCTTAAGGGAAAATTTCTGGTTTTTATAGTTTGTTTCTATGCTAACTTAAAAACTGCATTCCTATAACTGAAACTCATCCTAAATTGTCTTTCATACTTTCTTTTTTTCTCCACTTTAGGTCACAGTTATTTGGAAAACTCTTGTTTGTATGAAAAGATTTATAAGCAGAGATACTTTGTCAGTTGTGGTAGAATATAAGATTCTCGATCATTTTGATAATAATGTACTGTATTTATTTCCAGTAATGTTTCAAATTTTCCAGGTTTTTAATTAATTTTATAACTAAATAAATGCACATTTTCAGTTCCTTTTTTTTTTTTTTTAATTTATTTTTAATTTTGAACTGAAATAAATGGAGTAAAGATACAAGAAGCAAAGTAAGTCACATTAGAAAATATTGTATTGTTTGGGTAGATTGGTTTAAGGAAAGATAGTGTACATAGAAAATGGCAGGCTAGACCCTAATGTATGAAGAAGTTGCATTTTACAAACAGGGAAACACATCAGAGCATGGCAGGAGGTCCCTCTGAAGGAACATAGTTCGTTTTTACTGAGTTTTTGCCTAATGGTGCTGCCTCTTTAAACATCAACACTGTATTAGTCACAGGAAGGAGTACAGGTTGCAGATCAGGTCTGCTGGCTCTTCTCTGGTGACTACACATGAAGGATGTTCCTCTCATCCAAGTAATTCAGAAGGTGACAAATATTACAGATGCTGAATTTATGTGAATGCTTGCTCCCTGTTTATTAACTCATCAATCTCGTGAGAAATAAAAGGACCAAACAGTGAGGCAAGTGGGCTTTTCTTATCCTGTCAGCTCAACATGGTCTAAAAGTAATCAATATCTATAATTACTAAATCCTTCCAGGATATTTTAACCCTTCTTAAGTAGTTTACTTCCACATCTTGCAGGTTGATCAAATCCAAAACTAATTAGAAAGAATGAAGTTTTAATTACTGCACTGGTGCCTTTCATTTATTCCTCAGTCTTACTAAAATTGGTTCTGTCATAATGGCAGACTGAATGTTGTTTTTTTTCTTTTTTAATTTGATGAATTAATAGAATTTGCTCTGTAGGAAAGCATGAGTAAAGCAGATAAGCATGAAATATGCAGAGATGCCCTGAGAGAGGAAGGGTTATTTTTGTCATGAAAGTCTCTTTTTATTTTTATTTACATATACTTATCTGTGTGTGTGTATGCATGTGTGTGCATATGTGTTCACATTATTTTAAGAATAATTAGAAATATTTATTAACAACAAAGATTTTTAAAGCCTCAGGCCTCAGTGTAAGTAAAATTCCCACAAACATTCAAAATGAGACACAATTAAAACAAATAAAAACAAACAAAAACAATGACAACAGGAAAAATTAATTCCCTCATTTTGGAGAGAAAAATTGACTTCAAATAGACATTATACACTGAAAAATAAGACACAAAAGGAACAAATATTTATTTTATTACCATTTTGCTTGATTTCTAAAAAAAAAATATATTGTACTTTTAAGATTCATCCTGGAAAAAAGATTATACACATGATTTTTCCTATTCATTCACATTCCTTGATTAAAGTAGTCTTACTTTTCATTTCTAACCTGTAGGAAAAGAGTCTCCAAGATTCTTTTGAAAATCTCACTTTGCAATTAATAGACTAGCTCAATAAATTTAATGTTGGATTTTAGTTTGAATCAGCTGAGAGTATATTTGAATAAATTATTGTAGATGCTATATTAGGTAGACTAACAATTTAGTCCTTTCAAATTAAAAATACAAACATTGCGAGTAGCTTTCCACAGACACATGCAAAGATTAAGTTTGATATCTGACCTCTGGATCAGAAAGAAACTGTTGATTTCTAAAAATATTGTCTAGTTGGGTACATTTTTCATGTCATTATTGTTTTTTAGGGTGACTTGTGCTTATTGAGTTTTGAGTAAACAATTTGTTCAACACAGATACTTTAAATTAAGAGTTAATATTAATATGGTTTTTAAGTCTGAACTTATTATGGGAATATTATTTGTCAAATTAATACTGTTATTTCTATACATGGAACAATATGCTTGGTAAAAGCTTTTTAAACAACTGCATTTGTGTGTCTTGCTATTTTTTTTAGAAGCCTTAAGCACAATATTTTCACTTTATAACCTAAAATCAATGTGTCAGAAGATGGCCAAACAATGGATAAGGAGAGTTCTGGTAATTTTTTCATGTAGCGTAATTGACTTATTAATCACTGTAGAAGTTATTAAAAGAATAATAGTTATGTATACCCTTGACATATAGAAAGAGTAACTACAGGCTAAAAGTCTACTGCCAAAGGGCAAAGACTTTATGTTGTTGTTAGAAAGACTTAGAATTTATTCACATTGACTATTCATATGAGTATGGCTTGATACCAGAATGTCATTCATATAGGCTGCCATCCAAAACCGCAGATGTCAAACTGACCCACTGAGATGGAAGATTTGTTGGAGTTTTTATGTAAAGTCCTGTTGTGAGTAGAATTACTCGTTTTATGTTGAAAAGTCTATTCAGTGGCAATTTTAGGTGTGGTTGAAGTCTTCTATTAAGGTTGTTGTTTATCTTCTTCTGTATATAATTTTATAACTCTTATGAACAGAAAAACAATGATTTTGTATGACTTACTATTATCTTTCCCACATTTGAAATGTTCCTGTATATCCCTGCTGTTTTGAGCACCTTTTATTTCAAGAGCTATTTAAATAAATAATGCTGTGATTTTTTTTTTTTTTTTTTTTTTTTGCAGCACATAACAATTCTTTTCTTTTTCTCTCATTTTATATTGAGAAATTAATCATTGTGATATTGTGTCCACTAATCTCTACAGGGCTTCACTCCCATTTATATTCTGGTAGGTTTATGCTTCTTTTGTATGTAAAAGATTTACAACAGAAAAATACTAACCAAATTGTACTGTAGATTATTTTCTGGTACAAAATGCTTTTCATTTTGTAATTCAGTAATCTAATTAACAAACCACTTAAAAATAAATATGCTGAGGGCTGAAGAACAAAGTATTTAGAGTTGGACCAAGCTGCTTTTATGAAGGTTTTTGATTTTTGGAAATTTTTATTGCAAAACATAAGACAATTTTCTTGATTTCACAGACAGAACAACCCTTTCATGATTTTTATATAATAAGATAAATAGAAAGATAGCAAGTAGGTCAGATAAGAGATATGAGATTGAATGTCAAATATACCTGTTTCAAAAATATAAGACTTACTTTGGGAACCACAGACAAATCCATGAGGATAAAATATTAAAACAGTAGAAAGAAGTTGCATGCACTGCTCCAACAAGAGACCCACTACGGGTCAAAAGTGAAAAACATTTCTTGAAATAGCTAACAGAGCATGGAGGTGGATACATATCAAGTGGGTAGCGCTTGTCTTCAGGGACTTTTTATAGAGCTAGGTAGAAACTCAGCATTCTGCTTTACTTCAGGGGCCTTCTTGAGTTCAAAGAACTTCACTGGCTTAATTTATTGTTTCCTGAATTAACATACATATCAATAAAACACTGCAAAATCATGCAGAAAATAGCACAAAATCAGATTCTTCCATGAGTTCTCAATCAACTTTCTTCCACTTTGGTCATAAATGTGTCATTCTTCCATGTATATATATATGAGTGTGTGCGTGTGTGTGTGTGTGTGTGTGAGAGTGTGTGTGTCTATAAGTGTGTGGGTATACAGAGTAATTAAGTAATAATAATTGAAGCCTCAGCCACACCTTAATGAAACCAACAAAAATTCCGATTTTTTTCCCAATGTTTAAGTAAAATTTTAAAGGTCAAAATCAGCTGATCTCTAAAGGAAGGATTCTATCTTGTTTTGTTTCAGCTGCATACGAGTTCTGTATTTCTATTTCTGAAAAACTGGACTGCTCAAGGACAAGTGGGATTGTTTTCTTTTTAGTGAAATGAGCAAGCTGTGAAAAAAAATCATCCCCTGTGATATAGCTGCTGCCAGTTTGGAGAATTGCTACAAATGGCAGTATATGCATACAAGCCATTTCCCATGGTGACAGTATTATCTCTGAAGATATACCAACTTAGCAGCATGCATGGGAACTTAATACATGGGGTGAAACTGACTGAAGCTCAGCCCTACAAACCTGGAGCCACCTTTCCAGTACAAGGGAAATTTTTTTTTCAGGCAGAAAACAACCTACATGTGTGTTCTTCTGCACGTATGTGTGTGTGTGGTGGGTGAAAGGGATGTTCTGGAACTTATTCTAAGAGTCAAGGCTCAAAGTCAGGATAGAAAATCAGAGATTCTCAGGTTATTAATTGGAACCTCTCTGTATTAAACAGGAAGTTTAAAGCCAAAGCGTAAAAGAAGGCAGAGATCTCTGTGTGTGTGTGACATAATCTTTCTGGGTTTGAGTAACCTCAGAAGACAGAGATGAGTAGAGAGTCCATTAGGTAGCTGAGAACTAAAATCTGTAGCTGAAGTTGAGGCACGTTAGATATGAGGGTTCAGAGAGGGTCTTAGAAGCAAAACCAAAGCACTGAAATTGTTTTCTGTTAATGCTTTCACTATTTTTTTTTTTACAAGGTTTTTTCATTTCTGAATTTGATTACTTCTCAGGATTCATTTCACCTTCGGTCCCTTCCGATACATCACAATGAAGTTTCTTTTTGCAAAATACTAGTGAAAACAAAAGTGTCATCCCTCATCATAGTGATTTTTGTTTATTTGTTTTAAGCTAATGACAGAAATGTCAGAATTACCTGGGAGGTTTTGCCAGGTTTTGTTCTTCTATTGTTTTAATTTAAGAGGGAGTTTAAAACACATTATTGCATAGTCAAATAGATGGTAGAACATGGAATATTTTTATTTTTTTTTGAATGCTCCTTAATACATTCAAAACTGTCTGATAACTTTACCTTCATAATATCTACTTTGCTGGGTACTCATAATTAGAGAACCTATACATGTGAAGGGTGTACATCTTGACCCTGGAAGTAAAAGAAAAGGTAAAAGTGAAGCAGTTCTATGAATATGAAAACCCCATGGAAGTTTGCCAGTACCAAAGGTGGCCTACAAGAAAGCTGGGCATGTAGTGACAGGACACGGGGAAATCACTTGAAACTGAAATAGGGTCTATTAAGATATTAGGAACAAGTTCTTTACTGTGAGAGCCGTGTGGCACTGGCACAGGCTGCCCAGAGAAGCTGTGGTTGCCCCATCCCTGAAGTGTCCAAGGCCAGGTTGGATGGAGGTTTGAACCAACCATCTGGTCTAGTGGAAGATGTTCCTGCCATGGCAAGGGAGTTGGAACTAGATAACCCAAAACAATCTATGATACTACAATTTTATCAAATTACAGAATTTTTCAGTGCCATTTATGAGATGTTCACATACACATGCACATATACATTATATTATATTGATATAATTATATTATTAATTCAGACTCTACTGCCAAAAATAGTTTTCTTCTATTGCTCTTGTCTGGAGGAAATGGGAGCTGGTCAAGAAAAAATCCTTTGTGTCTAACAAACTACGGTTTAGGTTTAAGCATAAAATAGTACGCTTCTAATACTTAAGTAAGTGTCTTGCTGCATAAAGAAGCAGGGTTTATTCTTTTGTTAAATGATGCTAAACAAAGTTCTGTGGGGGTATATAGGATCTTTAAGATCACTTCAAACCTAAAACATTCTCTGACTCTGTGAATCTTTTGTTTGAACTCAATCCTTTGAGCTTTCTAAAGGGAATCAGTCTAAAAGTTGTTGTAACAGAAGTCTGTACCTCAGCACAGTATAGAGCTGTACTGTGAAACAAATGTCATGTCAGAGTCACCCTGACAGTTGCTTCTGAATTCCTTGAACACCAACATTATTATTGTGTGGACATCTGACTGTACAGACCAGTCACAGTTTTAAATTATCAGCTCTTCAAAGCTGCAACAGGACAATTGGTAAAACATATCAATCAGACCACCTGCTGAGACTTTGGCTTTTTATTCTTTATTCAGCTCAGGCTGTTACCTTTGTGAGAATAATACTGATCACTGGCTCAAAACTTAATGCTTTTTTCATTTTCCTTTTTGAGGAGCAAGGCAGGGTGAGTGCAGGTGGTAAGCCCATCTCTACAGGGAACACAGTGTTTCAGCAAAGTGCACTTACCCAGCTTTATGTTTGAGAAAGATGAATATAGTACTTTGCTTTCAGGACAAGTCAGAACCATGCATTCTAAAAATAGTAGGACATAAACTGAAATCAATGAGAAAGTAAGTAGACTTTTATATAAGCATAGTGAAAAATAAATATATTTGTCCTAAAAAAACCCTTGTTCTAGTGCCTCACCACCCTTACAGTAAGAATTTCTTCCTAACATCTAATCTAAACCTATTGTCTTTCAGTTTGAAGCCATTCTTCCTTCTCCTGTCAGTATATGTTCTTAGAAATAGTCTTTCTTTGTCTTCAGGTACTGGAAGGTTGCAATTAGGTCACCCTGAAGTCTTCTCTTTTCCAGGCTGAACAATCCCAAGTCTCTCAGCCTTTCCTCATAGGAGAGGTGCTCCATGTCTCTAGTTATCTTTGTGGCTTCCTCTGCACTTGCTCCAAGAGGAGGTTCCTGTCCCTCCTGTGCTGGGACCCCAGAGCTGGAGGCAGCCCTCCAGGTGGGTCTCACCAGAGCAGAGCAGAGGGGCAGAATCCCTTCCCTCCACCTGCTGCCCACCCTGCTTGGGATGCAGCCCAGGACACGCTGGGCTCTGTGGGCTGTGAGTGCCCATGGAGGGCTCATGTCCAGCCTCTCACCCACCAGCTCCTTCAGGTCCTTCTCAGCAAGGCAGCTCTTTATCTGTTCATCCCCCAGCCTGTGTTGATATTGAGAATTGCCCCAACCCAGATGCTGCACCTTTCACTTGCACCTCATGAGATTGCCATGGGCCCACTTCTTAAGCTTGTCCAGATCTGGATGGCATCCCATCCTTCAGGTGTGTCAACAGCACCACTCAGCCTGGTGTCATCTCCAAACTTGTTGAAGGCACACAATCCCTTCACCTACATTATTAATGAAAGATATTAATTAACACTGGTCCAAATACTGACCCCTGGAAGGCACCACTTGCCACTGATGTCCATCAGGACTCTGAGCCATTGATTGCTACCCTCTGGATGGGATCATCCAACCACTTTCTTATTCATCTCATCAAATGCATTTCTCACAATGTGCCTTAGGAGTGTTTCCAGGAGGATCTGTTCCATGATGTTCCCAGGCACAGAGGTCAGGCTGACAGGTTTGCAGTTCCCAGGGTTCTTCTCTCTACCATTTTTAAAGATAGGTCCAATGTTTTTCCCTTTTCCAGTAAAGTGGGTCTTCACCTGACAATCATCACTTTTCAAATATCATGGAGAGTGGCTTGGCAATTACATCAGCAGTCCCTTAGGAAGCTGGGATGTATCTCATCAGATCCCACAGACTTATGTACATTTAGTTTCTCAGGTGGTCATGAACCTGATCTGTACTTACAGTAAAGAGAAAGAACAGAACCTCACAAACAGCTGCTTCAGTTATTTCTTCTGATGTAGTGAAACCATAGCACTTGCTAA
>JAWWLT010000092.1:15095631-15106472 GCA_035040995.1 Premnoplex brunnescens | reverse complement strand
TCAACAAGTTCTTACACTCAATTTAATAGCAAAATGCAGAACCAAAGTGAGCATATATAACTAAAGTGAGCATATATAACCAAAGTGAGCATAAGTATACTACCTAGCAACCTAATCTGCCCATTTTTTTTTCAAAAATAACTTTGTAAACCCACTGAACAAATGTTGAATTTATTTTTCTTATTTTTATAATAGTCCTTCTCAGTTTTGTTGTTTTCATGGCAGAGTGTTGGTAAACGGGGAGTTTGTAGTGCTGTCTTTGGTGAAAAGACATTGGGAGCTGCCTCAAAGTCATTCAGAGCCAGTTCCAGACAGCTCCTAGATTGGTCCCAACACTGCCCAAAGCTGAGTCCATCAGTGGTGCCTCTGTGGTAATGTATTTAAGAAAGGGTAAACATTGCTGCACAGCAGCTGAGAGAGAAAGCGAGAAAAACGTGAAACAGCCCTGCAGAAATCAAGGTCAGAGAAGAGAAGAAAGAAGTGTTCCAGGTGCCAGGGCAGAGATTCCATGGAGAACACCATGACAGAGCAAGTTGTCCCCATGTAGTACATGAAAAACCATGTTGAAGCAGATATCAAGCATTCAGCCTGACTGATATGGAGATAATGTTCCCCACAGCAGCCCCCACAGTGCTGTGCTGTGCATGGGTGGCTAGGAAGGTGTTGATAACACACCAGTGTTTTGGCCACTGCTGAGCAATGTTCCCAGAGAATAAACACCACCCCTACTACATCCTCCCTCACCAGGAGGCTGATGGTGGGCAAGATCTTGTAAGAGAATGTAGACAGGACAGCTGACCCAAACTGACCACAGCGATATTCCATATCATATGATAGCTGCTCAGAAATAAAAGCCAAGGGAAAGGAGGAGGATGGAACCACTACTTTTGCTTTATTTAATTACCTGTATCTTGATCACAATTTTTGCCTTTCCTTCTTACTTTCTGCTCCAGTCCTGAGGAGTGGAGGGATAGAGCAGGTTGGTGGGCATCTGTCACACCACATATCCATACTGCATATGCTGGAGCAGTCTGCTCCTGAAGGTCTGTATTTGATAGAAAACACTCACAATTCAAACAATAATAATATTATTATAATATATATATTATTATAATAATAATAATAGCTGCAGCCCATGGAAAGGACTCACAACGGAGCAATTTGTCAAGGTCTGTACCCTGTGAGAGGCAACCCATGCTAGAGCAATGGAAGGGTGTTAGGAGGAAGGGGTGTCAGAGATGATAACTGGTCCCAACTCTCATTCCCCATTCCTCTGCACTGCTTGTCAGGAAAGAGGTAGATGAGTCAGGAGTGAATCTATACATGAGAAGAAGAGAGAAGTAGTGGAAACATGTTTTTACTTTTGTATTCATTTCTCACTATTCTACTCTGTTGTTAATTGGCAATAAATTAAATAAATCTTCCCCAATTTGAGTCTGTTTTATCCATGACAGTAATTGATAAGTAATCCCCCTCTCCTTTTCTTAACACACATGACTTACTGTATTTTCTCTCCTTCCCATGCTCAAGGGAATGAATGAGAGCAGGCAGCAGGCCAGAGTTAACCCCATTCACTGATTCAAACAAACAAAAAAAAGCAACAAACAAACAAAAAAATGCTCTTCCCATAACCACCATGAATGATCCTCAAAAGCACTTGCTTGTCGCCCACCTGTAATTAAGCTCTGTAATAATCCAGACCATTAAGAAAAATTTTAAGATAAAAAAGAGTTCTGTTTTTACTAAAAGCATGTCCACTTGGGACTTTTTGATTCCTTTCCCACTAGACTTCAGGACTTGGCTCCAGGTGTCCACGAACTGCTGTTATTAATCCCTAAACTACCAGAGAACTCTTACTCTTCAACTCTTCACTGTGGGTGAGGATTGGTTTTCTAGAATTCCCACTGTCAATGAGATAATGATTTAACGTGCTTTATCTGTGGTATTTTTAGGATCCTGTACCCTTATAGAATGGTGTTTTATACCATCTCACAGAAGAATAAAGTTTACTTCTTTATTTTTATGCAGCAAGACACATAAGTACTAAAGCCTAATATTTTATGCTTAAACCTAAGCACATGCAGTTTGTTAGGCATGAGATATTGTTTCTTGAGCAGTCCCCATCTACTCCAGGCAAGAGCAATAAAACAAAATTATTTTGACAGCAGAGTCTGAATGATTAATATATTATTATGTGTGTGTATGTATATGTATATGCATACATTGCATTGAAAACCATAATTTTGAGGCTATCTTTTTCTCTTCATAGTGGAGCAGCACATACAGATTTTTCCATTTAGGTCCAAGTAAGTGGTAGCACCCACTGAATCATGTGGAAATGAGGAAATATAAAAAGCTGCCCATCAGAAGACATTTGCAGAGCACAATAATGCACAGTTTTATTTGTCCTGCATTACAAGCTTGCAAATCCTTGCACACTGACTTCCTATACATGTGCAAGCTATCTCCTATTGACAGAGCACAGCCAAAAGCACCTGTGTGCTGCTCCATCACAGCTCTGCACACACAGGTCTGTTTGCAAGCATCTTACTCAGGATCCCAAGTTCATTTCAGGACCTTCTTACCCTTCATTCTGTTTTCCACATGTTGTTGCAGCTACTTGAAACAGAGTTTCAAACCTGGAATGTCAGCTCATAAAATGAATGTGTTTTGCTGTGTTTAGCTGCCCTGACACCGTATGTATGATCTGACTGAGAACCTCATCCAGCAACCCATACTGCATTAAAAGAGGACTTTATTAGACTTCATGGTTGTTCCATGGGAATGTATAAAGTATCACATATTTTTATCTAGACACTAGCAGAAAACAGAAAACCCTATAAAGCTTACAGAAGATTCAAAAGTCTTTACAGGAAAAGATCAGAAAGGCTTTTTATAAGCTCTCATACATGATGTCACAGGATTGGTAAATCTAATAACATATTTACGCTTTTTTTTTTTTTTTAATTTATGTCCAGAGATTTGATTTTTGTGAATATATCATGTTTAGTAGTTACCTTGCCTCCATGAATATGACAGGATTTCACCTTTTTTATTCTTAAAGATTGGTTGGGTTTGTTTTTGTTTTGGTTGGTGTGGGAGGTTTTGGTTGTTTTGAGGTTGTTTTTTTTTGTTTGTTTTGAGCTATTCCTCTTAAAAGATGATTAAACAGATATTACCTGATTAAAATGTTGCAATTCTAATTAAAAAAAAAAAAAAAAAGTCTCTGTAGGTACTGGCAAGGGATCTGAGCTGTATGTGACCAAGTTCCAGATCTTCATTTCTCTCCCATTTGTTGGTCTAGCTACTGTCTGCTTTGGGGTAGCTTTCTACCACTTAGATTTTACAAGAAACTCTTCACTGAGGAAACCTGTCAAAGATGCTACCTTATGGTAATTTAATTGAAAAAAATCCTAGCTGTATTCCAATACAGTTCTGATAAGACTGACTTTCTGGAATCCTTTGGTAATTATTTTAAAACAGAGGTTTTCATTTTAAAAATAAAAACCATTGTCTCATGTTCCGCATACAACAACAAACAACAAAAGGACTATTATTTCACTTACACATGCATTAATCATTTTCTGTAATGAACTGTTACCTGTTGTTCATTTTTAAGGCAACTGAGAAAGATAAGATGTCAGTTTCAGGACCAATAAGATATGGGCAAGGCAGTTCAGTTTATATCCAAGCAAATGACCGCATGATGAATATGTATAACATAGTAGTTCAAAATAACCTCTTATAATATATGTGTCATTTATTCATCAAATGAGGCAAAAAGCTGTGGTTCAGATCGCAGAAAACTTTTCCTTTGGGTCTATGCTTAAGGCATTATTCTCATTCAGTTCAAATACAGAGCAAGGGTTGTGCATATATATGCTTGTATAGTTTCAACTATTATGCTCTAAGTGTCCTAGAAATACAGTTGTTTATCAGACTTAATATAAGGACCAGCCAATCTCTGTGTAGTCACCTCTCCTGTCTCCTTTGTTCTATTTATGCATCAGAAGTAAAACTTAGTTTAACAGGTAAATATGCACGTGATTCTTAAATCTGTAGGGTATTTTTTAACTTGTCTACAATATGTAAAAAAGACACACATTCAGTCTCCATTTGAAAATATTTACCTCTCACCTAAAAAAAAAGTAAGTAATTACTCATGTTTTATCCCAATATGCTGGTATTTCCAAACCTGTAAGTCTTCAATTAATGGCTACCACATTTCATTTATAGACACTAATCTAGAAATTAAAGTTGTTTTTCTGCAAACAGAAATTACTTTTCTACTGCTTCTTGCATAAGGTTATCAAGATGGGTGACTCGCACAGATAAGAGAACAAGATTTTTCAAACCTCAAGGTATTTGGTGATTTGATCTGGTGTGACCTCTCAAAGTTTCAATTCCTCTAATTTAAATTCTTATAATTTCAAAGATGATTGAACCAGTAAAATAACGTGTTCTTACAAGATAAGAAAAAGACTCTTTAATTAAGGATGAAATATTGCTAAAAAGAAGAGCTGGCATCTATAACTAAATATACTGCTCAATAAATATGATTTATACGTAAAATCACTATATTTTTTTCATTACTATATTGCTTTTCATTTGTCTTCTTTGCATTTTCATAGCAAATCATGTACCTTAATTTCTATTACTATTCCAACAACTGTTTGTCTATGGAAGTGAAAGCTTCTGTTACACTCCTCAGTGGCATGTGGTCAAGATGGTATTTGTCATGGAACTAAACTTGCCTAACCTCAGTAGACTCCTACATTTCAATTTCTAAATTGCTTATTTTCACCTCGAGTTATTGGAGCTGACAATCTGCTGATACAGGAAAAGAAAATAATAGGTTTGGGGAAGATTTTACAGATTTTTCCATAGCTGAACATTGAGATTCCTTCCAATCTATGCTTAGGCACATGGTTGAAGTATCTGCATCAAGGATATTGGCATACCATTGTTCCTTGCAGAGTAGAGGATACTGGAAATTATTCTTGCTTGTAGAGGAGTCTAGTTAGAAATAAAAGATAGTAATTACAGTGCTAGTTTATGCACCTCAATTACATATCTAAAGTTAAATTAGGTAGATCCAAGCTCAGATCCACTACATCATATCTCAGTGCAGACAAAAAAGTACTTGCAACGTTCCTTGGAGAAAATTTTGGTGCACATTTAACTTATCAGGTAATCAGCTTCACTTTTATCTGTATTTTCCATTATGAAAATTATTCCTGATATTCATATAAGAACGAAAGACATTTTTCCCAGTGGATTGGTATCTTCCTTTCTTACATTGTCTTAGAGAAGTAATAGAATGCTTAACATATGAGTTGCAGGGGCTCTTTGTTGGTTGGTCTTCACATTTTTAATTCTATTCATCATATTATTATCCTTATGCAGTGCCTTTCAAAGAATCACAAGACCCTGTATTATTTTCTTAATGATATATTATACTGTACAGTTCATTCTTACTAACCACCTAAATGGATCCATCTGTAAATCAGAACATACAGAAAATACAAAGTGGCACTTCTCAAGCTTAACAAAGTATAATATATGCTGTCAAATTGAAATCTAATAGGGAATGAAAGTTAATATTCAGATTCTTACATAGAAGTGTTATGAATTCTAATAGAAGCACAATTATTTGGAAAAATTCAGAGGTGTTTTCCTCATCCTTCAAAAATGTAAATATGACTGTTTCACATGCTGTCAGAAAGGCTTTGAAATACATCAGTGCTGAAATACAACAGCTAACTCAAAAGTGTGAGATGTAAATCCAAAGTTACAAAATCATTTCCAGAACAGAGCACTCTTTGGGCTTGAGTTGGACAGAACTTTCTGACATCAATCTGTGTGAGATTTCCAAGAAACAAATGTTGATTACAATCCCTAAATAAGAGAATTCAAACAAATTTCTGACATATTCTTCCAGAAGAAAAGCAGCAACAGCATAAATTGTGCACAAATATTGATTTAGTATTACAAAAATTCTTTGAAGTTCAATATATTAAGAAAGTCGGTAATGAAAATATAAGGCAGAAAAGGAGGATGAATATCTAAGATTATCTTGAGACAAGTACGAAGAATCAAACTCATTTATATCCAACTTGCATTGTATATATTTTAGTTTTTCCTCTAAACTTTTCTAGAAATTTCATTTAATTTGAAGTTATGAACAGCACAAAAATTCTAGATATCAATGCTACTCCAAATCCATTTTGCTATCTAGATGTGAAATAATATTTTATGCAGACTTACACTAGTTATACAGGGTTTGTTGGGGGTTTTTTGTGGGGTTTTTTGGTGTTTTTTTGTTTGTTTTTTTTTGGGTTTTTTACATAAAGCTTTATTTAATTTAAAATAGTTATTTTAAATATAAGAGCAAAATTTAAATTGATCTGCACATTGAATTGATTTCTCAGATCCTTGACAGATGTAACTTGAAAGATTTCTAATAGATGATGAAACAAACACTGAACACTGCAGATAATATAAAGAAACAAATATATGACAAATATATGACAAATATTTGACAGTGTTTGTCAAAAATCAGTTCAAGTAATTGCTTTCACACAGACCTGTAAAACCTATGTCTCCCGTCTCCTTCCCTACTTTTTTTTTTTTTTTTTTTTTTGGTTAAATTCTTTCCCCTGAGATTGGAAACATCATTACATTGCTGTAGTGGCAAACTGTGTGTGTGTACAATAGTCTTAAGGCCTGGCCCCTGACAAGTGCATTTTCTTGGTGCCATTATAAATCAGTGTAGTGTCTCAAGCAGTATTTATCAGTCACCACCAGTGCCATAAGCAGAGACTTACATGGTAACAAGATGCTCGTCTCTTTCACGCAAGTGTTACATCAGCTTCAAGGAGCCGGCATAATCCCAAGGGAAGGAACCGGACTCAGTGCAGAGGCAAGTTCTGGAATAGAGGGCAATATCCAAAACCAGCCATTGCCTCCTGATCCCCATTTGTCAAACTTCTGTAATGATTAGGTGTAAGACATACTTCTTTCATCAAAGGTTTATATAGACCATTTATTCACATTGCATTCATCTGTTCTCCATTTCTCCAGTGCTAATTTTTCTTTACACTCAAGTGATAAAATTGTAAATTGAGGGTTTGTAAAATTAGGATTCTCATCTCAGAATAAGCTACATATAGGCTTTTTTTTACTGACAAGATACATGATTCTTAACCTATTTACTCAATGAAAATTAACAAGTTCTTTTAACAGTATTTTAATTCCATTTCTTATCAAATAAATACTATGCTTAATCTACATTTTATCTCCTTTATGTCTCTTGTTGCCTAAATACTGATTTCTTAAGTTTTATTTTGACATTGCAGAGCTGCCTCTATCACTATAAGAAATATAAGATTTATAGTAATAGTTATACATAATTCAGGAACAGAGAAACATCAGTGGGTTTTGGAAAAGATACCAGCAAGCCCTATTGCAACATTCTCAAAAATCAGAATAATTCCTCAAAAATGTGCCTTTTTTTTTTCTTTAAATTTCTGCTCTTACTGGAAGAAAATTTGACAGCGCATTGTAAATCTGGTAGAAATTTTTTAAACTGTGAATACTAGTACTAGTAAGCTGGTGGTGAAACTTTGTTTTCTATGTTTCTCACATACATGCTGTCCTACTACTAAATTTCTTTAAACTTATTTGCAGATGAAGAAATTTTGCCTTTTTCCATTCCTCAGCACTGTAATTCAGCTGGAAAGATCCCTATTTTTTGATGGCACAGAATCTACATTTAGAGTAGAGTTTCAAAGTTATGCAACCAGTTGGTCAAAATTACAAGAAAGAAAGTTTGTACAGAGCCTTCCTTCTTTTTCCCAGTCTTCTGCCACTGCTACAGTTGTTGGGATACCTGCTCAATCAGGCAAAAATTAAGTGGTTTGTCACTATTGGCTTTTTTCTCCAGGATTTTTTCTCCTTGCTGCCAAAGATCCCATGCTCTCTAGCAAACATGAAAGCTACTTTGACACAATTAAAAATGGTTATTCTGAATTTAGTGTATTTTATATTTTTCTCAGAACTGAGTTTGGTCCTTAAAGAAGAAAAAGACTACTGTTTGTTTCACTTGCTGCCATCTCTCAGCAATAGACAAAAGAGAAAAAACTATATTATGAAATGAAAACTAAAAAAAAAAAAAAAAAAAACCACAAAAAAATCCCCATAGTATGAGAGAAAATCTTACTTAACTTATTAATATCTGATCTTATTTAATCTTTTTGAGTTAGGTCTATGGGCAGTGCTGCTTGAGATACCTCCTTTATGCATACCATTATAAACATTGGTCATTTCAGCAAAATTGAGATAAAAAGCTCTTTATAAACTACTTTTTTCTCATGAAGATCTGCCCCCTGAATTAAGATCTGGATTCAGGGGCCCATAAATAAGATCTTCCCTTATTGTGAGACCCTCATTTCTGTAGGGAAAACATATTATCATATAAATATATTGGCATATGTTCATGTGAATTTCTGAACATATTTTCACTTTTGTGTTTCCTTCAAATAAATGAGCATCACAACCTTCTCCCTGACAGAATTTCCAGATGCAGAAAATAGTGAGTTTCTGGACTAGTCTGATAGCAAAACTACTGCTATAAGAGAGTGGAAATATTCATATGTCTGAGTTGGTGAAGGGTTTTGAAACTTGTTCTTTCAAATTATGCCAGGAACTGGAGTAGTTTGAATATTGTCTATGTCTTCTTATGTTTTTCTTGTTTTGTTTGGTTTGGTTTGGGTTTTGATTTTTGTTTGTTTGTTTGTCTGTTTGGGTTTTCTCTTTGTTTTTGGGTTTTTTGGGGTTTTTGTTGTTGTTGTTATTGGGTTTTTTAGTTTGGTTTGGTTTGATTTTTTTGTTTGTTTGATTGTTTTTCCTCTCCTGGACTAAAACTACTTCAAAACCTGTCTGTGGTACAACTATCTTAAATTGGTTCTTCTCTCTTTGATACTCAGAGATGCTTTGTGTCAACATTTGGCCATTTTTCCTACAGGACTAACAAGACTACTTTTTGGGTCTTACAGCTTCTTCTAATGAGTTTTTGCTTGGAATATTTCTTTCTCCTAGTTTTTCCCAGGGGATTCAGTTCCACAAGTATTCCTTTCTTACTTGGAACCCATAAAATGCTACAGTAACATTTGCTGGTCAATGCATATTTTTTTTGACTGATTTTTTTTTTCCATAACTGATTTATTTCATCTAACTTTGTGTAGTTTAATTCACAACATTCCAATAAAATACATGTAAAAAACATGTAAATACACATATAATTACTATACACTTTTTTCATAATCTAATGGTATATTTTTTTAGTGATGAATACATACTTTATACTCTTTGCTTGTTTGTTTGTTTTAGTTTAAAATACTTGTTCTTCATCTTCAGTTATTTTTATTTTTTTTTTAATGTCTTGTTCTTACAGTAGTTTTTATGACCCTCAGATGACAGGCAAGCAAAAGAAGTTACTATATATTTATAGTCTCTCTATATAAGGCTATGTGGAGGATACAGCAGAAAAATTGAAGGCATGGAAGTGAACTGCTTTGCATAAAGACTTATTATATGCTGAATAAATTATTCTGTGGTTCAGTCTAAGATGTGTTTCATAACTATTTAATAATGCTGCATTATGGTCTTTGGGTATTTCCCCTCAAAGACAAACAGCTTTTCAGTCACTTTGTGTGCTTCAAACATTGCAGCCCTGAGCCCATACTAATTACAAAGAAAGCAGAATAACCTCCTCTTTCTCTTATGTTCTGCTTTTATTTAAAGATTCTTTCCAAGTGGACTAACGCCAACATTTCTACCCTGAGGACTTCTACAGCACATTCACAGATGTCTGGCAGAGACTACAAATTTATGCAGTGACCCGCTCACCAGTTAGAGGCCATACTCACCACAATGCCCAGACCCTGAGTTTTCAACTTACACCATCACCAGGGTCCCTTATTAATGTTAGATGTCGAGGAGTCCCCCCAAATGCTGGAAACACCAGTATCATGTGTGAGACTTGTGTTAAACTGTGTGAGGAAAAAAAACAGTGAGAAATGCACACTCACTATCTTTTGGTGAGAACTCTTACATTCAGTTTCACTATACAAGGTAAGATTTACACATCCTATCAGCAGCCACCCCAAGCAGAAATGTCCTTATCAGCTAGTAACAGGTGTGCCTCCAGCAAGCTCTCAACTGCACAGGAAGACTGTGAGAATAAAATTAGAGGAGCCTCTGACCCAGGGCTTTACTCCTCCAGAGAAAAGGAGGTGCTTCCATGAATCAGCAGGGAATTCTCTCCTGACATTAATGGGAGCACAAACTAAAAGCCTGCCCTAGTCATATGTCTTTTAACAGTTGTCTTCCTATGTGAATCCTCACATAGGAACAACTTTTTTCAAGACAGGTGTTAGTTACCAGTGGGAAGCCAAATCTATCTTTCCCCAGAATAGAGAAACTATATTCCTGGCCTGCTTCCTTGCTGCTTATCCCTGCCATCATAGAAAACTGCAGTGGGAGGATGGCTGGACATGAACCAGCGGCCACAAATGGCATGTCTCCAGTGAAAAGTCTCTGCTGGAGATGGCCAGCTGACAAGGATCTCCCTTCAAATCCTTCTGCTCCAGTTTCTTTTTTTTCCTCTAAATCCGGCTTACTGTATCTCTTACCACACTTGCCTGAGGTCAAGTACTACATCAGTCTGCTAGAGTTAGTGTCTCCTTTTTAAGGGAACAAGCTGAAGAGTTGCGAAAAACTTCACTCCTAAGCTGCTGCTGAATAAGAGGAAGGTGACATAATGTGTCTAAGTGCACTAA
>JAWWLT010000092.1:15060962-15092807 GCA_035040995.1 Premnoplex brunnescens | reverse complement strand
CTGCTGCTGAATAAGATGAAGGTGACATAATGTTTCTAAGTGCACTAAAACACACCCCAGGGAGAACGGGGTGGGAGTAGGGATGGGGGTTATATGAGCTACAACTTAACATTCTTGCGATAATTAAAGCCCACATTCTTCTGTCAGAAATTTGCATTATGATCCCATCTGACTCTAACCGGATCCCACTGGCTAAACAAGCATTACGCCATTAGCTTACGATCAGGTCCATTGACTTCAGAGAATGTAACTCCCTGACACATGACAGCAAAAATAAGAAAAACTTACAGAACACCAATAAAAAGCAAACTAAATATAATTTTAATATCTCCATAATCTTTCAAATATGTAAATTTCAATTGCACAAATATTTAAACTGTGCTTATTTTGTATATTAAATGGTCCTGGTGGTAAAGGGTTGATTTGAATTTGAACCTTTGAGAGAGGAGAGTGCTGATTTGTAATAAAGGAACATATGTTCTGAAATAACTGTGTGAGTCATATGACACCAAATACATAAATTGTAATTCATAAAACCAGCTTTTTAAATATCTCTAACTTAGTGCGTGACATTTTATATATGATAATGGAATTGATGTGTATTCTAAAATTATATCTTAAAAACTGCAAGCACTTTCTTTTATAACCTACATTGAGCAAAATTTATTTAAGCTCGTCAACCAGCTCAATAAAACCCACATCACATCCTTTCTTTTTTAATGACACACCTATTTAATTAACGTTTTTCGGGATCATGTACCTTGCCCATTCCACTGATTGGATTCGATATTTTCTTTGGTTTCCTCCACCTTCATGTCAACTGCAGGAAATTAAAACTTTATGCTCTTGTACTTCAGGATTTTTTCAGATTGTTATTAGTCTCTTTAGAATATCATCTTGGTCAGCTCCACTCTTCCATTAACACCAATCTCTAGGCCAGATTGCCTGGTTCTAAACACAAATCATTTGGTTTTTCTCTGTAATTTACCCACAGAATTTCTTCTGCCAGCTCATCTTTAAAGCTACTTTAATTGTTCCATAAAATATTTCTCCAGAGAGCCCTGGGGAAATTGACTCGGTGACAATGACTAAACTGAATAAGAGTTAGTTCAAGAATTAACCAGATTCAGTCTGTGAGGACTACTGGTTTATACATTTAACTTACTCTTTTTTTTTCTCTCTCTCTTTTCTTCTATTGCCTCAAACTTCCATTGCCTCAAACAGTATCTCAAACCGTTTTGAAAGAGTTTCTATAAAGGAAACATGAAAGAAAGGAAGTGCAAAGAGTTGGATCTACCTTAGTTGCAGTGAAGTAAAGGAAAAATTTGGAAGGACTTTTAATTTTCTGTAGATTCTCTGTCCTTGAGAGAGATTGAAACCTTTCTTTCAATCAATATAGCCAGACACTTTTGTACTGTGAGGATGGTGAGGCATTGGAATAGGTTACCCAGAGAAGCTGCGGATGCCCCATCCCTGGAAGTGTTCAGAGCCAGGCTGGATGAGGCTCTGAGCAATCCAGTCTAGCAAAAGGTTTCCAGCCATGTCAAGGGATGTGGAATGGCATGATTTTTAAGGCCCCTTCCAATCAAGCCATTCTAATGATTTTAAGCAAATGTTAATGTTTAACAATGCCTGATGCACACACAATACTACTTTGAGTAGAGTTACACAAGTTAGAGTTCAGTAAAAACAGAAGTAATTTTTATGTGCAGAGCATTTCATCATTTCTAGTATTTTTCTTTCTAATTTCTGTATCCTTCAGGGGTTAATGTATCAATGCATACTATTTTTAAATAAGATGGTTTTGTCTTTTATTTTTAATGAAACCAATAATGTAGAAATTCATTAATACTGTATTTGTATTCATTCATTTGGTGCCAATAATTTTATCTTAAAAAAGAAAAAGAAAGTTACTTTGACTTTGGTTTATAAAAAGTTTTCCTCATTTTCTGTGTTTCAATTACATCTCTGATTTCCTACATATAGAATCAGAGCAGCTGTGATTGGCTAAACATTCACTTCTGATTTGTTATCTTTCAAACTCATGTAATCATGCAATTATCTTAATAAGCCAATGTTTACAACAAAAGTAGAATGGATGGGCAATTATCCACAGGAGATGGATTTAAATCAGAATGCAATCTAAAATTTTATATATATATATATATATGTATGTATATATATATTTAAATTCCATAGGAAAGTGTCTGCTAAATACATCTGAAGAATTCTAGTCTTCATACTAAGTGTGCTTGAGATTTGTGTAGAAGTAGATAGGCACCCGGCTTCAGAATTCACTTTGAATATTTCCTCAGAGAGCATATGTTTTTTGAAAAAAAATGTGAAAAATAGCTCAATATGAGGTGCACTCCAATTTTCTGAGAATATTGTTGCAGTTAATATTCTCTTGGGATCTCCTGCACTGATAAAACCAGTTACGTATTGGAAGGAATGGATGGGGAGGTCTTATATTGACTGTTTCAAGATTTGTATAATGGATAAGTTAATCCAAAATGTATAAATTAAACTATGTGAATTATGCTCTTGAAACGTATAAACTTTTCAGACATTTTAAAGTACACATTACATTGAAGCTCTAATTCAGAATTAAATCTAGAAGGAATGATGACATGTATCTTCTTTCCAGTTCTACTGTGAAACTAATAACAGGGATTTAATGTATTTAATTGAATAATAGTCATGGGATCAATACAACTCAAAACAGTAGAATGGTCTAGTGCTGTTATTATGCAATGCAGCTTTGTATTTTGAGTACTCTTACATTATTTTGAGGACCACTTTTTGTCTGTTAGTTATCATTCCAACACATATGGGCCCTGTCCGAGACTTGGAAGAGTAGAGCTTTCTGTGTGCTGCAGGGATTTTTTGCATCTTTCGTTCCATACTTTCTTATGAGACAATTTTCTACAAATTCCTCATTACTAATACTACTTGTAACAAAATAAATACACCTTGTTGGAACTGCTCATTCTACTTCAATCTACTTCTAAGACAAATCATTTAGAAATGAGCACCTTTAATACCTCAAAATCTACACTCATTCTTCTCCATATGTTTGAATTATTTACTATGTTTTCAAATGTGTACTCTTCAATTAGACCTTGAAAGGTGAAAACTTCTCTTAAACCAAGCCATGTTAAAGAAAAAGAACTGAGGCACCATGAAGATTTTTGGCTTCACAGCTCCACTAATTTAACAGACCTTTAATTTGTAACTAAATCAAGCTAATTGTCAGAAGTAGTCACCATTTTCTGGTTCCTTCAACAGACAGTTCTCCAAGGCTCTCAGCAATTCATCTCTCCTGCTGTGTGATTCTCTTAGAGAAAGGGAGTAAATTGTTTGAAGACCATTAATAATTTCAGCCTGATTGCAGCTCCTTCTAGCGATCTTGTGATCTGCAATGGGCTCTTAACAGAGAATCCTCTGTATCAGTCATGCTTTTCTTTGTGTTTTTTTTTTTTTTTTTGTAAGCAATCAGGAAAAAAAACACAAACAAACAGAAAAAAAAATTAGATTTCTTAGGAAAGTGAAAAGAGCTCAAATAATTGTGTCTCGTAAGAGGCTGATCATTTTATTGCATTGTAGAAGCATCTTGTCATGTGAACAAAGCAAAATAAGTCATACTATTATCAGACTGAATTAGCAGTATTTGGCATTTTGGAAGTTCTCATACACTCCATAGCAAATCAAACAATCAAAGATTAGCAAGAGGTCTGAAAGTCTGCAGTTTTAACAGGTGTTGTTCCTATATGTATGGGGGTACACACAGCACCGTTTCATATCAGGCTTCATTAAAAGTAGGTATCACTCACTGGACAATTTCTTTCATTTCTGAATCAAGATTGGGAAACATATTGCTTGCCATATGTGTGAAGTCTAGGAGCTTGTCTAGCTAAACAGCTTAAGAAAAAGCTTTTAGATATTAATTAAAAGTATTATTAACAGATATTTTAAGTCTTCAGAACAAAGCTTTGAAAAGGTATTTTGAAAACATTTTTTTTCTGTACACTGGATTTCTAAACCTCTCCAACAAAAAAGGCAAAAAGAATTCCACAAAAGCTTCCTTTGCAATGCAATATTTAGATCCAAAATATTGTCACACAAGAATTCTTATCTTTTGATGCATATATTTTAAAGTAGGTATTAAAATAATGTTTTGTATACTCAAATAATACAATGACCATATTTTATGGGGTTTTTAATAACTAAAAATAATAGTTGAATAAATAAAACAGTATTAGAAATATTTAAGATAAGAACAAGGAAATACTTTTTAAAAAATAATGCATTTATTCTTTAAACAAACCTAAAAATGAGGCGAGGCGAGGCGAGGTGAGGAGAGGGAGCAGTTCCAGATAGGAGGATGATAATTTAGTGAGCACTTTAGTGAGGACTGATCAAAAGTTAAGGCATCTTACTAAAGGCACTGTCCAAATGCTTCTTAAACACTGACAAGCTTGGAGCACCGATCACATGTCTACAAAACATGATCCAGTGTTTGACCATCCTCTCAGTAAAGAAATATTTCCTAATGTCAAGTCTGAATACTCACTGTTGGAACTTTGAACTACACAGTGAAATAATTAAATTAGTTCTATAATGTAGCAACAGAAACCAGGTAAGAGTGTTCTCAATAGTAAGGTTTTTCATACTTTTTTGTACTGTTGTTAATGCAATATTTGCTTCTTGTTATTCTCAGTATATGATAGACCCACCACTACTGATCACCAAGTTCAGACTATAAAGACAGAGGCCAAAGCCCTCCTTCAGGTTCTTTTAAGATAGCACATATACTGATGTATATTAAAATACTTGTGTTGGTTTTCAGCAAAACATAGGTATAATACCACTTACCATTGTCAGTACAAATACTAAGAAAGAGCATATACTCAACACCAGAGAAAATTTCTGCAGTGACTTACAATATATTTTGTCTGATTTGCCTTTTCAGTAGGAAACCTTGCCTGTCTTCTAAAACAGACTGGAGTGATCGCCAAAGATGCTTTGCCTATGCTGTTCTGGGACAGCCAGAAAACTCAAAGCCTCAGTGGGCAGCAGCTAGGCTTCACTGGCTTTTCCAAAAGGCAACTTTCAAAGGATGTAGCAGGAGAGAAGCTGCAGCCCTAGATCTAGGAAAGCTACAGTAAAGAGGAAAATACCATTCTCAGTTGTTTGACCAAGGACCTGGCTTCTCGGCATACTGCTAAAAATATCAGAATAAATTCACTTAAGTCAGAGTATACCAATTTCACTATTCTTTATTTTTTTTTTAGCAGACCTACTGTTGAATACTACAGAAAAATAGCAGTAGTAATGTTCTGTCACAAACCATAAGCTGTTTAAAAACTTTCATTTATGATAGACCTAGAAACAGGGTATATTTGTTTATATCAGGTATATTGACAATCTAGAATGCAACAAAGCTTTAAAGGATTTGGTTATATAAAATGTCCTATTCAAAATTACACTAGTCCCTCATGTTTCACAAGCACTTACTGTGTTCATAGTTAAAATTTCATGGGGATTTCTATATTTTAAATGTATTATATAATTGGTTTTAATTTTTTTTCTCATTGTCCTTTAAGGCATTTTCAACACCCTTCTTTCACAGGAAAAGGTGTTACAGTATATGACACTTCTTTAAGTTGAACAGTACTGGGAAGATTTTTCCATCTTCAGCAAATTGCTGTTCTTTTCAAGTGTTACTTATATGAGGTATTTCAAAGAATCAAAAAACATTGTTCTCAGACTGTACATACCTAATAAACCTTCACTTTCCAGAAGCTTTTCATTTTTACATGTTGTCAGAAATGTTCATTAATGTTTTAACTTGGTATTAATTCTGTGTATTGGCGGATGCCAGCTATATGTAATTGTACATATTAGTAACAGCAAAAAGTCCACAAGTAGAAACAGCATCGAAGTAGCAATGAAAATGAGGAAACAGTTTTACCAAGAGTAAGCAAATTCATTGAATTTTACTTTGAATAATCTTCCTTTGAGTGTTCCCCTCTAGGTTTTCTGTTGTTCAAAAAAAGGAAGTTGAAAACCTGTCTTCAGTTTACCATGAATGATTCCTCATGATTTTTTCAAAAAAAAACTATTTTAAACAAATTCAAAATTAAATAAAAGTACTAGGTATCATGCTAAGGATGCAGTCTTAAGAAATGTAACTTCTCATTAATTCCATGTTTACTCATCAGTCCATTATATCGATCTTTATCTATTTTCTTGAAGAAAAGAACTTTTGAGTTTCTTCTTGTATGCCAGGTTAATGCATTGATGGAACAGCTTACTTTTCTTCTTTGGGATTTCTAGACACAGAGTAAAAATCAAACTCTTTTCCCAATCATTTTACTGCACTAGCACTGCAGATGTGATCATAAACAAAGGTAGGGTAAATACATATTCAGTTACTGCCTATTTGAAATTGTTTTGGTTTGGGTTTTTTTGGTGGGTTTGTTTGTTTCCTTAGGCTTTGTTGTTGTTGTTGTTGTTGTTGTTGATTAATAAAATTAGAACTTCATATGAAACCTCAAAATTCATGAATAACTAATGGAAAAACATGATAAGGTGTAATATGTCCAAGATCTGTTCCCATAACAAGTATTCTGATAGTGGATGTGCACATAACGGACATACATATGTAGTGCTAATGTAGTAACATTGATATCTCTGTTTCAAACTTGATTATGGCACAGTACTAAGAATTACTGTCTCACTGCAGGACTAGGTATCTGTTTCCACTGAATATCACCAAATTCTAGTTAAAATCAGAGATAGTATGAGAGCTTTATTATTTTTTTATATATCAATATGTTCTAGTAATCCCAAATAGAAGAAATAACACACTGAAATTTATTAATCTGCAAATTTTGTGCAGAATTGTTGATTTGGGGACTTAATTGTCAGTCATATACACTTCAGAAAGGAAAAAAGACTTTATCCCTGCAAGGTACTGCAGGAAGATCAACAAAACTCTGTAGTCAATAGAATAAAATACTGTCGGCAAAGCTGACAAAATCAGTGTGATTTCTTTACTCAGGTCCATGGCCAGATGGAGATATAAACGTAATGTTATTTTCTTGAGCTAAGCTCTATCCCAAAACTGAATCAAGATGTAAATGGACTTATTCCAACACTGCCTGATGCTGACCAAAGTCACTGTAAAACAGCTGATATTGACACAGATACAATTACACACACAATTTTTTTGTTCGACACATGGGTCTATATTCCCAGCTTGAGTAAGATGGCCCTGTTGTTTCATGGTGCATCATGCATTTCTGTATTTTTATCATGTGTCATAAAATGACAGACATGGTTCTTTCATTTATCTCAACAACACTAATGCACACACACACACACACACACAGACAGATGTGTGTATTTTCATGCAAATCATTATAGTTCATCTAATAAAAATCCATTATTTCAGAAGCAGAATGTAAAATTCAGAGGTATTGTGAAACAACTCTAGTTGTTGACAACTAGTACTATTAACTTGCAAAACTAAAAGATATTCAGTATCCACCACTTCTTTCTTAAGAATATTTGAAATTTCTTGTCAGAAGTCCTTTAGAATCTGCTTTAATTTTCTTTCAGAAACAAATCTGCATCTTCAGAAGTAATATAAAAGTGGAATAAAAGAAAAAACTTCCCAGAAATTCACAATAATGTCATGGAACTGACAAAACTCTGCAAAAACAAAAATTAATTTCCTTAAAGTTTGACATGTTCAGATAATTTGAATTAAACTTTCTTTCTTCATTTCCGTCCAAGGTGGAATCATATTCGTAATAGTAGAGCTGGCAAAAAATACCTGCAAAGAGAATAAACCAGTTAAAACTGTTTTTCTTATGGAGCAAGGCTTTCCACTCTGCTTACTTTAATTAAGCAGAGATTTTATTTTTTTTTTTTATTTTGTGTGTGTGCGTGTGTGTGTTTGTTGAGGGAATTCCTACTCCTTGAATTCCCATATGCCATATGTATTTAATACATAAGAGTCAGGAAAAGTCACAAGCAAGCCCAAAGCTGCATTCACTTTTTGCTAAAGAGACTGTTCAGTTTTGACTTACTGTCTGCTGTGTGCTCTGTACAATTTGTATTTCACAACTCCAGTTGACTTACTGCATTTGCTTTAATCACTTTTGTTTTCACAAGGCCAGAGGTGCTCTTTTTTAATTAGCATAATGAACAAACAGGAGTTATCTCACATCTTACTCTGTCTCTGTAGAAGAGTTCATTAGAATGACCAGATTTATCTTGTTAAACAGGAATATTCATTCTGTGCTAACACTTCCTCTGTTACATACAGAATAGAGCCACAGATAAAACAATTTAATTTATTTAATTGCTGTCCCTCAGTATAGTTAGTATGTGAGGGCAGGACTTCACTCTGAGGAGTGTGGGGTATTATCCCTGCTCCCCAGCATAACCACCTTCACCTGTCCTACAGAATCCCTACACTGTCCAGGTTGTAGCTGTTGCTATATGTCCTCTCTGCATAAGAAGGCACCAGGTGTTCAAGACATCATTTTGTTAAACAGGGCTCACTGTTTGAACTAGGGAACCACTGGGGCAAAAACAGTTACCTAGTCTTTTACCTTAGGCTGTTTGAATATCTAGATACATTGATGCTTGTCCAAGCTCTGAGATAATAACTGCAGAAGTAAATTTAACTTTTTATAAGACGTGGTTTTGAAGGGATTTCAATAAAATTTACTCATAGGAACTTTATAACTCCTGAAAAGAGAAGGCAATATATTTTGTTCAGGTTATTGATTTAAGCCAATGCAAACAAACCAAACAAATAAAACAAAACAAAAAAGAAAGGGAGGGGGGAAGTTAAGAAAAGGAAAAAAAAGGTTCACTTTAAGTTTTTTTTCTACAGCTTCGATATAATTTTCATGTTCCTCCATTCTTAGCTCATGAAAGTATGTATATCCTACCTGTAAAAAATACTGCCAGGATTTCCTAAAAATGCATGTTCATCTCTAAAGTGCCTCACATAGTAATTGCTGGTTTATATACAGTTCACTTGGAGTACATGAATGAACTGAGGTCCAAGAACCAAGCTCAATCATACCCTTAGTAAGACAGGATTCTGCCACATCTAGACATCACACATATGCACCAGTAAGTCAGATACATTAACCAGGTTAGATAAGGAAAACTTAAAGCCAAAACCACAACTACTTTTAAAGAAAGACTAATAAGACTTGAGCCAATCAAATTATGAAAACATCTATCTTCAGCTGCTCTAAAATCTAAATATAATTCTAAGTAAAAAGAGTGTGGTGGGTTTTTTTCTGATCGCAATTTTTTTCCAAAAACATAAAGTGAATTTGAGCAGTTTTTGGAGGGTATAGTATTATGACAAGAGGTATAATCTCAAATAGAGCAGTAAATGTTAAACTAGAGAAAAGAAAAAATAAAATTAAAAAAAAAAAAGGAAGGTGAAAAAATAATTTTTAAAGTACCAAAATAATTTTGCCTCAAAAATTTAAAAATTATGAAATCTGTGCAATGTCCAAGGATGTTTTGAGCACCATCATGAGGCATTGTTTCCTGTGTAAATAGAGCTACTACACTTAGATTAATTGAAGGTGATGTAGACTTTCATACATCCTGAACCAGAGAAGGTTGCTCCAAGTTTATTGTATAATATATACAGTATTTTAGAAAGCAAATAACTTATTTTTACTATCATAATTCATTAAACTTTTCTAGATATTTTATGGTTTTTTGTTTGTTTGTTTTGCATTTTAAAGAGTCCAACGTATTATTTTTTATGACACATTAAAAGGTTTTTTTCTGAGAATTATGTAGCCTTTCACAAAGTAAAATTACATGGTAGATACCACAGCAGTTCTGTCTTTGTCAGGAAAACTAGTTCAGGGCAGGAAGCAACAAAAGAGAAGGACTGTGAAGTTGGGATCAAATATTAAAGTGCTGTCACTGGCTCCAGATTGTAACACCAGTTCAGTCAGGGTCTTGATGTGAACTTCTGCATTACATCAAAATGTGAAGTCAGGTTCACAAGCATGGGAGACAATACTTTTCTTACCCTTACTCCCTCAGAACAAGAAAAGCAGTGATTCTCTAACACAAGGAAGTTTCTGCTAGGAGGTGACAGTAGTTCACAGTGTTATTCTTGTCTACCACAAAATGTAATTTGCAAGCTAGTCATATATTTTGTACTATGCAGTGATGCAATCCTTAACTTTTCAAAGCACCTTTGACAAGACTCAGAGTTAATGACATATTTATAATTATGGTATCTATTACAAATAAAAAGTAAGTAGTGAGTTTTTTCTATTTTTCCTCTGGCACAGAACACAGAGATAAAACAGATTATCAGATTTCTCCATAGTCATGTACTGAAGGCTGAAGTTTCATGGAGACTCATAAAAAACCACCTCACTATACTGGAAAAATCTCATCATTGCCATGAAAACTGGAAGACTATAATCAAATTTCAGCATGCAATGAAATCCACTACAAAAAATTATACATTCAACGGATTAAGAATTAGGGCTCTGCACTGTTTACTCCTAAATAATTTAATTTCTGTATGTTTTTAAGGTGTATTTGCAATATAGTCCAGTTAACTTTCAGGGATAAAAATACTGTACCTTATTCTGCATTCAGCTACTTATTCCTCATTAATTTCCTTGAGACTGGAAAAACTAAAGATTCATAGGAGAAATTAATCTGCAACTATATCAGGAAAAGAAATTGCAGTTTTACATTTCATTGGAAATAATATTTTTGTTTGTTTGTTTGTTTGTTTGTTTGTTTCTTCAGCCAAACAGGACACAGAAAGAATGCCAGGTGGCAAGTATATTTAGTCAACAAATACAAAGTTCAAACACTTCTCTGCATGCCAACCACATCCCAAAATGTAGCAATAAAGAATTTTTTGAATTACTTCAAATACTGAACACATTTTAGGGAAACCATGAAGGTCACACAGCCTTATTGAGCCATAGCACCAAGAAGGCTGGAAATGATCTTATCATATTTTCTCAGAGAGATTTTCCATCGGCATAAGAAAATTGTACGTTACATTGCATGTACCAAATGTGTTGTCAGTGTCTTCATTAGGAGAACTTAGCTGTCTGCAGAGCATGTAAATGCAAAATTGTGACTCAGCAAAGATGCTTTTGACACACCAAACTTTCAGGCTCATAGAACTCACTTATTTCTGTTAACATTCACTGAACTGCTTTTACCTGAAATACTTGAGAAGCTCAGTCTTTGGTGTTTCCTATATCTCCCACAGATATTGTTTTCCACTGAAACTTTGAGTTATTGTAACAGCTCAGTGGTGGGAGGTATGTTTCCACTATACTATTTCTGAGTGTTGTATGAATTTTCCTATGTATAAAATTCATAAACAAGTCCCCAGTTTAGGCCTGTTCTATGCTGACAGTTTGTTTGGATCATTACAGTGCTGAATCAAACTCTGCTTTACATCTGGGTAAATAAGCCAAATTCAGACCATGTGGTGCTTTCTTTCTGGAGATATAATTTCTTATTTATTTTTGAAAGAAAATGCAATCTTGTTTTACAGATGGGTTCTAGTCAGTGTTAGAAAAGGATTTAAAGCACTCTTCCATCCTCAGCATTTCCTCTAGTTTGCTGTACCTAGCTTTTACCTGGAACAAGTTAGTTTCTGGTCAGTTTCCGCTCAGTGCATTGTTTCCTCTTGTTTGAAAAGTTGTCCAAATGTTCTTCAGAGCCAATGCACCTCTCCCAGGGTTTGGGATTTTGCCCTGAAGTCTCAGACGACAACTATTAGAAGCTGTGACATACAGGCTTCCAGAGCCTGGGTATTTTGCTTTGCAGTAAAAGGAAGTTTATATGAATTGCTGCCAACTGTCCTAGTGTTCTCATTATTGAAAAAAAATAATCTAGTTTACAGGTAATAGATTGAGAGTGTGCGGTATCCTCATTACAGCTGTATCCCTGGAAAACAAATGCCCCCATCACTTTGTATTTGAAAAGAGTAGTATGTCATGTCATGAAGAAACACTGTCAGTAGAGACTGGAACAAGGTAGCTTTCCTGTACAGGAAGCATAAGGTCTTTATAACTAAGAAAGATTTGTTCATTACATGGGAGTGTTTATTGTTTATGAAATATATTATCCATTCCTTGTGACAGTATTTGCCTAAAGGCAAATACTTAAGTTCACTACCATAATTACTACACAGTTACTAGAAAGGTACTAATGTGTGTGTAAAGTGTATCCTGCAAAACAGTCTCTACTCCTTTCAAAAACAAGACTCACACTAGTACAGGCTTATACTGACTTCACCTGCACCATGCATAGACTAAAGTGGAGGAAGAACAGATGCAAATTTATCTTAACCATTACCTATTTTATAGAACAGCATTATCACCTTTTTAACTACCTTTTCAGCATGATTATTATGACTTTAAAGAAGGGCAGAGTGTTGATTAACTTCTATAACCAACATGGAAACAAATCAGAGGAATATTAATTGCTAAGAATCCTTCATAAATTGAAGTGGAATTGCACAGCCTGCAAAGAAGATTAAGGGCTGCTTTTCTCTATCTTTTTCTACTTCTGAAATTCCATTATTATGGTGGGAAAAGTGATAGCTTTTGGTATCCACAGAGAATACTTTCATTTTTTTCAATCATGTAAATTTCATTTGCTCAGACATCTATAACGAGACAGAGGTAGCTTACAATAATTTACATTTCAATCTCCCAAATGCATGTGAAGTGGAAAACAGTTCTGTGACAATAAAATTTTATTAGCTGAGCTAAGTGTAATTTACAGTTAATATATGAAAAACTTCTCAGTTCACTTCATTCTGTCTGATAAGGCAGAAAGAGCAATATATTAACATAATGGATCTGTGAAGTGGTTAACACTGTTTACTCAACACGTCTATTACACATGGAATTTTAATTTGAGATTTTTTCGATGAAAGTGACATCAAAAATTGACAGTTATTGATTTGCCAGCAAGGTGATTTAACTGTTTTTACATAAATGAAAATCAAAATCCAATTAAACTTGACTTTCTAGCTGAACTATTTATCACTGACAGAATGCTGGGTGATGACTACTGCCACATAATAATTTAGGAGAGGGAGAATCCCTTGCTCCCTGTGTTATCCCCAGATACAAGGGCATCTAGGCCTTCCTCCTCTTAGTCATTATATTGTCTGTTTCTCTGTGCCCCCAGGAGTCCTTCAAAGATAATATTTCAGACTAACCAGTTCAACACTATAAGTCTGGCAAGCTTCCAGACACACCGTCTGCTTTGGTTATGGTCTAAGTCAGTTCACAATCACAATCCCAGAGACACAAGTGACATGGATGACACTGTAAGTCTGGGCACACTCAATAAGATTCCACATTCACACATAGTGCCAGCTATTGATTATTGACACAGAATAAGGCTCAGAAGTAGCTGATAATCTAATACCCTGGTATTAGAAAGCACAAGTCAATAGTATTACTGTGGTATAAGGCTTATTCAATAGGTGTCCCCATATATGGGGTATAGCCCATCAGCCATCCCAGGATACAAAAGTGGAGTCTCCTCTGACCTCTCCTTCTTGAGTTTGTTTTGAGGAAGGAGACAAGATAAAGTTTCAGTTGAAGTCACTTCATTATTAGGTGGAGTTTGAATGACTTTATCTTAAATGTGGCATCTTCATTGGCATATACAGGGATATGAAAATTAATGTGTATTTTTGAGTTAATGAAACAAAGTTCAGACTTCAGTCACTTGTTGGTCCATTATTCCGGCTTATTTCCCATTAGCTTCATTTTCTTCAAACAAAGCATGACCGCAACACCTCTGTGCCTTTCCTTCTTATGTTTCATCTCTCTCTCAGGGCAGTACACCAAGCTTCCTTAGTGTCCCTACTCCTAAGGTCTGCAGACAACTTTTTTCTGGTGAGCTATTGCCAACATGGGGACCACTTCTTGCTGAATTTGTCTTTTAATATTTTTCTACAACAATTAACAGTTTTGTAGGCCGTACTTTATTGTGATGAAGTCAGATTGTTTAAATATAACATATTCTAAAAAAGGTTATCTTTTATATTCTCTTTGTTGCTTGCAGATAGTAGTTAACTGTCCTGAAAAAAAAAAAAAAAAAAAAAAAAAAAAAAAAAAAAAAGCATTTCACTATTAACAAGCATGGGTGAAATCTTACATTTTTAAAGGAAAACCAAGATGGAAAAAAACAAAAGTTCATATTCAAGTTCTGAAAAGCAATATCTCCCATAAACAAGATAATTTAAAAAAAAAAACTAAAATAAAATAGCAATTTAATAATGAAGTTTCCCTCTAAATTTAATATTAGTAAATTGTAACTCTTTTATAGAAAAAGTATATATTTATGCCATGAATATAATCCATGAATACCGCACTTTCTGAGGCAATATGCAACTTAGCTCCCTGTATACTCAAACATTCTCTGCTTACCACAGTGATGTGGGGCAAAATTAGAGGGGAAAGTTACAGAAGTTAAGGCAGAAACAACTCAACTCACTGCAAAAATGAGACACCCACTTATATTCAAAAGGTTATGTACAGCATAAGTTTCAGCTTCTGAAGTTCAAAATTACTTGAAGTATAGAGTGTTGAGAGCATCTAACACTCTTCCTGAATTGAATGGTAAATTGCATTTTGTTGGGAATTTCAGCATAAATTATCTATTAGAACTAAAGGTGTCTACTGCTCGTAGTCACTATATTTTTGTTGCTTGGGACAAGGATATTCTTTTGAATTACGAAAATTGTTAGACAATTTTATTATGACAGTGGTTCTTCATGCTTTTCTATAATCACAGGAGCTTATATGATGTTTTCCTTCCACAGACAAGTATAATTTGTGGGAGCTTAATACCTCAAGCCTATACACAGTCAACACAGACTGTAGACCTGTCAGTGGTCTTCAAGCACCACATCTCCTTTAAATATATTTGCAGTCATTTCCCAGACTGTTGATTTATAAAGTAAAATAGAATGGTTAAAGCAAAAGAAATATATGCCAGGAGTTATTGCAAATATTAAAAACTCATCTTATCCATCTAAAACTGCAATAGACCATGGAAGTTATAATAAATGTAATAAATAGTCTTATAATCCTAGGTTTTTTATGTGGATTTGTCTTCCCAAAATTACTTATTTATTTATTTATTTATTTATCCCCCTTTTTTTTTTTCCAGAACTACCACTTGAAAGGGTATGGCATTTATCTTGTTAATGTTCACAAAGATACAGGTTTTCTTCAATGTTTGTGATATATATCTGCTAGGGGAAGGAACCGAACTTAAAATGTCTCTGCATTTTGGAAATTCACCTCTCATAAAAAGTGCATATATGTTGTGAAGGGAAGATCCTGCTGTAGTAAAGCAGGATGGCATTTTCTTTTCCTGCCATACTGGACATAAATGTTTTGTTTTCCTTTTCCCTGGATGATACTATTTTTTGCCTATGGTAAACCTCCTTGTGGGAGGTGATGGAGGTGGGAGACAGCAGAATAGACCCTTCTCTGTTGGATGTCTCTGGTACTGTCCTGGTTGAGGAGAACATAGAGATTCTCTGCAAAGCTGCAGCATGCTGATGTTGCCTTTCATTTGTCATCTTTCTCATGAAGGCCTCCAGGGTCATTGACCTTTTGTACTGCCCATGCAAAAACTCTGCTCTGAAGTGATGCAGCCAATTGCACAACTGAAAAACAATGACTCGTTACCTTCTTAATTCAGGTGGTGACTGCAAATAACTGGTGTGTCGCCAGGGATACTAATGTATGGAAACAAATTAAACCTGACAACCCATTGCTGGACCAAGTCAGACCCTTCACTTTACATCAGGAAAATAATGCATCAGGAAATGTATGAGAACACTTGGCAAGTCAAAAGGTTTTTGTTATACTTTATCAATTTCATTTAGGGGACTTTTTTCCCAATAAAAGTATGCAACTAGTGAAAAGCTACCTATACCAGAAAGCATATGTATGCTACCAGCTTAAAAACACCAGATTTCATATACATATGGCCTATCTTACTCTCAAACTCAGACAAAAGGAAATGTCCTGATATGTAGGCAAAGTCTGAAAGTAAGAGTACCAATGACTCTTGGTGGAGACCCTGAAAAAATTGCACAACCAATACAGGAACTCTGGCATTATTAATACTCTTATATTCTATGACCTGCAGATATTAGCAATGAAGGAGGATGAATGACTTTATTTGTGCCTGAAAACATCAGGTTTGCACAGTGCTTCAGCTGATACAAGAAGTGGTCTGTTTTATCTGTTTCTGGGTCTATTCCTACAAGAAAGGTATATATTTGCCTCCAGACTGATACATCAGTAGCAACGTTCTCTTCTTTCAGAATTCTGTCTTCATCATGCAGTTATGGCAGGATCTATGTCCTATTTTTACAAAAACTGTAAGAAATAAGACGTTGCAAGAGAAGTCACAAACAGATCAAATGATGTTTTGTTGTTGAGCAAATACTCTTAGAAATTCAGAAGACAACTGTGTTATTTGATCACTACCTTACTGAAAACCTGACACTTTTCTTCTGCATTTTCCACTCTGTTTGGAGCAGAATCAGAATTTTGCAGATCTAGAAGAAAACTGCTGCATGAATGTCCTTATTTCTTTATTAGTTTATGTTCTAAATTTGCTTACAAATTCATGTCACTGTCATTACTGAGGTATACTGACAAAATTCACTATATCTTATATACCTTAAGGATTACAGTAATTCACTCCTACATCTCTTATTGTCCTATAAGTTTCTCTTGCAGTAGACAATGTCATTAAAACAGCAAAGTAAGGTCTTCTATCAGGAAGTAGATGGTGCACTAACGATAATACCCACCTTCAAGTTTTTAGGCTCAGAGATTTCTGAACATATTACAACTCTTCTTGGTTTCCTAAAAACAGCTATAAGGTTGTTATGTACTGATGTGTCTATGATTTATACTTGCTTTTTTTCTGACGTAGAATCTATTGGTCCCTACTCTGTCAGTCATTACATCACTACATGTTAATTAAAAGTTTCCATAATCAGTGTTGCAAACATTGTTTTACCTTCTGAGCATTGCTAGAATGCAGTGTGGACTGAAAGGCTTACACTGGTTTAATTTTAGCCTTCAAATTTTAATTCACAGGCTGAAGGTGTAGAAGGTGAGTGTGTAAGGGTATTGTGAGTTCCAATAATTTTCTACTCTGTACTACTGAATACCTCTGATAGCAGAACTATTACTTTGCATGACATTAGTTCCAAAAGAGATTTCTCAGAAAGATGTAGATACATATAATGATGTTAGAATTTATACACTCTCATTGGTTTAGAGAAAAACAAACAAACAAGCAAACAAACAAAACAACAAAACCCTGCTAGGTAGTAATTTCTGTGAAGATACCCAATTTCAAATTCAAAGTAAATATTTATAACAGCAGACTTATAACACCTGCATTTCATTGTAGCAAATATGACTTGCCAAATAAAGTCTGTTATGTGTGAGATTTATACATGTTATCTGAAGACACTGAAAAATCATATTGTAGAAATTAACATACAGGCATTACCTTTAATAATTTATAACTTTTCTTGGAACCACATTGTGTAGAACTGATGAGTGTAAAGGAGTTTTAAAGAAATTTGTCACTGGTCCTTCTCTTAGAAAACCAACACTCAATGTGCAACAAGCTAAAGATTTAGATCATGACAGTATTGATGTAGAATGCAAAGCAATCTTTGCAAGGCTATTAGGTCAGCAGAACTTGTGAGAGTTTGACAAAATGTTTCAAGAACAGAAGGCACAAGAAGGGCCATACAAAACAACAAGTTAATAAAGGAATTGTGGTGACAGGAGTAGTGAGGAATATGTATGTGTGAAAGAGAGTGGTAATAAACAGGGAAAAGATCAGTTGTTGGAAAACTTCACCTTGACAAAGAATGAGGAACTGGCAATCAAAGGACTTGTGAAAGTGCCTGACCCTTGAAATGGAGCCAGTATCACCTCAACAAAAAAACAGAGGGGCTGACCAAGGAAATCCAAGTAGAGATGAAAGCATAAAGGTTCCTGAGTTTAGAATTATGATGGGTTTTTCCTTTCCATTCATAAAATCCTATTCCTAAATGCTGTACTATGAGCTGGAGCATGTTTGTGTTTTCTTTTTCAACTCAGCAAACTTCAGATTTTTCAGAGCAATGCTTCAGATTTTTTAGAGTAATGCTATGATATCAGAATGTTTGAGAAAGCAGTGACAATTTTACTCTTTCTTCTCAATTTTATGCTATTATTCTAACTGGAAACTCATTTCTGAAAACCCAGGAGGTATTCTTTCCTCACAATTCCAAGTTGGTTTGAGGGAATATGAGTAGGATTTTGGAACTTTCTGAACAGCAGAAGGGTTCCAGCTGGTAGTGGATAGAAATAGATTCTCAGCCAAAACAGGAAGAATAGAAAGAAGCCAAAGTTTAGAGGAATGTATATTAGTACAGTATGCATTACCCATATGTTTGCATATACAAAGATACATCTGGACATAGGCTCTCAGTCAATATTAACATAATCTGGGTAAATGAAATAAATATTCTGTAATAAAAATAGAATGTTCTGTGGTAAAACAACTGTCACTGAACATACCCACCTCCTAAGTTACTCTCCATTTCAAAATAAAGTTCAGTATAGAAAAGATCAAAGTGAGTGGGCAAGTCAGAACTTTCACAGCACACTGTGATGGTATCCTGGAGAAGGAAAAGCAAAACTTTCCTCTATTGGACAGCTGCATTTTTTGGATGATGGGATTCTTTAACTGGCAATGTTACACATCAATTACAAATAAATAGATGCTAATTAATTACTCTATAAAGAACACATGACATTTTGGGCTTTGTGTATTTTTTTCAACATCTGTTATACTTTGTTACAGAGTGAACATCTTCATTATTTCTCACAAAAATAACCAATATGTTGTTTACAGCCTAAACAAAATCCCATATCAAACTGTTGTTCTTGCCACAGACAAGAGCTTTCCATTGATGCAAGACTTGAATAAAGTGTTTATAAAGACAGCTGATAACATTTTACAGCCAGTTCATTCACAAAAGTTTTTTTTCCCCTTTTTACGTTTTTGGGTTTTGATGTTTTTTTGTTCTTAACGCAAGTGATTTCTTCATTAACATACCACTCAGTAGTTAACACTCCTTCAAGATACACATTTTATTGACTCAAAAATGTCATGTTCGGGTATCATTCTAGAGGGCACTGACTTCTGCAACACAAGACATGAATGAGGGCTTCAGAAACAACTATAAAAAAAGTAGATGTAGGCACAGAGAGTGGAGTCAATACTCAATTCACTATTTATACAGAATTCCCAATTTCTGTAAGAGTTTTTTTGTCATTTTTGCTAGTTGCTATGGCAATTGAAATTCTGGTTTTGTTAACACAATAAAAATTCGCTTCACCAACATGATAGAAAGTCACTAATACTATATAACTTTTATTACATTAGTACCTTTTTCATGGCATTAGAAACTCAGTAGAGGACAGGAAACTCACTGATACAATCACAAAGTCCCTAATAGAAAGTAGCAGTTACCAGTGTGTTATGATGGATGTATTATTTCAGAAGACTTAAAGCTTTATTTGTTATATTACCTGTTACTGCAAGGCTATTCTGCTGGTGCAACCACAAACAGCTGATTTTTTTGTTTTGTTTTTGCTTTGTTTGGGGGCTTTTTCAATCACTTTTTTTTTGTTTTAAAGCTAAAACAAAGATATACGAAATTGATATAATTATAAAATTTGTTTGTTTCTCTTAATTTGAAGATTTTAGTCTAAAGTAGGGCCTCATCTAAGAACTGCTTAGAAAATCAAAATGTTTTTCTCAAATGTTGTGGATTTAATCCTTTCATAAGTATAAAGCACAGACAAATGTTTAATAAAGTCCCCTGTTTTAGAGCCAAAAAGAGAGGTGTTCAAGTCATTTGAAATTCCATCTTGACATTTATTTCGAAATAACTTTCAGAAGTTATCTAGTTTGACATCAGTCATAGAATGTTTTCAAGTCACTTTCCTAATATCCTGATTGAGACTTTCAGGAGAGATGAGTGATGAAAAAACAAACAAACATAAAATTATTTTTTATTAAATCTGGATTATTTTCCATCATTCAAAAGAATCTGTTGAAAAAAAAAATACCTAGAGAATTTATTGACATATTTTCCAGTTTAAAACTTTTTAAAATATATTAATTCAATCTGGTTACTTGCTGTGAAGTAAGTTACATGTACAAGTGAAACTATGAAACTGTGGTCGCTATCCTACAAAGAGATCTATGTTATCAATAGCCTGAATAATAACACTCAAAATTGAAAACAAACTGTAATTAAGAGACAAAACAGTAAGAAATATAAATATAAAATCCCTACAAAAAAGGTGTTCTGTAATGAGTGCAAATATTTTCCTATGGTGTCAAGACATTCACACCAAAGATTTTCTCTTGTGCAATGAATACTCAGCCTCTAGCAGAATTATTTAGCCTCTTATAGAGATTACTGACTTTGACATGACACAAATCTGATACAGAATAAAAATTCTCCTGCCATTTTCAGGAGAAATGTTGTGCTTCTGGAACAATACTCTCAAACCTCAATGATTTGTCGACAGGATGCTCTCTGTCCCAGAGTGCACGGTCAATATACAATTTATTATCTCTCAAAGGAGCAGATAGTTTGAAGTCTCATAAGTCTCAAGATTTGCACTGTGCATTAATTAGTTCATATTTACGCAGCTGTGTGAATCAGGCTGAATTCTGGTCACAATTATCAGCTTTTTTATCTTGAAGTCACTGGTATGAATTGTACTGGAATGTTTCTTCTGAAGTTCTGCAGAGGGAAAAAAAATATTGTCTGCCCTTTTGTCACCACCAATTACTTAGAAAGACATTTTTCTTTAGCATTCCAGATGTAGACTGGAAATTATTTGATGCTTTGGTATTAACTGTCCTACTGGAATTTCAGTGCAACAGTTTGTTTAGATATTAATAGTGTCCTATTACTTTGAGACCACAAATCTAACCAAACATTTCCTCTTGAAACCATTAGGTGGCCAAGCTTTTAAAGAATGGCTCATACTTTTCAGTCAAGCTAGTGATTAATTACTTGCTATTAATAGCTCTCCTGATTTGAATTCCATATTTTGCTTATTTAGCTTGGCAAGAACATTTTATGAAACTGGAAACACATGTTTCCCTGTCAGTGGAGTTTCAAACCCCAGGAGTCCCACATTGCATCCTGAAATCCAGTCAATCATGTAGTGGCCTAACAGCAACTTAGAGATGGTCTGTGGCCTTCCCATTGTTCTGGTCTTGCTACTGAAGAGAGAGCTTCAGAAAGGCTCAGACACATATTGATGAACTCTTCCATAGTCATGGGATCGGGTTTTTTCCCCAGAACATATGAGTAAAGAAAGATACTATCTGGAAAAGGTGATCAACGTCAAGCACCGCATATATGTTCTTCCTAGGATCTATGGTATTTTCATCTAAAACTTGTTTGTAGATCAAATATTGAAGATTAGAAGAGGAAGTAGCACACTGCTGTGCAAACAGAAAAAAAAAGTAAACAAGTAAACAGAGAAAAAAACCCAAACAAAATATCCTTCAATATCAGTCTTATCACTGCTGCCATCTGTAGAGTAACTTTGAAGCTTATTTTTCAAAATTGACTACTCATTGACATATATCTAAATGGGACCTATTTCATTAAGCTAAACAAGCATGAGAACAGCACAGAGCAAAAAAAATCCAACATTTTCCAATATAATTGTAAACGTATGTATGTGCGAACTTTAACATATACTTGATGCTACAAAATAATAGTAAATATCCAGTTAAATGCAGACTCTATCACTCAAAAATACACAAATACATGTGTACATTAAAAAAAAAAAAAAAAGAAGAAGCCAACTATTTAAGATGAATGAAACTATAAGTTATTTTCTATACTACATACTTGACAAGCATCAGAATCTAAATTCTCTAATTAATTGTGGACATAAAATAGAAACTGGGTTTTTGTGTATTTTCTCCATGACTCTCCTCCAGAGGTTTTTCCTCTATTTTCACTTCACCCAAAGACATTCCAACAAAAAAAAATACTAAGTAATGTCACCTCTCTTCTAATTTGCAAATCCATGGTTAGGAAAAAAAAAAAAAATAGTTTCAAAGTATTTAGTATAAAAATATCATATCTTTATATGAAATTTATTCATAGTATAAGGAAAATTGTCCATTACAATGGCCAGATCCCTGACCTAAACCTGAAGAAAAATGTTTTTTTCTCTCAGAAAATCAGCAGTTCCTTATGTTGATAGCTGGCCTCTTCACTGTAGACAGTTGTCAAGATCATAACTTGTCTGAAACCAGACAAAAATGATAGACCTGCCCCAACAATAATCAGGTGAACATCACCTCCAGAAACTGCAGGATAATCTTTAGAAATAATGAGTCAGTTGGGTATAAATTGACACATTTTGTTATAGTATAAATAAAGTCACTAGTAAATTCAAAAGCTTAGCATGTCCCAAAGATTTGTGCTTCTACTGCATTCCTTTCTGCTGCTACAGGCACTTGAGGTGTCTCCAGCCAATTTAGTTGATTTTTAAATATGCTTGAAAACCTTCCTTTATGACCAAAGAGAGATTTCTGTGGCTTAGTGAAAGAATTCTGGAGAAAGAAAATACCTCTCCTAGCAGAAAATCATATCTGTGTATTTATCCAAGAGGTGATACCATTAATTCTTATAGAGATGTTTGCTGAAACATTTTCACCAGCTCCACCAGCAGGAGAGAGTGAAAAATAAGCTGCAAAGTAGACAACTTTCTTAGAAGTACTAGTCCTGATTGTTAGAAGAAAATATTGCACCCAAATGACAGAAAAAAAAACCAAACAAAACCCACACACATGACAAAATAACACAACACCCCCCCCCAAAAAAAAAAAAACACAAACCAACCAAAAAACAAAAATAAACAAACAAACCAACCCACCAAACACCTATGCAAATATTACTCATTTTCATTATCACAAAATTGTAGAATATCCTGAGATGGAAGGGACCCATCAGGATTACCAAGTTTGACTTCTGGCCCTGCAATGGACACCCCAAGAATCACACTGTGTGCCTGGTGCTGATCAGACACAAAATAATGGAAATATTACTCCATGATTGGAAAATAAAAATTAAAAAAAAAAAAAAAAAGTAATATAATGACAACAAAATGGTTTGCAGTAACAAAGGTCTTGTCAAACAAATTAGTTGCCTTTGTCTTGACTACGTTATAAATGAGGCAAATACAAGTGATCCTGTTATCATTGTATATTTGCACTTCATGACATTTGGCATGACACTATGATTTTCAAAGCTTGCCTTGTAAGAAATTAACAGAAAAGATGTAAAATTACTTCAGAGTATTTTCTATATTTAGAGATTTTCCAATGATGCAATCTGGGCATTTTCTAGTAGCAGAGATGAATATTTGGCCTGAATCTATTTTGATAAACCATTTAAATATATTTTTTTTTTCAACTTACATTTGTGGGACTGTGAAGAATGAAAATAGCTTGTGCAGCATCAGTTTCTTTAACCTGAAGATATTGACAAATAATTAAATGTTGTTTCATGTGTTATTTAATGTTTTCTGCTATTATCTGGTGGTAAAGAACAATAATAATTTTGACTAAAAGAGAAACTGTCTGGCCTCTTAAATTTATGAGATACTCTGCCTTACCCAGTGTTCTCTCCTCAGGTTTATGATAATCTCAGGAAACATCTAAAAGATAATAGAGCAGATCCGTGTATTTAGATAATAATGCATTTTTAAACCTTTGACACATGTTAAAGGGAAGTCTCATCAATATTCCCCTAAAAGTACCTAAAAAAAACAAAACAACAATGAAAAAAAAAAAACCAAACAAAAAAAACAAACAAAAAACCAAACAAAACAAAACAAAACCACAAACAAACAGCAAAGAAAAACAAACAAAAAACAAACAAACAAACAAAAATCCACTTGGGTGCTTTTCAGGGCCTTCCTGTTAAAAGCACAAAATAACATTATAACATTTCTGGAAAAAAAGCTAAATAAATCTTCTCTAGAAAGTTTCAAAATTAAATGAAATGTCTAACTCTTAAGGTCCATTACATACGTGAAAAAACTTCCAAAATATATGATGCCTTCATATATCTTGACATTTCTAAAATGTAATCCTATATATATTTTAGGGGTATTTTGAAAGAGCTTTAGAAAAAAACTGAAGCGCTGTTTCTGCATGGAAGCAAAGATAGGTACCAAAACAGAGCAGAACCTTTTTATAATAGACTTCTACATTTCATCTCTTTCCTCTAAAGTGGCCTGACTGGAGCAACAACACTGACATATATTCTGATTTCAGCTGGATGACAGTAAATTTAAAGAAAGGATACTGGTAAGGGTAATACCGATTTTTTTTTTTTTTCTGAAGATTGTAGTATACTGTTTCTGATACACAGGTTGGGAAAGAATCTCTTTTCTTTATCTTTTCAAATTTTACTTGGAGGACTGCTCAGGTAGGGAAGAGATCAGTACACAAAGAGTCTGGGTCAAATGCTGTGACCATATATTTGCATAACATAATCTTTGACTTTTCTCTGTTAGTCTTTAACCTCCAAAAATCCATTTCTGATAGCACAAATATTTTGTGCAACTAAAATCTTTAGAGACCTGACTGAGAATTTTGTTAATAAGTGGAGATAAATAACAGGTTTAAGTGAGAGGGCCTGTGAAATCTACATGCTTAATTCCTCAACTCCATTATATATTTAAACTTGATAAATTTACATTAAAATAATAAAAGTAAGATGCTAGATTTAATTGGTAATAAGAAGAGAGAAAATTATGCAAAAAAGAAACAACAGTGCACTATATGAAGTATCCTGTATGCTTTGCCACTTAATTTCTAGGCAAAACTGTATCCAATTAACATTTTTTAAAAGTGGTCATTCACTATTCTAACCTTAATGTGAGCAGGAAGCAGCAGTTGCAACAACAAAAGGAACAGCAGAAAGGTTTAACATCTGGGAAGGAGTTCAGCAGGGCTGTGTTATGCCACTGCATCTGTTCAGGATTTATACTGAAATGGTAATGCACATTCATCTTGAGGGTTACAATAGAGGAATTCAAATTAGAGGAAGCAAATGCTGTAATATCAGGTATGCTGCTGATGTTGTCTTTATCACCAAGTCTGAGGAATCACTTTGCAAGCCAGTAATGAGAGTGGCTGCAGCTAGTTCTGACTGAGACTATCTGGGAACATATTTAAAAAGAAAAAAAAAAACAAAACAAAACAAAAAAAAAAACCTGACAAAGAGGACTGGAAATATGTTACAAAAATAAGATCAGGAAGTCAGACAAATAAAGAGTCCTTACAAGGTTTTCATTGTAGGAATATGAAATTGAACTATGCCTAGAAGACTTTAGCATCAGCTATGAAATAAATAAACAAAATAAGTCTGGGAAGAAAATTGAACCATTTTTTATTTCTGATGGTGTGTCTAATCTGACAGGAAGCAGTAAGTCATGGTTATAACCTTCATTTTCGCTTTTATTTTACTCTCCTGATTTACATTGTTACAAAATATGAACAATCTTCTATTCTTTAAGCATTTTTTTTGTGTGTTTATTTGCTTGAATGCATTTTATGAAGAAAGCATTTGTGTGGAAGGATGATATTTTCCCCAAATTTTAGTGAAAACTCATCTGATCAAAAAAAAAACAAAAAAAAAAAAACATAGCAAATGTTTTTGTACACTGTACAAACAATAATTCTATCTTTATATGAAAAGCAATCAGACATTATGCTAGCTGACAACATAACCAACTACTGCCAACTAATTAACACAGCTGGAGAATTTACATCCAGTCAAACTCTGCTTACAGAATACAGAACTACCAAGATGATGGATAATAAAACACCTATTTTATAGAGAAAATACACTATAGTCTGGTGTTCTGACTATTTGAAACAACTTGAAAAGATAAGATTAACAAAAATGTTCTGGATTAAAAAAAAAAAAAAAAAAAAGAGAAAGAAGAAAAGCTAGCAAAACAAAAGTAAGACAAAGGTTAAGGCTAAACCAAACTAGGCAAGCATTTGCTACTGACAAGTAAACAGAAACAGTAATCCACAACTGATGCAAATCCATGAAACGCTGACTTCTGTGGAGTCACATCTTACCCTGCCTTCAAACCTATCAGCTGTGTTAATTGGAGGAAAACAAGACAACACTTTTACTTATTTTTTAAGATTAATAAAGTTGTATAATTAAATAAACATTAAAAATAGTTACTTTAGAAATCTATTTGAGTATTTTTACAGCGGAAGGCTTTTTGTGAAGATAAGAGTACTTAGAACAAAAGTGTAATGAATAATAATCAAGACTGGAACTATAGTTTTCTTTGCCCACTACTTTGTCAAGTGGGATGCCTATATGTGGAGCCTCTATATACTGTGAAAATCTCATGAAAATCAGGTATTTAGAACTGACAGTTGTAGGAACCATAAATTCTTGTCTGGAAAACTTGAATTACTTGATTAAAGTTTTCCAGAAACAGTTTTCTCTGTGAGTCAAAAAAATAGTACATTTTTAAGGGACAGGTTATGTATGCTACTTGATTATAACCTGTGCTAATTACATCTCTAAACTGAAAAGAAAAAAAAAAGAAAAAAAAAAGAAAAATTAAAAAAAAAAACAACAAACAAACCACCAAACATTACAACAGGCAATGAAATTCTAAAAGCAATTTTCTACAAATATTCAATACAGTACTCATTCCACAGTATTATTCAACATCATTTTGTTTGACACAAAGGCAATTAAATACATCATGCAATGTACTAAGTGCCAGTAATAATATTTGATTATAATTTAAGGGTAATTTGAACAAATAGCGTAACTGCATGATGCAACATACTTACAAAATAGTAGAATGGGATGATGTAAAATATGAACTGACAGAGAATGTCACTTTCCTACAAATTACATCTTTTCTGAGTTCATTCTTAAATTCCCTTATATTTAAATCCCTATTTGCACACCTGCTTCAGATAGGGTCTGGAGGCTGCAGCAAAATTAGTGAAATCAGTTTTCTCTCCACATCCACTTCAGGTGACACACAATTCTTCACTTAAAAATACACCATGAATTTTGGTCATATGTATGCACACAATCATGTGTTGTCATGTAAAGCTGAATAAATACACACAACTATAGTTCTACATAAGACTTTAGAAGGTCACTGTAGTCCTTGATCTTACAAAGAAAATGCTATCCTTTTGTGTTTACTAATGTTTACTTAAGTATTCATGCTAATCTCTTAAGAGAAGAGTATCTTTCATTCATGCACATATTGCATTACTGATTAGTGAGCTTTCATCTTTCTCATCATATTTGCAAGTATGCATAAGTACACATATGCTTTGTGCATGTATATGTTGTGAATAATGAATATGAATGTTTGCAAATATATGTATCTATACATATTTACGTTCATACCTGTGTAGAATCTAATATGCAAAATATTTGACCATGCAATCAATGGTGTTAAAACAATTCTTGAAAGGGATCATTTCAATGACATCCTAAGTAACAAAGCATCCGTACTTCTAATTAACTTGTATTTTAGGTTTTTCTTTAATGCAGACTTGTATGAGCTAGAATAAGTTGATCTACAACAACCTCCACCACTGTGAACTGTCTCACGCTAATGACAGGTCATTAAAATCACTAGAACAAGTCCTGAAGATGTCAAAGTGCATCAGAAATATTCCATTCACCCTGACAAGATAGATTCAAGATTTTGGATTGTGAGCAGTTTATTATCTGATCTTCTTTGAGATTATACGCATGTAATTTATAACATAGCTGAGAAGCAACTGTGGATGTTAAATTTGACTGTTCTCCACACAGTACTTATAATAAGCAAATAGGTTACACTTGTCTATGACCTACAACATGTATAATTACTCAACATGTCATTTGACAAGGGTTGCGCAAACCCAGTCAAAAGTGTTTTGTCACTAACAGTGAGGAGATGGAAATATCAAGGTGCATGACATCTTTTCTCCAATGTTGAACTTCTCCATTTTCCTCCTTTAGCTCAATTTGAAAGGCTTTGTGTTGAAAATGTCTCCAAAGAAACAGTAGGTTTTACTGTAAATTATCATTCTCAATGAATAGAGTCTAATTTTTCTTTTTTATCTGAGGATAAAAATATTATCTTAACATGAAAGGTCTATCTCTTCTCTTGCTGAGGGAAGAAAAAAATAAAAAAGAACTTTAATATAACCCAATTCATCAAACTGATTCTTTCTTGCTCTAGGTTATTTCTCATTGATATTCCCTTTAGTTGCTATGGGTTTTTAAATTAGTGTTACATACATCCATGCTACACAAATTATTTAGCTAACTATTACCTTAGATTTGTGTTCATTACATGTTTGTATGACTTTATCATTGCTCGGCATTATTACACCCGAAAATGACTTCTATTGCCATAGTTACAAAGGTAGAAGTATTTCATTTAGAAGTCAGTATCTTTTCTGTCCATAATCAGGTGAAGAACCAAAGTGTCAGTGTAAATAAGTTGTTCTTATTTGTCTAGGCATCTTTTCTCTAGAACACTCTTATGCCTTTACAGTAACATAGTCTAACTTTGGGGTTTTTTACCTCCTTTTTTTTTTTTAAAAAAAACCAAAACAGGTAATTTTCAACCTGTCCTGAAAGCATCTAATACTAATGCTGGAACAAGGAATATCGTAAGCTGCATGTTAGGAATCAGAGGACCTTTACATCTTGCTTAGACAACAGCAGACTTTCAGCCTCAACGTTCCTCTTCTTTCTCACATTTTGGAAAGCCTCTTTGCAGGTCACTCTGTAGCAAGCATAAGACTCCTACTAATGGAAAGAAAAAGCCTACCTTTTATAGTATCATCTGTTCATCAGATGTCAGTGAAATATTTGGTTTAGGCGTTCTTATCATGAAAGTATTTTGATTTAAGAATACTAAGTTATTTCTTTCTATGTTCCAGTACCAAGTGCAAGGCAGTACAACTCTTACAAGCTTTATATTAAGCATCTCCAAGTATATAAACTAGTGCCTTAAGAACCTAACTTTCTCAAAATCAATGTGACTAAAATTCTTCATGTACAAACCATATTTTCTCATAAAAATCTAGGTAGTAGTAATATCTTACAAATGTTTGCATCAGTTTTAGAATGTGATTTCCTATGAAAGTCCTCAGAACACTTCAGAAGAGAGTCCAAACACTCCCAGTGGGCATTTAAAGTGAAGTGTAGGGTGCAATTGTGGCATTGATATAGTCGACTAAATTAGTAGGAGTCAGGGTACTCACATGGCACTTTTTAGTTTCTGTGGGTGATAAGACATGCTGATTCGTGTTTTGTAGCTTATTGAGCAGCTGTAGTGTAGCTGGCTTGTAGCTGACTGTTAAAAGAAACAATGAACAATCCTTAACTTGTTTGTCACACAGAATTTCATTTCCTGGAGGAGATACAACTCTTCAGTTCAACTAGTGTTTTGAAACTCTATGTAAAATACTTTGTACACAATGACAGCTCCAGGTTCCTAGTAGTGTTTTATGCTACTGCTCTGTGGCTCAGTACCTTGGTGCTGAGAGATTTTAAATATATAGGAGTCTTTAGAAACTGTAGTCTACTGTTTATATGCAGCATGTTTATATCAATGTAATAGAAACAGAAAACTTTTCCATGTGTGAAAATAGGTGTTTGAAGTAGCTTCTTACACAAAGAGATACAAAATACTTGGATTTTAGGATAAAATTCATTATCTTTTAAAGCAGTAAGAAATATGGGACATGAAAAATCAAATACTATCCAGCAATACTTTACTTGATTCCAGCCACCTTTATATTTAAGCTAACATAATGAGAGTGGAAAGTTTGAAACAGAGTAAGCAAAAAGATTAAAAAAGCACTGATTTTCCTCAGTGGTATTCTTTGAAATTTCAGCATAACAATAAACTGAAAAATCTTTGGATATGATCATAATTTCTTGTCTTTCTTCTCATTATATACCTTTCACTCAAAGAGAAGAAATCAGGATTTTCTTTGCCAGAGCAAGAGTTAGCAGAATGCAAAATGGGCTCACTGTGTTTTTGGTTTGTTTTTTTTTTGGTTTTTTGGGGGGTTTTTTTGTGTGTGGTTTTTTTTTTTGTGTTTGTGGTTTGTTTTGTGGGGTTTTTTTCCCCACTTCCTGAATTATTAATATGGTTGCTGTTGAGAAAAAATAATGATTATGGAGCAAGAAATCCCAGTAATTATTTTTTTTTTAAATGCATCATCACTACAAAAAAAGTATTATTCCCTTGCATAATGTTAAATTGTCAGACTAATTTAAGAATGTATATGCACAAAGAGAAATTTGTACAATATGCACAATGTTTAAAAGGAAAATCTTTTCTTTGGAAAAAAAGAGTAACAGAAAGCAAGACCTCCAGTAATAGCGGAGCACATATTCCTGACAGTTATCTGTACTACTCAAATACCCATTCTAGAAAATCTCAGGGCTGGTGAAGGGTCTCTTGGGACTACTCCAAATCTTACAATGGTTGACAGTGATGTTTTCAGTCAAACCAGGTCAGGTCTATGCTGTTCACTCCAGCAGAAATCAGAACTGGTTCCTGACCTAGCAATAGAAAACTCTGTTATCAAACTGCTACACTTACTCCTTCATCCTTAGGATTCCCATTTTTCCATTCCTGACAAAGCTGAGGTTTTCCTGAAGTGTCCTTACACTTTCCTAGACACTCTTTATCTTTTGCTTACAGTGAGAAATTTTCCTCTGCCTTCTCTCCTCCAAAATTGTTTTTGGATTGGTCAGCACATCACATGGCAAATCACCCTTCTGGGGCTTCAACACCTCCAAGACACAGCACCAGGGAAAGCACACACCAAGAAACTGTCATTAGCTGTTTGTCCTCTCCACCAAAGAGAAGGGAAACTTCAAAAACGGATTCATGTTCTGTCTTGGAGCTATTTCACAACCAGCTATCACTTTTTTCTTTTCTTTAAGCTTCTAGATTTTATGCACAATAGAACAGGTATGTGAGGACAATAGATCTTCAAAACTGGAACATGTTTTTCTATTTGGTAAGAAAGCTAAAAGTGCTAGCTTCATAAAAGTGCTACAAAGGCCGCGTTTAATGACTATTGAAAATATATTTCTGATGGGAAAAAAATGATGTAAGTAGCCAGCTTTGCATGGACATCTTTAAGGCATATATTTGTACAAAAGGCATCCTTGTAGAGAAAAGGCATGTCTTATAGAGAGAGCAATTTCTTTGATGATCAAAACAGTTCTCTGCAACAGTCATTAATCATGTGTGGTATTGTTAGGTTTTTCTTATTGTTAATCTTTTCTTTCTTCAGTGATTAATTTGTTTTCTTTTAAGGTTGTTCCCTTTCTCTTCATTTCTTTTATTTCAGTTTGTCTATATCTCTAAGTCTACTTCTGGCTCATGTGTCTAATAACAAAAAAATAGTTTCTGTTTGATTGGTTTGTTTTGTTCCACACTCTGGCATTGAAAAGGACTTGTGAGAGTTACTTTTCCCTGTGAGCTTAGACTAAAATAAGTATACAGGTGCACCTTTTGTTTTTCAATGATTAATTGAGGTATCTTAGTAATGACACAGGCCTATTGTTTTAAGTGTTCAAAC
>JAWWLT010000092.1:15049313-15060809 GCA_035040995.1 Premnoplex brunnescens | reverse complement strand
TATAAATATATAAAAATCTAGTGAAGCCTTTCTTCCCTTCCTTATTTTCATGTTGCTGTTTATTAATTGTTTATTATAGTGGTCAAAAAAACCATGCATTTGAATATCTGTATAAGATTTTTTTTAAGCTTGCCTCCTTTTCTTATGACAGAAAACTGTTACTGCATTTTAAATTCAGACATATGCTAAAGGTGGTTCTAAAGGCAAAAGCTGGTTCTAAACTATCCAATATAAATCTTTCTGTTTTCTCAAACACCTATTATTCCTCATCAATTTCTACTGTGGCAGCATCCAAATGGCCCACTAAAAACATATGATTCAGTGTACTAGATACTGCAGAAACTTAGGAAAACATTGTTCCTGTCTTCAAGATACACCTAGTCCTTCAAAGATAAGCTGAACCTGATTAATTCAGATGTTCATGTGCTTATAGCTGTTATGAAGAGGAGCTAATCTGATGCAAGAGAACAGAAAGTACAATACTATTAGCCAAGAGCATGGAGTAAAGAAAAAGGTTAACAGGATCACACAGAAAAATTCACAGCTTCGCAGTAAGGACACAAAGGAGTGCTGTGGCAAATTACTCTGAATTTAATTGCACTTCAAGCTATAAGGCTCTCCATAAAATAATTTTTTTATATTCTAAAAGCACAGGGCTTCTTTCCCAGGATAAATAATCCACTACTTTTTTCCCATCAGTTAGCCACATTCATTATTAGCTAATTCATACTTATGCTACCTTGAATTTGTTCACTGTAGAAATGTAGACATTTACCTAGCTTTCCTGAGTTCTTTCCATCAAAATTCATCAAAGCAAAGCCTGTTTCATAATTAGTCTCAACTTGTTGGCTTTCATTTGCTGGTTCTTGTTGGTTGCTAAACTGAAGAGTCCATTTCCAAAACTAGTTCTTCTCATGTGTACCTTCTCAGGGACTGTGATCAAGTTACTCTTTGATGTCCTCTTTGATAAACTAAGTAAATGGACCTATTGGAATCTTTCATTATAATATATGCTTTCCAATCCTTTAATCATGCACCCAACTCTTCTCTGAACTTCCTCAAAACTACCAGCATCTACTCTGAGAGCTCCAAAACCCTTTAAAACATTTTCATGTAAGACAAGTCAGCTACTATCATCATCACTTAGCCATCACTGATTCCTTATAGGACGTTTATATATTTTGGCTGTAAACAAAACACCTACCATTCCTTTTGAAGCACAGAATTCTTTCACTGTTATTTCTAACTAGTAAGAAGAGGTAAGAAAAAGGAAAAAAATAAAAGTGTCAGAGAGCATTTTCTTTTTCTTTTCACATTCTGCTTCAAGTCAGTGCTACAGCCATAAGAGAGTAGCAGAGAATTGTATTACCTGAAAAGGTAGTTGCTTTGAAATTGTAATACAGACTTAAAAAACCAAGTTGTTGCTTGAAGCACATTAAGGTTGATTTACTACCCAGTAAATACAAAAAGCTTCCACTGAGGCTTACAGGCCAATGGAGAGAAACAGCACAAAGATACTTCTGTGATTAGTTGTTTGCCTAATTACAAGCTGTGGCTGATTAGAGTTGTGTGGTGTGACTTTCATGAAGTGGTTTCATTCCCTGTATCTAAACCTCTGAGTCCAAAAAGCTGAAATCTAGACTGCCTGTAGGATTCCACCAGAATTTAAAATGTTTTAGCAAAGTCATCACAGCCAGCTCTTTCTTACCCCAAATTTGTATGTAATGGCCTATAAAAATTCTGTTGCTGTAAAAATATTAAGTGGCTGGTAATATGCTGTCTTACATGACAGGTGCACCTACTATGGGTTATTGTATTAAACTAATACTTTCCACAAGCTTTGATTGTTTCTGCCTTCTATCATCCACCAAAGTAGTACAGCACAGAGAAAGATCAGAGCTAATATCTGCTGCTTTTCTCACGTATCCAGATTGTAGCATCTTCTGCAGCACATGATCTGAGAGATAATTCCAATGGAAAAGCGGGCTATATTTCCATCTGGACCAAAATAGGACAGCACGGGTTTTCTATCTAAGGTTGGATCAAGCTAACTGTTTCTGCTGTCACTGAGAGGAAGAGCTCTTATTTTGTGATTCATGATTTGTGTGTACATGGACAAGGAGTTCACTTAGGAGAGAAGTTTTAAAAACGGAAAAAAATTATATTCAAGAGAGCAGCAAGGAGAGAAGAAATCTTCTCCCTCTGCTGCTCTGTCCCTGCTCCCTCCCAACCCCCTCCAAAAGAGAAATCAACCAAAAACACTTAAACAAAAAAGGATCCTGTAAGTATAAGTGTCTTCTGTTTCTTCCATCTTTCCTCTGTTTCTTCCATCTTTCCTCCTTTTTTTTTTTTTTTTTCTTCCCCTTATTTAAGTTTGTTTTTCTCTTTTCTGGACCCTCCCTCTTTTCCCACTTTTTCTTGTCTTGTCCCTTTCTTCTTCTCCCATCCCCTCTCTTTCCTTGCTTTCTTCCTTTCTGTCTTCTCTCTCCAGTGCTGTCTAACTCAGTCAGCCCTAGCCACACAGTAGTCCATTGCCCAAAATGTAGCTGGGAGTTGTATAACCTGGTTCTGTTACAGCTGTTAATGACAGTGGTATGACTTGGACTCTGCAAACGTGAGAGAGACTGCCTCTCTCACTTCCCAGGTCAGGCTTCTGTTCAAGGTGCTGTCAGAACTGCGGCTGGTAGGAGCACTTTGATCAGATAGCCAAGAGACAGACAGAGAAGATAAAAAAATAATTGGTGTAACCTGACAAACCTGAGACTCTGACTGCCATGAGAGACAAACAGTAAGTGCTGCTGAGAGAGAATGAAGGTTTTCAGAGCCGAGTGGACTAGAACTCCTACCTCCTTACTCAGCTCAGTTCAAAGCAGGGCAAATGCATCTTAGAGTCTTCTTTGCAGAAATATGGTGATATCCACAGGCTGTACACAAGAATCCTGTTTGAAATTTGTCAGTTTAGAAGTAACATTTTTGTTGGCCTTTTAGTCTTACTTTTGATTCTGTCTGTACAATTCTGTCTTACCTGTGTGACTTTTGTTAGAGTCCAAAGTCAAGGATAGTACTTTACTTCTGCAACTCTTTCAAAAGAGTTTTCAAAATCCTTCTTTCAAAGTTGTTTAAAATCAATAATTTTTTAAAGGCTTCTGTAAACTCCCTTTCAAATGCTTCCTCTATAGTCTTCCCAATATCCAGAAAAGTAAAGAGAAATTAGAAAGGTTCCCTCCTTCCATGACCCCCAAAACACTGCTAAGATTTTGGATGCACTTAGTTTGCTACCAAACCCCATTACCAACATGAATTACATAAAATTATTGACCAGGTGTAAAACTCCCCTTTTTCTCTTAGGTATCCATAGGATTTTGTTTTTGTTTTTTGTTTTTGTTTTTGTTTTTGTTTTTTTGTTTTGTTTTGGTTTGGTTTGGTTTTGGGTTTTTTTTTAATTATAAAATACTTCAAACCTTCAAAATTGAAAAGCCAGTGAATATTTTGTGCATTTGTGAAAATTATTCAAGGTAAGTCACTGATGATATACTCAGACAAATATTAGTCCTGCAAATAATGTTACAGCATGTTCTGCCTCTGACTGAACTATCAGCCTTCACTCTGTATATAATCCAAATATTAATCCAAATAATTCCACTGATTTAGCTTATTGGTGATAGTTCTGTCTATAAACATATTTTTTTTTTCTTTCATTATCTTACAAAATGTGTTTTCCCTCTATCTGAACAAGTATCAGAGCCAAAACTGGTGTAAGAGATTAGAGAATGAAGACACATATTCCCACTCTTATTGGAATGTAAATTATTAATAGCATAGCTTTAGCTATAATTAGAATGTTTTCTGGGACAGTTTTACTCGTTTTCAGAGTCATTTATCTGGACAGCTGTTGGCTCAGTAGCTCAACTGCTCTGTACAACACCAAGTATGCAGAGAATGCTGCTTGTTTGCACCATTCTGGCACAGATGTTGCGTTTGACACTGAAAGCACATGGAGAGTCTGGTGCACCTCACTGAACCAGGCTGACTGTACATCTGCAGACCAGCCAGCCTGATGCTGTCAAATCAAAATCATAGTGATTGGACAAATCTGTCAGTTGCTTCACAGTGTTACAGGCCTTTAACAAGATCTGAATTCCAGCCACTTCATTGAGACATTAAAAATGAGAAAAGGCAGAATTCTGAGAAAGGTTTATATCACACTTGTGCTAGTCATAGTCCTAGGGACAGCAACCAATAATCCAAATTGTATTTGCAGTTTATGAACAGCTGGGACTCACATTTCATTCTTTTTGATCCAAGAAGAACTCGTAAGTCAAACAACCTTTTTTATAATATAAAGTCATATACTTGTATGATGTATTTAGGATGATCTGCAGTACAATGTAAAAAGCTTTAGGAGTCCAGAACTCAAAATACTAGAAAGCTACAGATGTAAATATAATAATAATAACATCACCATCTATTGTCACAAAAAGCCACCTCTTCTGAATCCCTTAGTCACTATAACATAAATAAACTAAAATTATCATAATGAGTATAGAAAAACTCTCATCATTCTTTTTTGGATGATAAGGGTGATCATTTAATCAAGGAAAAATGTACAAACTACCCAGTTCTGTTTGCATTCTTAGAACTTCTATCTTTCCTTCTTTAATTTTGCACCTGTATACTCCCACAAACCAAAACAAGTTTCTCAGAGGCTTAGACTTCTACTTGTTTAGCCTAAAGCAGATGTCTATTGCTGAGTTATGAACCACTGGAAATAGATATTTATAAAGGAAATGTCAGTGACACTATAATAACTTATAAATTCTATTTCTACAAAATATGCTGTAGTTCTTGCTGTACTTAGAGTAATGTGTTTCCAATGCTCCTTAGGTTCTTAGCCTGTCTGTTCTTTTAGACTGACAAAATCTGCTGAAGTGCCTTAAATCTTTTTGTCATCCTGTTCTCAGATCTGATTCAGTGTTCTACGGTTATAGGATATGTAAAATGTGATAAGTATTTTTCGTCCATCTTGTTTCTAGAAGAAACATGAAGAAACATGTGTAGACATTACTGTCAAATTAAGTGTAATTTCTCTGTGTATTAGTCATTGCATTGCTCTTACACCCTAAATTGAAATAAAATTACTCTGTTCATGAACAGAGCTTGGTGTTACATGTTGCAGCTCAGCCAGTTCAAAAAAATTCTTATTTTGTTTTGGTTTTTTTTGTTTGTTTGGTTGGGGATTTTTAAGTGAGGCAGTTTGTTTGGGTTTGTTTGGGGTTTTTTTGGTTTTTTTGTTTGGTTTGGGTTTTTTGTTTTTGTTTGGTTTGGTATGTTTTGTTGGAGGGTTTTTGTTGTTTTTGTTTTGTTGTTTTGCTACTGTTTGCTTATTGCTCCTGATATTTTGTCCTTGCTGAGGTTGCAGTGACACACTTTACATCCTTATGGTGTTTCCTCAGTGTTGTAAGGCTTTATGCTGGCTTTTCTCAAGGACTTTCTGCATTCTAAAACTGAAAAGTGATTTTCCTTAGCTAGAGATGAATACAGGTAAAACCATTCAAAATGTGATGATAGAAGTTCATTCATAGGGTAACGTGTCCCAAGATTTAGGTATCGTTTCATGTTATGGTCACATGAAAATTATCACGTCAGTTCTAACAAGAGCCAAGTGAATCAGACATAAAAAAAATGTTAGTAGATTAAAACAATAAAACAGAGTAGAATGAGAGAAGTGTAGTGAGAGTCTGACTGCAGATGCATGGATGCACAGGATAAGCTTTTGAGGAGACCCAAGGCAATAGACTTGACTCTACAGATTGGCTGAGAGAGTACTGCATTTGTTGTTGATCTGCTATGAAGCATCATGGGAATCATATCAGTTAATTGCTACTATTAATACACTTTTCTTAATTGTTTGAGCAAACTATAGATCACATCTTAACAGGTTGTGTGGCAGACTAAGAAAAGGGAACTGTGCTTTTCCAACAGGAGTAGCATGTCTTGAGCTCTTTGACCTAGTTATCAAACATGCAAATGTGACTCCAATAAAAATTTACTAGAGCCTTGCAATGAGTATTGGGATTTCCCCTAACACAGAATCTGTGTCAAATAATTTGTCATATTTATGGCTTCTTTCTCAAGTCAAGTTTTCCCTACCTGCCATAACTTGCGGTGTTAGAGAGTAATAAAAACAGAGCTCATTTTCTAATACATTGCCTCTGTGCAAATATTAGAGACCATAGATAATGGAACTTTCACTACTAACAGACAAGGCATTTTCCTGAAATTCCAAGACAGAACATAGTAATATTAATCATAAAATCTGATACTACTACAATAGTCCTTAAAAAAAGAAACAAACAAGAAATCACACACACACACACACACACAAAACAACAACAAAAAGCTCCACATTTTCTTTCATTCATATTTTATTTCCATTCAGTAAAAATCCTGAATAAGCATAAACATCTTATGCTTAAAGTACTTGATGCCCTCCCCTTCCTTTTACTCTTCCTTTATTTTTTTTTTAATTAGCATTCACTCCCATAGAAGAGTAGATTTTACCTAAACAGACTGTAGTTACTTAACATACATGTATATATACTTATAAAGTGCTTAACACATCCATAGAATATAAAGTATAAAAGACATTTATGTATTTCATTCAGCAAATAGGAAAAGCATGAGAGTCCTAACCATGGAGAACAAAACAACTTGTTTTGATTCACTTGACACCTTTTGTTTTCAAATATTGATGCAGCCACACCTAGCAGAGCCATTGCAATCAGGTAAGGCCTTCCCACACTACTTTTCTGTCTGTCTGATTAGATGTAACAAGTACTATGAAATTGAGCACTTTAGAGGTGAAGACTTCATGATTTAAGAGCACTTAACTTTAAGAGCACTGCTCCATTGTAGACAGTAGTAATTATATCTCTTCTCCTGAAGTCGATAGGGTTACAAGTGTAAAGCTCAGTCGGTTCCTATCTGTTGAGTAATGTGTACTGTAAAGGAGAGTTTCACAGCTCAGGTCTTACTTGGTATGAAAATTAGTTGGCATTCTCACCATGTTATTTTCCCACAGCTATACTGCCACAACAGTGTTAAAGATAGGGTAATCTCTAGGGCTTGTATGGCATATGCCAGGAATGTGTCAGGTTGTACAGAGAGGATGATGCACCGTGTTGCCACTTTTAAGAAGAAAAATGTTGAAACTGAGTGATGAATTTCAGATGAGATTTTTAAAATTTTTTTATAAGTTCCCTTTAAAACCCTGATGACCTGTCTGGAAAATGGCAAAATATCATCTGAATATCTAAAATACCTACATCCATTTGAGTTAGGAAATATTGGCAAAGGCTCAGTGTTCCTTCCCCAGTCAAGTGGGGACTCACATGGTTGAGTTTTCCTGTTTTGCTTCAGCATTAGTCAGTTCCTTTCCCTTAAAACGTACTAATTTATTTTTCACTGGGTAAGAGGAAGAAGGGAGGAGAAAAGAGAAGTAAATAAAGTTGTCTTGGACTAGTACATGCTAAAAAAAAATATGGCAGACAGCAGTAAATAAAAAATATTAATTCAAAATGTTAATTTTTTTAAGTCTTTATTTAACAGGCAGAAACATTTGCAATTTTCAGTTATGTTGTGATGAATTAAAACATGTACTGAAAAGCAGAAGTCCGCCAAAGATGCTTCAGTTTTATCAAATACACCATTTTTGGAGGGTGCTTCGGGAAATGACAACAGCATTGGCCTATACAGCCATTATTCTGTTACAATAGCAAGGACTCTCCTTACACCTGGAGCAAAAAGATACTCTTCTTATCTGTACAGGAAAAAACTTATGTTCCTCAACTGGTACACGCTTTACTACAAATCACTTCTTTTAGCTAGATAGATTTAATAATGACTAAACTGGGTTATTATACTGATGCAAACTCCTTGGATCACTCCTTGGATCACCCTCAGCATCCAAAGATTCTAGGATGAATTTGGTAGAATAACAATCTAACTAAGAAATACATCTATTCATGACTTAAATCTCTGACTGACAGAATGTTCATCTGCAGTCTGTCCTAACAGATCAATTGCTCTTTTATTTTCAACTGATTTCAGTTTCTGGTCATAGATGTTTATTGCATATCTTTGCATACTAAGATAGAGCTCACATATCACACAATATCACTTCAGTTATTAAGGTTATGGTAAGTAAAAGTTCCTGGTCATGATTTTTTTTCCACCTAAGAAAATATCAGAGAGGCAAAGGAAAAAAAAAGAAAATTGTTAGATTTTCTAACAAAAGAATTCATGATAAATAAGGGATTGGATAGTTCAAGATTATCAGTATGAATTGAGTATCCAATACAATATTGAGGTATGCTGAAGTAAATGTCTGTTATTTAATGTTAGAAATAAGGAGCCTGTTTGGTTACTTTTGTTTCTGTTTAATGTGAGTTGATCATGGAAAACAAGTAGTTAAACATTTCGTATTTACAGGCATTTTCAAATTTATAATACCTTTAATTTCAAGATCATTAAAAGATGACCTGACCTTGCTGTCATTTTTAGAATTTTAAAATTGCGTGGTTTCTGGGAACATGAAAAGGTAATGTTGAGTGTTTTTGAAAACATCTCCAAAGCACAGATCACCATCCAGGTTGCTCTCCATGTCGTATAAGAAAGCTGAGCATTTCACAGGAAGGTTTGAAGATTTATAATGAATCAAAAATATCACTGCTCTATGTGAAGAAAAAAGGTTGATCACTGATATTACAGTCATTTTAGTCTCTTATTCTTTGTAGATAATCTTACTTTTTTCTCTCAACTCACATAGCTGTGAATGTACTTATAATTGTTTGGTTTTTTGTGGGTTTTTTTTGCATTCTGGAGAGGAAGTAATATTATTGAATATTTCTTCCAAGCCTTAAAAGGAGATACTTTCCACTACTAAAACAAAATTTTTAAAATTGTTCTACATTTTTTTGTTGTATCACATTTTATGGAGCTGGCTTTGCTCCAGAAAAGGAAATTGTATCAAACCTGGAAGTTTCTATTCTGTTACTAATGTCATATCAAATTCTTCAAAACTAAAGACAGGCATTGATAGATAAAGGAATTTCTGTGGTAATATTGAAAAGCTTGAAATTACACAGACTGGAAAAACATGTAAAGCTTGAAAATAAATATTCCTTTACAGCAATTTTTAAATAAATGCCATCATTTTTAGACATTGAAATGCTTTCTCTTATTCTCAGAATTTTTGTATAGATAATGAGATTAACATTAAACCCTGCCATTTATTTGAAAGGGTTTGCATTTTAAGCAATAATGAGCACTTCAGCCTTTCTTTTCTCCTTGTTTTTTTTTGTTTGGGTTTGGGGTTTTTTTTGAGTTCTTTGGTTTTTTGTGTTGATGTTTTTTGTTTTTTGTATTTTATTTTCACCAGGCCATGTGCAAGTTTCATAAGTCTTTACTTCTGCAAATTCATTTTTCCTAATAAACATTTTTGTACTAGTGTTAGGCCCCATGTGGCTTTAAATAGACCAATAGTAAGCCATGATTAATAGCAATAACTCTAGTAAGCCATTGATCTAGATGACATCATCACACTAAACCTTCAGCTTTTTGCATGGATTTAAGAAGTGAAGCCTGGCTCATAGCAGATAGAAAAAACATATGGCGAATTTTATTAGCTTTTCGAGGCAACTTGAAAATCCCAGGGCCTTCTGTGATTGTTTTTTTCCCCTATTATATCCACAATGTTATAGAAATCATGCCTAGTGCAGCAGAGTGATGAGGAAGAGGTGGATTATCCTTGCATGCAGAAGGTATATTATGCAGTTAGACTGTGGTGCCACACTGAGAGGAAAACTCAGACAATAAATGCCACAAAGCATGTGAGCAGCAGGGAGGCAGGAGTACAGTCTTGGTAAAGTGCTCCAAAGTGAAAATCAAAGTAAGCAGATAAAAGCAGACATTGGTCTGGGCTTTTTAATCAGGCGCCTGGAGCAAAGCAGAGGCAGGAAAGATAAATCTGTGGTTGTGTTATGGCACAGAGGGAGCACTGCAGTCGATCAGGTCAATGTTTATGTTAACTTGGTGGAAGTCATTGAACATTCACCTTTCACCCTTGCAAATGAATCAGCAGGTTAGAAATTGTTGTTAATTTTTGAAATAGCATGCAAACTCACTAAGTATGTAGATGGAAACTGAAATGTAGCCAATTTGAAGCAATCCCTGGTTTAGATGGTGTGTTGATACAGTGAAATGTGTAATGTAAATGTGAGTTGGCATTTTGAAACATCCATTTGCAAGAAAGTAACAAGTAATTAGAAGAAACATGCACAAATCTGGACTGGTGTAAAAGACTTTGGATTTAGATAAACAGCTGCATTTTGAGAAGCTGATCTCCTGGTTCTGGTCATTGACCTTCAGATAGTCAAGCCTGCCCTATTTTTTTTTTTTTTTATTTATTTATTTTTTTAAGAAATAAGGAAAAAAAAAACACAAAAAACCACACACACATACGAAAAACCAAAACCATCTCCTTTCAAATTGTCTTCAAAATACCATAGCAATTCTTTTCCTAAGAGTCGCACCAAGTAGTGACCTAAAACATGGAGCTGTACAAATGGCTGTGAGCAGAGGAGTCTTCAAACATCTCTCAGTATGAGCCTGGACCTTACTCAGATGCCCAAATTTGTAGACCATGCACTGTCAGAGCCTAACCATGGCAGTTCTGTTCACCCCATTGATGAATTGTAAAGAGCATAAGAAAGCAACTCACAGGATTCCCTTAAGCTACAATCACTAGCACACTGGGAGTGTTCTCTTCTGGATCCTTCCAAAAGACTTTTGGGGACATAACTCTAATCAGTCACTCAGTTATCTCAAGTCCTTTCTTATTTCCACAAGACAAACTAGCTTCCTCAAGCATGGAAACAAGCAGTTTCAAATTATGTCAAACCTCTCTGGAAATAACTCTTCCCTGCAGAGCTAGGAAGTGAAGAGCACACTGTTCACAGCACTCTGTCCCCAAGGTAAGCAGCATCTCCTTCAGACACAGGGAAATGTAATTATTCTGTTAATGTTTGTGGTTGGCATTGCAGTGATATTTTGAGTTGTTTTGCTGACTTTCCTCAGGTTTTGTCTATTTCCAACATCTAAAGTCAGTCAGCTCTTGACAGTTCCCAAACTGGAAATGTTAATATTCATAACTGCTGCATTGTCTGCTCTCAACTGTGAAAATTTCCAGATTTCCTCAGAAAGAGATGTTAAATTCCCTGCTGCACACTGTTTTAAAGGCCACCTGTCTACAGTGTTTAGATGATACTCACTGTCTACTATGATGTAGTACCGTGCCTGTGACTAACATAAATGGCATTGATGCCAAGCAGAAGGCAAAGAACAGAGGAGACATTATGCTTGTTCTGAGGGAATTTTCTGAGCTGGGAAAAAAGTACACTTTTTTTTTTTTTTTTTTTTTAATGGATTAACTTTTAT
>JAWWLT010000092.1:15030380-15049213 GCA_035040995.1 Premnoplex brunnescens | reverse complement strand
TTAGGTAATTTTCTGAGCTGGTAAAAAAGTAAAATTTTTTTTTTTTTTTTTTTTTAATGCATTAACTTTTCTACACTATCCTTCCCTTCATGTTACAAACATAATTTAGTATACAAGCTAAAAAGACCAATACCACAGATAATGTCCAGAGAAGCATCAGAGTATGTCTGAAGTTGATAAACAGATTGTTTTGATTCATTTGGATACTTATTATCTTTTCCCTCCTACTTGATATAGGATTACACTCATTAGTTTTAAACTGATTATGTTGGAAAACACAGAAACTATTGGAGAGAAGAATACCCTGAATGCAACTGTTGTGGCTACATATAGGGACCCTCCTCCAAGTTAATACAGAGTTTCATACTTTTTAAAAAGTTTTATTGTTAAATTTAAGCTTTCAAGAGAAATGAACAAACAAAAAAGACAAAATATCTTCAAGAATAAGTGCAATGAAATGTGGAACAAAACAGTGAGGGTAATTTGAAGGAAGAAAAAAAAGAGATCCCTTGAGTACATGGAAACAGGTTTTGATTCAATGAAGAGGTCATTGTGTAAATTATAAGTAGCATAACCTGCCAGCTGCAACATAACGATCAACAGGTTACTCAAGACAAGAAATACCATGTCCTTGTCCTCGCTTTACAGATACAGTCTGACATGCTACAATAATTTATACATCTTAAGACTGAGAATATGATAGCTGAAACAACCTCTGTGCAGGTTTCTATCCCCATGACTGGACAAATGTTGTGACATTTGTGGAATTCACTTTTTTAAGTACTGCATTGCAAAGGGGCTAAATGCAGCATCAGAAAAAAAGGCTTAAAGGGCAGAAAATTCTTAAATGAGAAAATACATGCTGATTAACATCTGTAGTTGTTACTTGGATTCTTTTTCATAATAATCTGACAATTATTGGAGAAAAGTTGGACCAGAAAATTATTTATTATGATTTCTGTAGGAAAAGCAAGCCAAATCTAACCAAACTAAAGCTCTTCTTCTGCAGTGCAAGGGCATCCTGTCAGGTGCTATACTCTGACAATTACATGATGGAGTTACAAGCTTTCTGCTAGTAATACTACAGTAGAAATTCCTTACAATGTCAGTTGCAAAAACAATGCTAGGATTACAAACAGAATCACCACATAAGTGTTGAAGAGGCAAAGGACAGAGAAGATGCCAAGCAGGTCACCTAGGCTGATATTGACATCTCTTGTGTTTGTTGCAGTCTCAGGGAGGCTTATTTCTGCACGGTTTTGAAATTAATTATATATCTATTTTTTTTATATATATTTTCTGCTTTTTGATAATTGTCTTATTTTTCATCTCCTTTTCTAATGAAAAATTTCATGAAAATTACAATTAATATTAATGTAAAAATTGTTATGCATTTAAAATATACAGCAATCAGGAAATTAGAATGATAATATTTCCATGCAAAGACTAATTCTGATGTAATACATATATGGTACAATCTGCATGAAAGCATCTCTTGGAATGTCAGTAATGCAGAATACCACATGCCATAAGTGTAGTGTGAACATGGGAATTTTAACACTGCAGTCTGTTGATTCATGTGCATTTGATTTCTCACATAAAACTCACAGTAGATGGGATTCCTAACTGCTATAAAGTATTACTATTGGACTGAAATTACTGGAGGTATCCTAATCCAAAAGAACTGAACATCTGCTTTAATGTAATTGGTAGCCACTCTGTCTTTCCTTATGCACCAAAACACCTCTGGACAATGGGTACCCCTTTTACACTGTTGGAGGATACACATACAAAAATTGACCCTACTATTACATTAAAAAGTGAAAAAGCTAATAGACTAGAGTCCAGAATAGGACAATCAATAGTGTTCATGGTACTTATTTTCACACCATGAATAAAATTGTAAAATATGGATTCTGAGGCCAGAACTGTGTGCAAGACCTAATATTAATGCAATTAAGATGATTAAAAAGTTTTTAAAATGTCACCATTCGTTATGGGTATTGTGAGGAAAAGAAAAGGATATAAACAGGGAAAATTATATTTTTGGTGTGGGTTTTTTGGTTTTTGCATTTTTTGGTTTGTTTCATTTTGGGTTTTTTTTTGTTTTTGTTGGTTTTCTTTGATTGTGGGTTTTTTCTTTTGTTTTGGGTTTTGTTTTTGTTTGTTTGTTTGGGGGTTTTGTTTGTTTGTTTGTTTGTTGTTCAAGATATAAGCAGAAAAAATAGATTCCTGTGGTGAACCTATCTGAGGACAACAAGAGGTTTGGCTGAATCTGGAGATCTGAGATAATCCACAATGAATTAGTAGCTTAACCTCCTATTCGACGTATTCAAATTTTCAAGCTGAGGTGGCTCAAACTTTGACACTGGTCAAAAACTATTTTCTGCATTAAGTTGTTTTTTTTTGGGGGTGTTTTTTGGGCTTTTTTTAGATCAAAAAAGAATTCATGCCATATAATATAAGAATTGGAAAGGGATCTTAATAAACGGATGTATTCAGGTAGAAATAGACATTGATATTTTTGGTCTGTGTTTGGCCTAGCCACCTGTGAGGAGTTGTGCTTCTCCTGCCAAGTTATGGGAAAACAGGCCAATAAAGATGGTCTCTGGCCTTGAAGGAGGCATTTCTGTGTAAACTAAAATTAAATGGGCTCTCATTATTGGCTGATGGCCCTCCAAGGGCACTTGAAGGAGAAAGAGAGGAGGAGGAGTATGAAGTAAACCCCCAGACCGAATTAATGAAGACCCTCCGAAATGGACTACATAAGCGCAGAGAAGCCCACACATGTGCAGAGAAGTATCAATCATATAACTAGGGGGAGGTGCCAGGGATCTTTATCTGGGCTGTCCTGGCCACACTTGCTCAAGTAGGCCGCCCTTGGGCAACTTGGAGAAAAGGCAGATGGCTCATGCCTCAGGGCTTGCTTGTTTCACTGACAGGACAATGTTGCCTTTTGGCAGGGACACCCACCGTCACCTGTGAGCCAGCTGACCCTTGAGGGTGCAGCCACTGCTCTGGGAGTCTGGGCATTCCGGGGGTTGGTAAGACAACTCTATGTGAAACACCTGGGCAATTTGGGTATTTATACTTGGGGGCGTATTTTCTCTTTTCTCTTCCTCTCTTGGGTTTTTTCTTGTTTACTTGGCCACTTTTGGTAATAAAACTACTGTTTGTGTTAAGCTTTCAGCGGTGTCTCAGTTTCAGCTTCCACATCCCTTTGGACCCTCCCCGGAACAAGGGATTAATATTATATGGTGCATCAGTCCATATTTACTCTTTAGATATAGATGAATGAAATTCTGTTCAGAACTGGGTACTAGTTGGGTGATAATCAGCTAGTCCATTCATTAATTTGATACATGATCAGCTGAGAAATTTTTCATCTCTTACAGCATTTTAGCATAAAATTCCTTCTTGTATCTGCTTTGCTTCTAGTAGATCTGAGCTTTGAACCAGTTCAAATAATGATGCCAATATTAATACAATGTAATAACATAAGAAGGATGTCACAGTATTAGACCATGTCTAGAGAAGGGTGACTAAGATGCTTGAAGATCCCAAGGGCCAGACTTACGAGGAGTAGCTGAGGTCACTGGGTTCATTCATCCTGGAAAAGAGAAGGCTGAGGGTGAACATTGAGAAAAGGTTCTCTACTGAGAGGAAGGGTTCAAAGGAACAGGTTCCCCAGGGAAGTGGTCACAGCACCATGTCTATCAGAGTTCAAGGAGCACCTGGTGAACACATTTAGTCATATGGTTTAATCTGAGGTACTCTTGCAAGGAGCAGGGAGCTGTACTCGATGGTCCCTATATGTCTGTTCCAACTAGAGATAATCTCTGATTGTATAAAGGACTGTAACTACTAGTAAAGCTGATTCCTGACCTTCTTAACTACCTGTAAGCAAGTTATAAGGTCAATAACTGATCTATTTTGCCTAAAAAGAAAGGGAAAAAAAAAAAAAAAAAAGATTAATTTTAAATTTGCATTCAAGAAGCTTTAAAAAGGAATGAAACAAAAATAATGTCCAGGCATCATAAGGGCAAAAATTATACAGTTTTGAGTGTAATAAATATTGAGAATACACTTAGACAACCTGTTTAGCTTTCAGTCTTATTCAGGGACTCAATCCTTTGCTCAATTAGGAAAAAGAAAAAAATAAAGAAAGGAGACTCCTTAACAGCTCGTGTCCTCTAAAGCTGCTTATTCATAATAGAAGATAGACATGGGGAAGAAATACTCTCCCTTGGCCAGAGGAATGGAGAAGCTAAATTAATTCATTAAATCCAGACTCAAAATGAAGTGGAACATCTAAACATCTATGGGCTGAATTATTTGGCATTTATTAGTACACATATTACTAGCTAAATAGTGACTTCTTCAAATTATATTTATTAAGGGAAGCAAAGAGGAGGAAGCTTTGTCTTTGGAAAATACTTGTGCACATCTGCACTTGTAGAGCCACAGATCATATAATAAATTTTATTTGCTCTTTCCTTTCTTGCCTGCCAAGACTCATATGAGAGCATCTTGCCTGCATGTGCTAGAAAAGCTTTTATTCTATCTATTAAACTCTATATTTATTACTCCATAACTAAATATATTCATTATGTTTTTCTACCAGATAGTGAATTCACTAATCTTGCTTACCATATGCAATACACCAAACAAACAAAACAAACAAAACACAAATACTTCTTTTATTTCTGAGTGAAGAACAGACAAATTGGAAGAATTTCTATTCTTTATTTAGAAGAACAAAACATTAATATTGATTTTAATTATTAATTTTAGTTTGCATTTATTTTAGGGTGATTTAGCTCTTAGTATTGAAATAGTGTATTATTACATAAAATCCTCAACATCCTCTGTTATTGGAACCAGTTTCAATAACTGATGAAAGTTAAGAGTTTAAAGAATTAAGAGGTATTTAAGAGATAATATTCTACTATCTTAAGAGTAAATAAGGCTGCAACTTTTATCCTTTCAAAAATGATGTCTTATTTAACAATTGTTTGGAAAAAGCTTAATAATTTTATCCATAAGTGGGGGTGGAAGTAGCACTAATGTGCACGCATGCACACACACACACACACACACACACACATATTCTGTATTAGGAGACCCCACGTCCTCAGTTTCCTTTAGTGTCCACAGCTCCTCTCCCCAGGAGGGAATTTCTTTCTAATGGTCTGAGTGTTCAGAGACAACCTTCAGTTAAAAAAAAAGCAACATGCAGGGATTTTTTTCTTATTTCCTGCCTGAAAACATTGCTTGCTTCCATTTCTGTATGAGTTGTCATATGTGCATCAACCAGTATGTTTTTCCCTCTTCCATGCATTTTAAGGTCAGAAAGAACCACTACAGTTAAATGTTTTGTCCCCAGTGCATCCCAGTCTTGTCTAATAAAGTCTCTATTAGACCTAGTCTGAGCTACAGCACAATGAGTTTTTATTTAGAACTATCCATAATGGTTCCATAAGAGATCTAGCAGTTAATAGCCATGACTGTTTATGATCTGCACCTTATTTCTTCTCTCTATCTGCTTCAGTGCTTTGTAGCAATATTTCAACTGGTTGTACCATGATTACTTGAAAGAATACAATAAAAACTCATAAAGTGAGTTTTCATCAATACTTTAAGTGTTTCTAAAATACAGAGGATATGACCACAGACCTATAATGAGTTTTGTTTCATTATGCCAAAGATTCAATACTTTGTGACATATAAATAGGATGATTTACTCCGGAGATAAGTACTGTGGAGTTTGTTTTGCACATAGGACGATTTTTTTGAAGTATTTGCTAATAAATCTACCAGTTTCTGGGTCTTTAAGAAATAAAAGACTTTCTTGTCCTTCTCCTGGGTGTTCCAAGCAAAAAAACCCACATGAGTGATATAATTTGCATAAAGTTAAAACTAATTGATATTGTTTGTTTGTTTTGTTTTCTTTAAGAAACCAGTTTGTAGTGAGGGAATAATTTTGTTTATTTACTTTTACTATTCAATTTCCTTTAGTTAAATTATGATGTTTATCAAAGTTCTTTCCATAGCCTGGAACTGTGTTAGCACTGAGAAAAGACTACAAAGTCCCCTGCAGGATATACAGACATTGAATTGGAATTCCCATCCTCTAGTGAGTGACATCTTGTTATCCAAAAATTGATAGGTCCAAACAATACATTCAAAGAAACTGCAGATCCGCAGATTCAGGCTATTTTTAGCAACAAACTGAAAGCACTTTATGGTTATTTTAATTATATTAACAGTGTTAATGTTAATAGGCAATATCCAAGATATGTTTTCCTCCAATCTGCAACTCAGGCAGAGATATGATGACATCCATACAACCATCTGTATAACAGAGATGAAAGTGAAATATACACAAATATGACATTTTGAAGTAATTTTAACCTTTTTGAAATTATAAGCAGTAAAAATTATGACTGCATATGTATTGCCATAAGCCTGAGTAGTATTTTTCTGTAAATCCTGAATGTGTAAGTTCTTCTGTAAGATGTCTGTATTTGCATAAAAGATTTCCACATTTTCCCTTGATAAATTAAATGTTATTCATAAGTTCAGTATTATTGTTACTGTTATATTTCTAATATACAAGCTGCACTTTAATTGAAGTCTTACATATTTTCTGCTAGGAAATTCTACACCTAGAGTTACAATTATTTAGGCTATGACAAACGAGTCCTGTCATGTAATTTATATGCCACAAGCATCAATGTGCTTTATTCTAGTTGTATCAGTAGGTAGCAGCTAAGTGTATACAGAGGCATTTTGTTCTGCAGGCTGGATATCCTCCTGGTCAGTGTGCTGGTTCCAGAGATAGTCTTGTTATGCATCCCCAGCCACGATTTGAGTTAACATTCAAGGCCCTCAGTTTCCAGGCTGCCAGAGGCTGAACTCATTGGTGAGATAAATTATCCCACCCCTCAGGGACAGAAACAAGCCACCTGTCACTTGTCAAAGAACCAGCACTAGTGCAATGGTACCTAATGTCCCACCATCCCACCTGCAGGCAAAGTGGCTGTTATGAAAGTGTAGTCATGGATAAATGTGATGGAAAATAGGGTGAGATGAGAAGGATTTAGACAAATGAGCTCAGGCACAATTAGCAACAAAGTGTACTGGCAATTACTTTATAGAGAAAGCTTTTAAAGCAAGAGTGACCTTCATATTTTCTTACTGAATTACACCCAGAGAGATTTCGGTGTGTCATATTTCTATGACATCCTTGTCTTACCTTATGCTAGTCAACCCTCTGTTGTTTCTGTCAAGGCTGACACTCATATTCTGTGTTATTCTCAGGTTTGGGAAATGTGGGTTTCAGTCAACTGCAAGCAATGAATAAGGGTCACGCTGCCCTGAAAGTAGACACTCATCAGATTTTCCAATTAATAAGATCCAGAAGATTAGCAGCCACAGGAGCTACAATGGTTGCACGAGGTTCTATTGGCATGATGAAAAGACAGTTTCAGTGAGCGCCTCTTCAAATTCAGCTCCATTTGTGCTCTGCGCTAATAATGACTTCAATTGACTGAAACCAGCAAAAAAATACCCAGTTAAGTGTCATTACATGACTTTGGTTAAATGCTTGGTTTGAAAAATGTCTCACAAGATATTAAGTTTCAGTGAGTTTACTGCAACATGCTGTGACTGAATGTTTAATTCTAAAAGATGCACTGTCATTTTAAAGCAGTAGCCTGTGCAGTTACATATTAATTACTAATTTTAGATTCTCTGTTTTCTGTTTCTCTGAAAATTAAGAAACTTAGTGTGACAAAAATTGCCAGAGCACAAAAAGAAAATATAATCTTTAAAACAGATTAATTACAGTGTAGTCTGTCTGTATCAAAGCTTCAGGGACATGACATGTGAAACAAAGCATGAGCTCTATACATTAATTTAGACATAAGTCATGCATCTTTTGTCTTCACATTGTGCAAACATAGGCTCAAAATGTAAAACAAGATGAGATAGCACATTCCAACATAACACATTTTTGTCTGAGCAATAGTTAAATATTTATCTTGATCCTATATTCTACCACAGGAAAGTGCAAACTTGATTTTACAAAGGTGATAGTTGTGTAATCACTCTAAATTGGTGAATGGTAGGGCATTTAAAGCAAAATAAATATAGGAAAATAACAATATGGGATAAAGATGGAAGGTTGTGGTCTAAACAATGTTGAGAAGTAATTACATTATAAAGCAAGTCAATTTTCAGTGTATTTGTGATTGTCCATTTTAGGGTATCCTTCTAAAATCTTAATAATTCTTGTTTTAGTTGTGTAGTGACTAATCCATTTGACATCACAAATCTGTATTGAAATGTTGACAGAGCTTTAATTGGTTTAATTGATTTAATTGGTTTATTTGGTTTAACGGGGTTTATAAAGTAAATCTCATTTGAATATGTTATCTGTCTCAATTTTATAAGCCTCCATGACAGCCACTTCATCCACCACTGCCCTCAGGACATGCAGATGCATCTTATCAGGTCTCATGGACTTGTGGACCTCCAGTTCCTTTAGATGTTCTTGAACCTGATCTTCTCTTACAGTGGTGTTTCTTCACTCTGCCTGTTCCTGCCTTTTCCCTTTCTGCAGTGTGGCTGAAGCACTTGCTGGTAAAAACTGCCATTAAAAAAAGAAAAAATTTCTACAGCAAAAATAATTACCATATACTTGGTAACCATGTCTTCTGTTACCTTCAGCAGAGGGACAGCATTTTTCCCTATTCTTTCTTTTAGCCCCAATACAGAAGCTTTTCCTGTTACCCTTGACAACCCCGGCAAAATTTACTTCTATCAGGGCTCTAAGCTTTCATAACCTAATCTCTAGCTGCTCAAGTAATCTCCCTGTATTCTTCTCAGACTACCTGTCCTTGCTTCCATGCTCTGTAAGCTTCCCTTTTGTGCTTGAGTTTGTCCACACAGATCTCTTGTTGCTTTTGTCTGACTTTTTCTTTGTTGAGGTGCCATCACTCCTCAGCTTGGAGGAGGTGGCACTGGAATAATTACCATCTTTCTTTGGTCTATCTTACCTCCATGGCTTTATCCCCTTGTAATCTACCACAAAGATACCTGAAGAAGCCATCAGTTTTCTTATAAAGTCCAGGGTAGTAAGCTTTCTGTGGACTCTTCCTGCTACCCTAAGCATCAAAACCTTCACTGCCTCATGGATACTGCAGCCCAGGCTGCCCCAGAGCTTCACTTTCCACACCAGCCCCTCTTTCTTGGTGAACACCTGCCCTTTTTGGATCCTCTGTCACTTGGAGAAGGAAGTTATCATCAACAGAGTCCAGTAAGTTTGTGGATTGCTTACGCTCTGCTGCATTGTCACTCCAATAGAGATTGGGATGGGTGAATACTGCCAGGGCTTGTGAATGTGAGGCTGGTCCTATCTGTAGAGGCATTTATGTGTTTGGTCTTCCTGGTTGAGAGGCTTATGGCAGAACCCCCCCCACCCTGTATCGTCACCTGTTCCTGCTGTCCTTTCACCCCTGATCCAAAAGATCTCAGTCAGCAACTCTTCCATCCCAAGGCAGAGCTCCAAGCACTCCAACTGGTCACTGATGTAGAAGGCAACACTAATTCCTTGTCTCAATGCCTGTCCTTCCTAAAGAGCCTGTATCCTTCTACCCCAACATTCCAACTCCTTCCACCTCAGCTTAGAAGCCATCCCACCATGACTTTATGATTCATATTCCGGCAGGTGTGTCCACATCTCTGACTCCTCTTCTTTATTCCCCATCAAACCTGTGTTTTTGTAGTGTCAGTTAAGCTGGCCCCACCATGATGGACCTTTTGCTGGCCCTGGCATCAAACTGATAGGAGTGGGATGTACTGAGGTTCTCCTCTAATGGCAACTATTTGTTCAGTATTTATTTTCTATTTCTCTTGTACAAAAACACAAGTCAGGCCCCAAGGAGCATTAAATTAAAGAACAAAAATGAAAGGAAAACAGAAGAGATTTTATGTTTTTATATTTAACATCAGGGTCAACAGTCCCCATCTATTTCTCAGCACATTCGTTGGATTAATTGAAAAGATACAGTTGTTAAATTGGAGCTTAGCCTTTGCAATCGAGCTTGATGAACAATTAAAGCAATTTATTGTTTTGAAAAAGAAAATAAATAATAAAATTTTAAACAGGAAATGTTCATCAGAAGCTGACAGACAGAAAACAAGGAACTGACCATCAGACAAAAGAGAAGGGTCACTTTTGAAAGACCTTTAAAGAGAAGGCCAAATGTACTTTGCAGTTTGTTCAGTTCTTGACAAAGCACAATGAACCATAGAATTTTCCCTTAAAAATGAATGTGTTGTGTCATAATTTGCTAAAACACACGATTAAACTTGATGTGTTTAGAAGAGCAGATGGCTGTGCCTCCAAGTGTTGTCCCCTTGGGTTTTCAAATAGCAGGGGAAGTGAGAGGGAGAAATACACAAGACTATCAGTATGCACTCATGCAGATTAAATTCTAAGCTCCACAATTAAGAATATTTTGTACAGGGTAGAAATTTTCTGAATTTCTTCTATTTAATTAAAAAAAAAAAAAATGTTTAAAATAGTTTCTTTAGTTACTTTTTATTTATGTGTGTCAAACCTGGTCAGTCTCAGCTTCACTGCATCATGACTCTGGAAGTGGTCCTGGGATTTGTAAAAGGAAGTCATGTCTACAAAGGGAAGTAGAGAGCATTTTTCTCTTTATTTTGTATTTCTCCATCATTGTCTGTATATTTGAGGATGAGTTACACATTTTCCAAGAAGCTACTTTAGTGAAAAAGTATGTCTGTCTGCTTACTTTGAAGTGCTTTTATAAAGGAGATATAACACCACTCCTTCATGGCTGTCCTGGCTTCCAACTGATTTCTCACTGGCATTAAAAGTGACCTTTAAAAGGTCAAATGGTTTGGTTCCTTGTTTCCCTAGAAAATGCCATTTTCCCAGCATGATACCTGAGCAATTGCAATCAGATTTCACTTCTTTTTCACAGAAAAACAGACCCCTTAATTCCAGAGCTCACCCTGTTTTGCCTAAAAGAAAAGAGACTTGCTCTTTTACTGAAGTGAGTGTGGGCACAGTAACTGAGAAAGGATGGGTTGGACTGTCAGCCACTGAACAGGCAGCAGAAAGAATTCATTCACTGACTATTATGTTATTGCACTATCAGATTTTTCTTCAGCAGCTTATCATTCCAGTTAAAGAGGTGCTCTCCAATTCATATTACTCAACAATTTTCTGATGTTACTTTCACTGAGAAGTCCAGAGGTGTTCTTTTTTTTTTTTTTTTAACAGCAGAACAAATACACAAATTGCCTGCCTTTTGGTTTCATAGGTTTTGGAAAGTGTGAAATGTAATACTTTGACCAGTCTATTCCTCATCCTGAATGATGATTATGTGGCAATGGACCTGAATGGTGATTATGTGGCTCTCACTGCTTACCTGGTCACTCTCAGCTTTGCTCCATCATGGCTCCAGAAGTGATCATGGCATCTGTAAGAGAGACATCTACAAAGGGAAACAGCAAAGTGACCAGTTTGGGGTAAGGAAGTGCTTCAGCTGTGCTTGTTGGTTTGGCTTGATTGATTATCTCCTGAAAATAGAAACAAGATTTGCAAAAGCAGATACATCTCCGATAGAGGCTTTTACTTATTGCAGTCTGGGTGGATCTTCTACCAACAAATGGAAAATAGAATTTGGGAGTATTAGACAAAAATAAAAGGTTATTAGAGCTGTACTCAGTCTGTCCATTAAACTTCTTATGGGATTCAGGTCTTATTTTCTTATTCCATTCCCACGTGAATTCACAGGACCTGAAATTCACTGAGTGTCTGAATCTTGCTCCAAACATATCTCAGAATAGCATGGCCTAGTGACTCGACTCATTTCTGGAAAAACTTTAACATTAGAATCCCCGTCCTATAAACCCTTTAACAAAGCCAAATCAGAAAATAGACAGTGCCCTCTTTATGTTGTCCCCTACATTAAGTCTTCAGTCATTCAGATTCAGGGTTGAACACTTTGGAGATCACAATGTTTTGCCTCTGCCACCACTTGGATACTGCCTTGATGAGCAGCTAAACATAGTCTCCCTGTCCTACTTGTTTAAAGCTTATCTTGCATTGGTAAGGTGTGGTGCAAATGAACAGAGCCAACCAAACCATTGTGATTTATTCCAGGAAGATATATGAGAGATTCAAGGATGCTACAGAATCCTATCAATGTGAAATCAGATCTGAAGAAGCAGAGCAGAAAAGACGTGTCTCTTGGAGTAATTTCAGCTAGAATAATCAATCCCATGGTTTATAGGATTTAATAAGGATTTAATAGGGTTTCTCTGTTGCTGCACCTCTGAAAGGTTAGCAAACCATTTAAAGAAGTTAAGCTAGACAAATCTTTCAAAGCTCTGAGTTTGCAGTGCATTAACCCTGGCATATTCCACCTGCTTTCTGTGTGTATTGTAGCATCCTTGTACAATTCATCATTTCTCTATTAATGGGCATACTTCTGAGAACTATATTAACATACTGTATAACACTTTCTTCTAACTCAGTGTATATCTAAGTGACATTATATGAAATATTAAAATCAACCAGAAAATAAGATTGAAAAGCAGGCCATCAAATCTTCCTGGGTGTAGGTTAATATTTGCTTATTTTCTCTCCCAATCCAAAGACCTCTAACCTCACTGACTGACTCAGAGACAATCATAATAGTCTTCTTCTTGTTGAAAAAACAAGTTAAAAAAAAGCAAGATAAGGAATGCATTACTCTTGTAGTAAGGAAAGCACCCTTATACTGTAAAGTAGTGAGTCACACGAAGTGTCTCTCTACTTAAATCTTTGTGTCATTCTACTGAAAGCTTTGCCTTCAATAAAATACCAGTCATGTGTTGCAGACTTATTGCTCTTGAGCCCCTCTAGCATGAAAAGAACTTTGGACATTAAAGCTGAAATTTCAGTTGTGGGTTGCTTTCTTTGTTCTTTTATGTTGTTTGCTTGTGTTGGTTTTGGTTTTTTTCCCTGTGAATAATTGCCTTTTAATTCAGAGAAATGTTAGTATTTTTATTTTCCCTATTGTAACTAAGAAAAGCTAAGCAATTATAATTTATGAGTATTACTTTTTTTTCTCTTATTATCAGTTATTTTTTCTTGGTAAAGCAGTTGCCTGTATGTTTTCTTCTGCTCTTTTTATTTGCTCTGCTGACTTTATTTTGCAGAAAATATTTACCTTTGAAAAGATAATTATATGCCATCACAGTTATTTTGGTTCCCCCTGTAGCTATTAATGCAAAGTTCAAATGGTCTTCCAGGCCTGTCAAAAACACACACACTCAAAAAAGAAAAAAAAAAAAAAGAAAAGAAAAAAATAATAAATAATAAAAAACCCCAAACTCTGCAACCAACTCAAAACAAAGAAACAAGATAAAAAAAAAACCAAAAAAAACCCCAAGAAGTATTATTGAAAATTCCAAAGGTCAACTTGGTCACTGCAAGCCTGTCTTATTGAATAATCCCCCTGAAGAATACAGATAATCTAAAATTACATTTTACACTGAGAACCAATAAAACAAAGTACACAGGTGTAGTCAATGTGAGATTAGGACAGCAACAGTGGAATAGAGGAATAAGAAATATGGTCTTACAGTCCAGACAGAATTGTTCATGTAAGAATTTTTTTAAAGAAAACGTTTTGTGCTGCAATGTTGATACAAGGGGGATGAACTGGTGGGTACTGATAATATCAACATGGAATAAGCAAGTTTCATTTGCCAAAAGAAGAAATTGAACAAATTAGCTAGATATGTGCTTGTACCAATTACATTTTCAAATGCTTAGAAAATGCTGCATTTTTTTCACCTGACTCATTTGTGACCATGAATATATAGCAAGAAATATAATTATACTAATCTGGTAAAGCACATACACATAGGCAAAATTTGGTGTATGACATTTCACTGGTTTACTCTGATTTTAACATCCCTGATTACTTTCTGCATGTGCTCCTACTTTAACTCTTCTTGGTATGGCAGGGAACACATTCATACCTAATTTAAGAGAAAATGAGTTTTGAAAAATTTGCCCTTAAGTGAACCTGAACGAGAAACAGATTTATATTTTTCAGTAAAAGTGTTGGAATATCAAGTCGTTGCAGAAAATTCCTTGCTTTTCATTAAGACATTCTCAAAGATGAAATAACTTCCTTAGGACTCTGACCTACATCCAGCCCAGATGGATGATCAAGAGAAAGTTCTACATCCACTGAACTCAACAGCATGTCTGCCTACCTTTATACAAGTAACTCTGTCATAGCAAATCACTGATTCATTACAATTGAACAAAACAGAACTTTCATGTCAGACATTAAATTTAGTTTCTGGTTGTGTGTGTTAAAAAATCTTTTGGTAAAAGGAAAAATGAGAAAGAACATGGGTTGTAAAGGGGCTCATAAAATGCAGAATCAGGACTAAAACTTTCAAAGACTTATGAGAGCACACACACACACAAAAAAAAAAAAAAAAAAAACAAAGAGAGATGAAAATGTAACAGTTCTTTTCATTAAAATAAAAAAAAAAACACCACCAAAAAAAACCCACAGAAAAAAAACCCACCTCTCTGAATGAATTATATATTGTATAAATGGGCAAAATATAGAACATATTACCTATGAAACACAGCCTACTGTGTGATTTGACTTTTTTTCTGCAGTGTAATACTTCTCTATTGAAGCTGTATGGAGCACTAATCCAAGGATGGATAAAGTCAACTGGAGGGAAAGAGGGTAAAGAACACACTTTCCTCACTTTAAAACACACAGTACGTCTATTTTGTGAAACAAAAATTCTAGAAGGGCAGCACATGTAATTAATATATTGTGTCCCTATGGGAAGCAACTACAAATATATGCCTAAAAAGTAATAAGGCAGTTATACACCTCTTTTTTTCAGCAATTCAATTAAAAGTGCAAGATCTTTCCAGGAGATCCCCAAAGCCTCATGTCTCATATGCCAGTTCTAAGACCACAGATAATCTTTTTTACACAATCATATTCTCACACCTGCATGGAAAAACCTTCTGAAAATTTTAATAGTGTTTCAAGGGTAAAGTACACATTATATCAAATCAACATCTTTCCTCCAGGTGTTTTTTAATTTCTTGGTTTAAATTTTTTTTCTTCTTAGAGGAGATTTCTTTTCAGGAATAAGACACATACAAGAAAGCTTTAGGTTCAGAATTCCTTAATTTTAAACCAGGTAATTTTTTCAACCTGGTGAATTACATCACTAATGAGCAAAGATATATAAGGTGAGTCTTTAACTTTATTGTGACATTAAACTCACATGGGCTGACCTGTAGTAAATACAGATACTGCATCCAAAAAGAGGGCCCAGACACTTAGGAGTATAAATTTCAATACATTCTGCTAAGACTTACTTTTGTAAGTCCCTGTGTTCCCAAAAGATGTGATGGAGACACCAGAAAATGTAGGCTACATTGAATCTGTTTTTCATAATTTCTCAATTCCTACCTGTTGGAATGATTATACCATCAAATATCTAAAAGTTTTAGCCTATTTCTGTTCACTGTTACAAACAAAAAAGTCTAATGCTCTTATCCCTATGTGTAAAACAGGAGTCTGTAAAGCTCACCTTAACGTACCTCCAGATACTTATAGACAAATATTGCATCAAATTGGGCAGGGATTTTGTGACCATCCAATTATCATTACAGACAGTCTGAATAACGTAGCCTGAGCAAACTAAGTGGTTTCTTCTGTAATCTAAATGGTTTCTTCTCTAATCTAAATCACTCTTAATCATTCTATCAGTACACCTAAGTCTTCTACCTTCATTGTTTTTGTCAAAGAATGTAATCTTTGAATATCGATGTAGTTGAATTACCTTTTCAGATCCAGTCTCTGAAAACTAAGGTCTGCTAGTCTGGTTTGCTGGCCATCCTCCTAGAAAATAAATTAATATAGAAAAAGAAACAGGAAACAGACAGAATAAACTTTGTTCACTAAAAGAAATTATAAAGGGCAGAATACTAAAAATGAGCTATCTTTAAGGATGAAAATGAAATTTCTTAATAAAATTTGAAAACTATTAAAATATTTTTTATTTCTTTTATCTGTAGCACACTCAAATACCATGTAATTTACTAGAACTTGCTTATTTTTTTTCTGTAACAGTGCATCCAATGTACAAAACATATTCCAATATGACAAAAGAAAAAAAAAAATATATTTATCAAATATAAATTGCCCATTAAAAAGGTTAAGGATTTAATGTGTCACAGCTGGTTCAATAATCATTTCTGCTCTCCTGTTTCCTTCAGCAGTTAAAATATGTGGGATTTCATCCTTCTCAACTGCTGAACTTATTTTTTTGTTGCAGTAAACATAAACCATGGGCATCTTCTTCCACCATTCCTGGTACTGCAACTCCTGATGGAGGCAATTCACTCTCATTGAATAGGTAGCTGAGGCACAGCTTGTTGGAGTTAGAAGGGATTCATAAGAAATATTAAAAAAAAAAAATAATTCAAAAAAACCCAAACTCAGACCCTAAAGCAACTCTCAGTCTTCAGGCTGCATTCCCATACTGAAAAGATAACAAAATATCACATGACCTGCTCAGGGGTGCTGTATGAGCATGGTTTATCTGCACCCAAGACATGACCCTGACTGCAAGTCAGTTTCAGAACAGAGCTCAGCATCCTGTTACAATCCCTTGAGCCATGTAGCTCCAAAAATGTTTTCTACTGTATGAAAGCTTCTGGTTTTCCCTCTCTTCTTTTTGAAATTATTGAGCTGTTGCTAACCCTAGCACATAACATTTCTTAGTCCTTTGCAATGAGAGTTTTACAAGAGTGTTTAAGGCATAGAGTGAGTGAATATGCACAACAGACAAATGGCCTTTGGATTTAAGAGACTCCAAGTACTCACAAACATGAATGGCTGAAACATCTCCAAAGAAATCATTGCAAGCTATTAGATTACAAACCTCCCTTGAATATGTATGAAGTTAAGGAAATTTGAGTGTGCTGAAATATAAAATAATACTTCTTTTAAAATACCCTAGAATAAGAGGTCCACATCTGACATAGAAAACATACAGGCATTTCAAGTAAAAAAATTTGAAATTAACAGAAAAACAATTTGTTACTTTTGCTTCCTACAAAAGTTACTTTTTTTGTAGTAAAACAACATTATTTCCTATCAGTTGTACAAAATAGTTTTAAAGAAAATTGATTAATAGCTTTAGTAATTTCTCAGCATACCTAATTTTTAATTTCTGTTTTCTTTTAATGGAGAAAAAAAAAAAAAAAAAAAAGGAACCTTAAATTTTAAATTAAGACTTTTAAATTAAGCTAATCAAAGTGTGTCAAACCGGTTTAATTAAGCATTTCACTATTTTTCTATACTCTGACTTTAAACTTTTTCATTCACTTCCATTCTGAAAATCAGAATTAAATACAGCAGAATTACTCAGCTCCTGCACATCAGCACTAATCACAGAGATGATTAGATAGATAGATAGACAGATAGACAGACAGACAGACAGATAGATAGATAGATGTGGTGTATTCTCTGTGTTTTTCGCATGACCAGATATCAGAGACACAGGATCAGTCTAAAGCAGAAAGCCTTCTGAATCACATGATCTTCTGTATGGACAGATGACAGAATGAGTTACATGCAGATTTTCAAGATTAACTCAGAACATCTTGGCCTTTTAGCATTTAACCTAGACCATTACCATTATTTTTAACAGACTTCTTATGTGTGAATAATCTATACCATCTGTTGAGTGTAAAAGCATAGCAGAAAAAGCACAACCTGTACACAGAATTATTACTTTTACTGGTGTATTTTATGAACAGACACTCAGAATAAAATTCTATTCCTGGAATAAAACTTTTATTCAGACAGAATCTGAAGATCAATAAACTTTGATTGTCCTCCCACACCCTAACCCTTCAAAAGACTGAATATGATAAAAATCCTTATCAATGATGTTTTTTGAATAGCTAAATTACATAGGAAGAGTGTAATTTAGCCCATAGGAAGGTGTTTTAGCTCTGGTGATTTTAAGAACTAGATAGGAATGCTAGAATGACATTGTTTAGAAAAAAAGAGAACTGTTCGACATGGTCCAAGTGCAGTAGGTACATGTGCAATGAAGGGCAAAGAGGCAAAAAAAAAGTAACAAAGTGTCTAAACTCCGTAACTGGATGTTTACTGTCATTTGCACCATGGCCAATCCTCTGGTTATTCGTGTTACTCAAAGATGAAGGTTTTCCTCCAACAGACACATTTCTGTCTGAGGAGTTTTGGTATTCAGTCATATATGAGACTATACACTACAAAACAAAGAAAAACACAGCAGTTAGCCCTTTGTGCACACTGGTTACACATTTTCCAAATTTCATGACTCTCACTGTCTACTCTTCACCCCATGACTAGTCTATAGAAACCTGTGCCTCACATATGGGATCTGACAGAGACACAAGAGGCTAAAACTACTTGCTGTCACCAGTTTGTGCCTGCAAATTTCAACTTTAATCAGTCAACAGTGTGGTGGATTGGCCTTGGCTGGATAACAGCTGTGGTGGGGGAGCTGGCTCTTCTACTGTCCCGTGGCCTCCCGGTCCGGAGGGGATTGTGAAATCCCACGTGGTCAGCAGTAAAGAGATGTAGCAACCCCAAACTGAGCAGTAATAGAAAAGCCTTTAATTACCTGTGTCCAGGGTCTTTAAACCCTTTGTGCGGAGTTTGGGAGGTAGGCTGTGATTGGGTAAGTGT
>JAWWLT010000092.1:15014203-15030280 GCA_035040995.1 Premnoplex brunnescens | reverse complement strand
ACAGGGGAAAACCCGTACATAAAAGATGCAGGTAATGTTGAATTATAAAGTCTCTGGTCCTTTGGAAGTTGTCACAGCGCTCGTCCTGTCTCCAGGGGCTTCCTCCTCCTCAATGTGCAGTCTGGATAATTCTCTGTCTCTGTTTCACATGTACTGTGGCAGAAGTCTTTCCCAACAGCTGGATGCCAGGTACCCACCCAAGCTGCTCTATCGTTGCCCTAATCAAGTGGACAGAGGAGAGGAAATATAGTGAACGGTTCAAGAGCTGAGCTAAGGACAGGGAGAGATAAGTCACCAATTATCATCACTGTCAAAACAGCCTGGGCTAGGGGAAACTAATTGAATTTATTATTCAGTTTACCAGTTAGATTTAGTTATAAATCAGATCAGAATAATGAGAAGTAAAGCAAATCTTAAAAACACCTTCCCTCCACCCCTTCCTTCTTCCTGGGCTCTACCTCTCCCATATCAGCGGCACAGGGACATAAGGAATGGGGGTTATGATGTCTTCAACACACGGTGCTTCTGCCTCTGCTGAGGGAGAGGAGCCCTTCCCCTACTCCAGCCTGGGTTTCTTATGGGCATCACAGGCTTTTCTAGGGCTTCCACCTGCTCTGTTGTGGGGTTCTCAATGGGCTGCAGGTGAATCTCAGCTCCACCATGGACTTCCATGGGCTGCAGGGGCACAGCTGCCTCACCATGGTCTGCACCACGGGCTGCAGATGAATATGAGCTCCAGCACCTGCAGCACATCCTCCCCCTCCTTCTGCACTGACCTTGGTCTCTGCAGAGTTATTCCTCTCACGTGTTCTCACTTATTTTCTCTGAGAGCAATTACATCTACCGGTTGTTTAGGGTTTGTTTGTTTGCTTGCTTTTTTTTGTCTTTGTTTTCCTTTTAAAATATATTATCACAGATATTTCTTTTTAAATATGTTAAATCTACTGAATTCTCTGGTGGGCTCAGCCTTGGCCAGCAGTGGGTCCATCCTGGAGCTGGATAGGACTGGGTCTGTTGGACATGGGGGAAGCTTCCGGCAGCTTCTCACAGAAGCCACCCCCTTAGCCTTCCTCATCTCCCTACCAAAACCAGTACAGCAGCTACATAGGTAATTTAAGTTTCTTTGAAATATATCCTGTTTAATCAATTTGCCATGTATGGTTCAGGGTGACTTTGCTCTTACTATGTTCAAAATCATAATGAAAATTAAAATGGGCTCATCATTATCACCCTTTTTCCTATGAAGTCACCTGTTCAGGTTTCTTACAGAGACTGGACTTTTGCCCTGCTCCAATGACTGGATTTGCCAGCTTGCCCCAGGCACTGATCATGGGCCTTACACCCCAGACTGAGCTGTGCCAGATCATCACAAGAAGATATGTGGTGGATTTCAACCCTCATGATAAAGCAAATTAAGGCTTTATTAACAATGGTGTAGGCAACAGAGGACTTAGGTACATATCAAGTAATCAACATAGACAAGCTGATTAACTACTGCAGAACATTTTGCGGGGTTGAAAATGAAACCACTTTACAGTGGTGAAATTTGAATTGCTTCAACCGTGGTCATAACACTTTTGTGTTGTTCATGTTTGAATTAGAGAATCATAAAAAGAGAGAAAAAGATGAAGTTCTCACACCTACATACTTATGCTAGTGGTGCAGAACAGATTCAGTAATTAGAAACAGTTTTCAAACCCTAATGGCATACCAAACAAAACAATAAACACCAAAGAGTTCTGGCTACTTCTTTTGTGTGAACAAATTCACAACACTGGACTCCAGAAATATAATGTACTTTTTATGGGATAGCACATTATCTCAAAGCAGGACAGGTTGTTTTTAAGGTTTCTAGCCACCATCATGGCAAAAAGTGATGGAATTAACAGGCAAGTTTTGACTGTGTCCTTAAAAGTGGGTTTTAAAAACAGCTATTTTGGAATAGGTCTGATAAGACAATTTATGTCTCTTGTGCATTGACTATCTTTAATATACCTTTGTATTAATCTAATTTCTGTTCATCTGATCAGAACACATAAATCTTTTTATCTGGAAACGTTTTATTTCTTAGTAACTGTCATAAGACCTGGTTTTCTTGCTCTCTTTCTTGCCCCAAGCCATTCCTATTACTCACCTTTCCTTTCCCCATACAAAGACAAAGTCTTAGAAGTTCTTTAGGGTACTTTATTCATGTTACAATCGTACAGTTAGAGATACTATGAGAGAACAAAACACTTATGTGTGTAATCACTAATAAAAAATTTTTAAAAAAAATAAGTAAAAACCAGACAAAAACAAAACAAAAGAAAACAAAAATGTTGACAAGATTGACTTATAGAGGACATGTGTGCAACTGGAAAAAGACTTTGCTGTATTATTTTAGAGAAAATTATTTTATAAAAATTAATGTTCTTCCATAAGTTATACCAGTGTTAAAACTTTTAATTAATTTATTTGCAAAAATGCATATTCACCTAGGGAGTAACTAAATCTTGAAACTCTGTAGTTCAATGTATCAAGACTGGATTTTTTTGAGAATTTCAAAAATACTGAAATACTTCTATAATATTATTTGGGCTGTTAACTTTCTACAGATTATTAGAACAAAAATTTACATTCTTCTAATGTACAGTCTTTGAAGCTGACTTTCTGAGGATGTCAATATTTTGGAGAAACCTTAGTAAAATTAAGGAATTCAGTCAAAATTATTGTCTGTACAATATTTGCTGCCCAGATTCCAAGATAAAGTATTATTTTAAAGACTGAAAGCTAGTTGAAAAACTCTGGTCGTTTTTTTATTTGTTTGTTTGTTTCTTGGGTTTTTTTAACTATTTTTGTGCATATATTCCAAAAAAGAGTTCCTAGACAGTTTTATATCATGGTGAAATATTTTCCTTTTGAATTCTGTATTGCATTTGTTCCATTAACACACCACAAGTAGTAAATAACAGCTAACAACACTAAAACAAGAATTAACAGAACACAGAAACATAAGAAGTCCTCACTTTAGAAACTGTTCTTGAGCATAAAACACACTAAAACCTAAATAAATTTTGCAATGCAAAAATGACTTTTTGCTGTTGTTGTTTTACAAAAATGTCCCAAGAACCTTGTGGATCTTCTAGAGACTATAAGACCCAGAACTAGACTGAGGATGATTACTGGCTCACACTAGTGGGTAATAAAATGGTCTTTTAGTTAACAAAAGAAGTTTTCACAAGTTATATTCCCATCCAAGTATACAGCTTAGAAAATTCAGGCAGACAGCTGTTTTGGCATGGTTCTGTTTAAATGGCTTCATTTAAATGCATTGGTGTCAAAGAAACTGAAGTGTTTAGATAGACTTTTAATGAGTTTTATCCATCCAAATGGATCCCCAAAGACAGTGGGATTTCCAAATAACGAAGCTAATTTTACTCAAAAATGTTTCTGGACAAAGAATACCAATGGGAAAATATTATTAAAATGGGAAGTGAAGAGTCCTCGGAAGTAAGACTAACATGTTTTATTTATGCATTTTTCTTTCCTCAGAAGCTTCGAGTGGAACCTACAATCTTGAGGCAGCAGTAGTACAGCCAGAGTAAAATTAACTTCTCCAGACAGAAGTGAAATGATAGAAATAAAGCAAATTTTCCATAAGTGAACTTATTGATAATGAGGCAGCCAAGAGAAAATCTTAACTACATCTAGTTTCAGGGTATTTTTAAACATAGTTTTGTTCAGAAATAGTTTTTGGGCATCTGAGAATTTCTCATGATGTTTTGTCATTGTTTTGTGAGGAGGTGATAATGGACATGTAAGCGTCTTCCAAACAACCCACGGTAGCCTGCAGTAATGGAGCTTCAAGTGCTTATCTGAGGAGAAGGTTGAAAATGTTTGATTTGGGAAACAAACAAAGAAACAAAGAAGCAACCAAACCAAACCCCAAAACCAAAACAGACAAACAAACAAAAAAAGGCCAGTCCAGACTCTCACCAAGCAGGCAGTTTTCGTACTCAAAGAATCTGCTAGTGTATTCTTTAACAAATGATTATCTGCAAACAGTACACCTCTAGCTCTGAAAAATCAAATCAAAGCAGCGAATGAAAAAGAGTTTGGATGAATGTAAGATTTATTTAAGCACCACAGTAGTCAAAAACATAATAAAAAAGTATTAGTTAGGGCATCTCTGCCAAGGATAAAATCAGTCAGTGGAGAATTATTGGATTATTAAAATGTTTTTTTTTCTGCATTTCATTTAGAGCTACCTGGACAGTCCCAAAAAGGACTGTATGTGGTGTTTGATATCCATGGACATGTATCATATTCTCACTTAAAATGACCTATTGCCAACGGCAAGTCAGTAGGAACGTGTCTCTATCTCTTCATCCTATAGAAATTAAGACATGTAGATATGACAGAGCACTGTCTATTCACTTTGAAGTGCAAATTTATGTGCCAAGTTTATGTGAACCTGACATCACATAGCCTACCTTCCATTTCTTTCAAACATTCCAAGAGAAAGGAACAATTCAGTGCAAAGGGCAATATACAATATTTTCTATCTATTTGTATCAATTTAAATACATCCTCCAGCCTCTGTTTTCACTTTTTGCACTAAATATTTATTATTTTTTTTTTCTTTTTATAAATATGAAGTGTTCAATTAATAGCTAGTCAAAGTCTGGCAACCTACTACACTAGTAGCCTAATGGATCACCCAGGGACACATAGTAAAATTATCAGAACTTAAACATAATAGGGGATTTGAAAAATGAAGGACAGAAAGCCTCAAAACCCACAAAAAGTAAAGGACACATAGATTGTCATACTTGAGATGGAGTATGGCAGAAAGCCATGAAAATTTAACACATCAGTAAACCTTGTGCAGAATATTTGGTTTGGCCTAAGAAATACAACAGTCACTGAAAGTGCTGAGCACCTTTAATTCCCCAGGGCTCAGTTCCTCCAGATATTGCTCACCATCTTGCATGATTACTTCCTGACTAATTCTCTCTCATATTTATTTTTGTTCTGCAAACACTTGCTGATCCTGGCTTGCCAAGCCAAATCCAATGACAATTAATCCTACAGCTTGTAAACCATCCTGACCAGAAAAATATCTTTTCATAGAGTGAACAACTTGAGACAGTTGAAGTTTTAGCTTGAAAAGCAGTTAACATCTCCACAATGAGGATAGATGAAATCTAAGGGGAGAGGAAGAGGACCATTGCTGCTTTTTTAATGAAGCATTCTTACAACCAGAGCTAAAACACTTTTGCCAATATCTGTACATTATTTTTAAATACTTGGTATATTACATGAAAAAATACCAAAATTATGTATCATATCAAGCATGCACTTTGCAACCACGGCTGACAGTAAGAGTTGTGTCCACTCCAAAGAAAATATCAGATCCAGTGCAGGCATATGTTTTAAATAATCTAGGGATAGTGTGCAGTCAGGAATAATTTATTATACACATCTGAAAGAGTGCTATGTTTTAAAAGACACAGTTTTTATTATAGCTTAACATTGTTTACTTAGAGGGAGGGGAGAATCCTGACAAAATAATTTTTCTTCCTTAATAACAAAAAAAAAATAAAAAAATAAAATAAAAAAAAGAAATCCTGCACACTCAATTCAGTCCAGATTTTATTTGATCATTCTGCATGGTTTTCTGACTTTTATACTTTTCAGCATGATGAAACAAAGGATTAAAGCTCAAAATCCCACTCTTTAAATGGAAACAGCTTTTACCAGGAGCAGACAGAAATCTTTGTTTCAAGCTGAAAGCAAAGGGCTGCATTCTGCCCTTGACACAGCCACCCACTGCCAGTCAAGGTGGGGGAAGCAGTGCACATGGGCTGAGGTGCTTGATATTTGTCAGAGTTCTGCTATGGTTTCTTTTAATTTTCTTTTGAGGTGTGAGGGGATCGATTCTGTAAAAAAAAAAAAAAAAACCCAGCAAAAACAACAACAGAAAACCAAAACTCTAAACCTGCTGCATGGAATTATTGTCATAGCCAAGGCTGATCTTGATCTTCACTGCTTCAGTGCATCACCTTGACAGACTCCTGACATCATCTCACATTCTTGAAAAGGTGCTGACTGACTGCATCTTTCCCATTCCCATGCTCAATGCATTCCTGCCCTGGCAAAGGCATGGGCATCTCAAACAGAGGTCTTCTATGGGCACCTAAAACTAAAAAGAAATAAATCTAAGCCATTGGCAACCCTTCAAAAGGTGAGATCTATGGATTTTTGTACTTGGATGTCACGTTTTTCTGTGGTATGGCAGAAGGGAGAGGAGCAGCATTTTGCAGCCTATGGAACAGGGAAAGTAAGGTCAACTGAAGCTTTCAAGTTACCTTCTCCAGTTCTACACAATCACAGCCTTCCAGTTCTTGGTTCACATAACCCTCAGCTTGATCCTGGCAAGGGAAAACTGCAGTTTCAGGCTTGCTGTTTGCTCTCACCCACAGACCCCAGGTGTTTGTACCTCTCTGAACATAACTTTTCTAAAGCAGTGGTGTTTCTCTAATTCAGGTAATATTTCCATCTCCTGACACTTGTTTGCACTTCCCTTCTGTGTGCAGAGCACATGTTGAATAAATTTTTGAAGTGAGGACATATTTTCTAAATATATTATCAGTGTGATAGTCTTCTCTTGAAGGAGTCATTCTTTTTTCCAAATTCCAACTCTTATTCTTCCCTACTGCTTGAGAAGGCTAACAGCTTTGCCGTGATTGGAATTACCATTACAGATGGATGGCAAAGCCTGGAATAAGCACAGGGGCCAAAATCTAGTCCTGTCTTGGTGTTAGTTTTTACTAAGACTAATCGTATTTTCTGTTAGGCCTCATGCCCTTTCTGATCCCACCACATCTCACCACGTCCCGTTGTGGGAGGAATTTGGAATTTCTATTGATTGTGTTTTGCCTTCTTTGTCTTCTTGCACAGGACTCCTTGTGGTGTAATATATATGTAATCTATATTATCATTAAAGTCATTTCTGAAGGAAAGCTTACAAGAGCATTCTTCCTGTTTCCCTTCTTTGAGAGAAAATGAAAATAGAAAATTATGGGAAACAGGAATGCAAAACAATTGAGAATGTCACAGAAAGGTGACAGCAAGAGATGGCCAATAACGAGTAGTTGTGGCAGTAGGGACAAAATTATCTACCCTATTGCAATAATTAATCTTCTCTGTTAAGGAGCTATTTCAAGAGAAACACAGATTTCTGGAAGACTGCAAGGTTTTGACTACAAATATCTGAGGAAACAAAGTACTGCTGGAGAAGTCTATAGCCAGTGGATTCATGCTATATAAACATACTCGATGCAGCCTTTGTTCAGCATAACAACTTTTGACAGGGCATATAGTACTAATAAAAGGCAAATTAACTGCTTTATGGACTCTGTACTGACTTCAGCATTTTCATACTATGCGAAGTCCATTAATCACAGTTTCTGGACTGAAAAATTAAACTTACAGAAGGTAGATTTTAATCACATTGATTATAATTTCTATATATAGCATCTGTATTTATAATCACCACTTAGATAGATTAACTAATTTTTATAACAAAAATATTTAATGTAAAATTCACTATACACTTTAAGAGCTGAACAGTAAAAACCTTATAAAAATATCTCCCTGCAGTGATCTACCATGACGAAGATTTCAGGATTGGGCTCAAATGCTATTTTAGTACAATTTCAAGTTGATTAAAACAAAAAATACAATCAATCACAATTTAAAGGTAATAGCTTTACAGCCGTCACTGATAAGAAAATCACATCCTAATAGAACCATAATCGTGCAGACCCTGTAGACACCAGCAAGAGGTGACTGTTTGTGACATTCATTGCCTCTGGTATTAATAGTAACACATGCCATGTTTCAGCAGAGTCAACAGGCTCCAGTAATTTGAGTCTCAAAATTGTATTCTGTGAGTGCATGAGTGTGTGGTGGGGTGTTTGTACATGAAAAAGCTGTAGATTACATCCTGCCATGTTGTTTAATTCGTATCATGTGTGCTCTTTATTATGGTCCCTTGTATGTAAGTGCCCATAACCTTTAGGGAAACTGCTCTACAAACTGGAAAGTGCTTTATCCTTATTTTACATACCAGGAAATGAATGGCAGAAAAAAACAACTGATTTGTAGAAAATACTCCAAAATTCTTTTCAAGGAAGGAAATAAAAGCAAGATCATATTGCTATCCAAAGCACTGGGCCATTTTTTCCAACATCTTTTCCCATAGTCTCTTATTACATCTGAAGTGGGGTGGAAGAAGGCAACTATAATTTCACTTAAAAAAATAAAATCAAATGTAGTGTTAATTTCAAAAGAAATTAGAAAAAATTAAAAATAGTAGTCAAAAGAGCATTTAATATGGGCATGTTCATGTTCATTTCATGTGTTGTTTTTTTTTTAGGGTTTTGTTATATTCAGGTGGAGTACCTTTTGTTCTTCTCTATGTATTTGCTTTTCTCTCCAGCATTTGGGTGGTCATTGCTAGAGTGGGCCTTTTTTACTAGAGCTGAATTATCTTTCCATTCAGTTGTAAAAACAAATTCATTAACCAGAAACCAAAATTTTGTACAAAATGGAATTTTGTTTGCCAAAATAATGCTATTAAGGTCACTGAGATAACACCCTTTCATACAATTCAGATATGTCATCCTTGTACCTATCTGCCTTTTAAGCTTGGTTTATGAAATAAACCAAGATACTTTCTCTCAAACATATTTTTGTCACAAATGATAAAAATATTTCATTTAAAAAAAAAAAAGACGGTTATATTTTGCTAGTGCTGAGCTCTTTATTATTGTAGACAAAATTACTTTCAAGACCAAGATGTTTCTCAAAATACTGAGATTTCAAGCAATTTTCATAAGTTTTCTTGTAAATACTTTGAAGGAAATCAAATAGATACAATAAAATATTTCCTGTTGGTTTTGCTTTTTATTCCTTCTCCAGGTCAGCTAAACATACTTGGATGTACTTGCACTTGCATTTGTATTCATGACCATTTTTGAGGGCTTTTGATGAGCTTCTTCTACAATCATAGGTGAAGTCATTTCAAGGATCCGAGCAGCAAAACTGAAAGTGAGACATTAGTGTGATATGTTACATGTTTCCAGCTTTCAAATTGTCACGTTTTGCTTGATCCTCACCTCTTCAATTACCAGCTGTTTCAAAAGTAGTATAGCATCTTGCATGGGCTCATCTGCATCCTTTGTAAGATTAAGATTACTGTTTTTACCAAGTACAGGCAAATATTTGTAGTTAACTAAAGAGAGCAATTGACATTCAAGGAAAATATTAAATGAGTACAAGACGGTAATAGAAGAAAAACAACATTGGATTTCAGCACCATTTGAAAGTATTTCAAATGTATGGTCAATTCCTGCTGTTGCCATTGCATACATTCAAGAGACTAAACTATTTACAGGAATTATACAAAGCAGCATAATGGAAGATACCACAAACAGGTTGCTATGTTCTTGCTATTGGTACAAAATTTATTCCTCCTTTTGAGCAAGTGTATAATAATTTGTTGGAATTTTTGTTCATCTTGAAATTTTATAATAGATTTAACTCATTAGTTAATGATAATTTTAGCTGCAGAGGTTTCCTTTAAGATCTTGTTCATCTTGTTCTACTGCTGTTTAGCAGGAAGGTTAAGATTAAGGAAAGATAGAAGTCTTACAAAGCTTGTAGAGCAAAAAAAAAAAAAAAAAAAAAAGTAAATACTACATTTTTTTGAATACTTAACTTTAGGACTATAATATAAATAAAAGTTTTCTGAAGTAAGAAGGCATAAAGTTGGAAGCACATAAAATAGACTTTTTAGTTAGTGAACAGCCATACTTAAATTGCAAGTGTTCAAATTAGGTCTGCATTTCAGATGACTTCATTGCACAAATACTATCCATTTTTGGTGTAGCTTTTACATCACTGAATTCCAGTTGTCAGGAAAAACATTTTAGAATTATTTAATTCTATCAGCTGGTCTTCCTCTGCAACAGGAATGCCTTCTGCATCACACACTGGTGTTCTTATCATTGACTTCTCTTCATTGCTCCATTTGTGACAGGAAACTAATATCAGTGTTGAGAGGATTAATTTTGTCATCAGTTTTCCTTGGAGTGTTGCTATCAAACTGTGCAATGCTCCAGCGTCATATGCACCCACTGGTCATGTTGAGGTCTTCAGCTGCTTCTTTGTTTTCTCCCTTGATCTTTAAAAAATCCTGTTAATTTCTGTTGCTTTTCTGAAATTTCTTCCAGTAGAGAGTGTCTCATTCTTTTTAGATTCATCCTATTTCTAACAGTCACAGAAGCTCAGTTATTTATCTGTCTTAAGAACCACTTCAAAGGCACAGCTGTTATAACCCTACATGTGTTCAGGACTATAGCTATGTAGTTAAACTTCCATGACATCTGAAAGTCAAGCATATGTATATGTACAGATTATGGTCACCTTCAGCCACATATTTTTCAGATTGGTTTTAACAGCTGCTGTGATTCACAGGAGATTCTGTGATCCTACTTAAAATTCATTTTGTAGAATTTTATAAATCTTTTTCCATCTTAGACATGATGGAAAATTTTGTAATGTGTCCACTTTCACACTGTGTACAAGCTATTCTTGTAAATAAACTACTTCAAGTGCAGTACATCAGCACAGAGAAGTGATCTGTCTTTACTCACACTTCATTCACAAACTTGTCCTCTAATGATGGAGTTTTAATTCTTTCTCCCTCTCATTTCTCCAGATTTTCCTGTGACTGTTCACTAGTGATTAGTTCTGAAACTTTTTAGCAACTCAGTCATGCTAAATAATTTAAATTTAAGTTCCCTCATGGCTTTTCTACATGGTCTTTTTCCTATAAGGTATAAAATCAGATCTGTTCAATCTTATGTTGGCCAGCAATAAGAGTTTCTGTTTCTGCCATCTCTTAATTACTTTTGCCTTAATTCCTTCACTTATGTGTGATGATATTAAGTAAGGCCTTTCCATCATTTTTAATTATAAGCGTGACTGTGAATAATTATTCTACAAGTTTGCAGGGTTCTTTTAAAACTATATTCAGGCCTAAATTCAATAGAAAAAAAAAAAAAGTCAATGAATAAGAGATGCGGTGTTCTCTTCTAGGAATAGGCATACATGGGGAAAGATCACAAATCAGTTTCTCTGAGATCAGCAGGATTATTCCAGATTCAGCCCATTTTAATGAGAGTAGAAATAGATACAACACAAAAAGCGGGCAATTTCCTGTGCAGGGTACAGAATACAGCTCAGTTCACCTAGCCAGTGTCTGCATATTTTTGGCACCCTAGGTACATTTACAGACCATCTGAGTCTGGTTATATTTTTGGCTTCATTTGTCCGTAGTAAGCAAGGATACCACCAGAAAGCAACCTTGATAATTAGTAAAGGCTGTAGTAACATCTGGTTACCAGTTGGTAGGCACAACGTTACACAGATGTAAATCTGTCTCACTCTGCTCACAGAATATATCGTTAAGAGTCAATCTTATGACACTCAGGGATAAAACATACACTTAAATTTTTACCTGTTCTAAATGAATTCTAGTCACTTGTCTGAGTAAGAAATTCTATTTCTCCAATGAGAGATTACTATGCATACATAATTTAAACTAAGAAAATTAGGACTAATTACATCCCCATGGCCAGTATCTCAGGAACCATCTGCACACGCCTGAAGGTGTTATTTAAAAAATAAGTGCTTCCCAAAAGTGAGAGGGTAGTACAGGTATCTCCTACAAAACTGTGTGGAAGTGAGTTAATGAAAGAATGTGAGTACAGGGCAAAAGAGAAAAAAGCTGCAAAAAGATGGCTATCTAAAAATGTACTAGACCTGTGCTATCCCACTGCAACCCATCCACAGGTGAAGGTGTTCTAACCTCTGGCCTAAAGCTGAACTACCTCCAAAATAAATTCAGATGGGAAAAATAAAGAATATACAAATTATTAATTTTCTTTTTAATACAAGGAAATAACAAAATAAAAAATTATAAATACAAATAAATAAATAATGGAATAGAATAGAAAAAAAAGTGCAACTTATGTTCTAAAATAAAGCTCCTCAAAACCCTCATTATTAACAAAGCAGAGAGAAGATAAGAAACCTCTGGGAAGAACAAGTATTTAATTGTAACATAAAGTCTGAAGGTGAACAGAAGGCCTGAATAAAAGCTGAAGTTTTGAAAAGTAAGTTTTGAAGTGTACAGTGAGTAACTCTTGATAGAGATAAATAAGTCTATTTGAATACAGACAAGTTAGTTCTTTCTGGCTTTCAGGATGAAAGAAGAAAAGACCATGAAGCATTTTGTCCCAGAACAAGAAAATTCTGAAAGACAGAAAGAAAAAGCTCTTTTTCATGTGACCAATGGGTTTATTATCCTGAAAGAGTTAAACTTCTACGGTGAAACAATTTTTCAGCAGAGAGAAATAAAAATGAGCATCATGTCCCAATGGTAAATGAAGTGCAGACCTCCACATTACTATAATTAACTTCATACAATATTTTAATTGTCTATAACACTGGAGTTTTTAACTCTTTCTTTTTTCTTCCCCCCCCCAGTGCTCCTTCATGCATTTGTAAATGAGAAGTAGTCTTTAAGACAAATCACTGCGAGTAAGTGGTTACATAGTGAATTGTTTTGGAAGAGCATTATTGACACGTAGGATAGACTGAGATATCTTGTGACAACACTTGTGGGAAAAGTCCATTTGCAGGAAGAAAAGGGGGCTATTGACTTAAAATGAGTTTACCATCAAGGAGAAAATAACCATGGTATTCTATGACCTCTTTTACTAGAATATTTATTTTCTTCACTATTATTGATGTATTTACCATTACAGTACCTCTGTGAGGCAACAAATTACTACAAACTACATCTTTCACATAGAGAACTGAGACACAGTAGGATTGTAAGCAATTTGCCCATGGTCACATGGGATTTATGTGGAAAAACAGGGAGCTGAACCCTTGTTTGTCAATCCAATCAACATTCTAAATGGCTGCCTTACCTATCTAGACCTCTAGCCAAAACTCAAATTGAACTCCATTGAGGACTTTTTCTAAACTCTTCACATGAATGTTTCCTACCAAGTATTCTTTCTTTATAGGCAGTAGGAGGTGGGAAAAGGGTAACTAATAAAATAAAAATATAATGTATTTTAAAAGTATGAGTTAAAGGGTCTGTATCAGTAGGAGCTGTGGATACCAAGCTTCCTGAGATTACCAAACCTCTTTTCTAAAGGTCTCCAGGTAAGTTTTATGTGACATTTCAGACCATATATTTAGAAAGAAATAAGTACAGGGAGACTATGTGAAAAAATAAATAGTCTGGAATTTAACTTTGGTGTACTCCCTGTAAGTTAAAATTGGTAATGTTACAAATATTATTGTTCTGTGCAAAGAAAAAAGATAACAGAAACCTAATTCTGCTGCCTCACATGTTTCCCAAAAATGTCATTTTTAGGAACTATTAATTGAACAGTAAGAATTCTCCCCCTGTCTAGGAGCACTGACGTGTCTGGCAATACGTGACATGCAGGAAAGGAAAAATCTTAGTTCTCACCTAAACTGAGCTGACACTAACATGATTTGGGCCATGTAGTAGCTAGGATCAGCTGTGCGGCTTCTGCCTGTGATCAGAATTTTGTTCTCTTTATTAGGTGTAGTATCTTTCTAACGTTGTTTATGGCCCTAGCTCTAACCATATTCCCAGAAGACCACAGTTCCAGGAATTGTGTTACTGCTAGAAGTCTAAGCTTCAAATGTACTACTTCTGGCAAGGCTGTGACAGCACAGTATGTGTATGCTTGTGTGTGTATAAGTCACTGCTTCTGCTTATGCAAGAGGATGTGATTTTAAGTATACTTGTCTATTAGGAAGGCTGGTAGCTTTTATTCCAAAAGCATGTACAACTAGAATAAAATCACTCTAGAGGTGTAAGGGAAGAAATAAAAAATGTGGACTAATTCTATAAATCCAAGTCATATTTTCTACTTGACAAATAACAGTTATCAATCTCATGCTAAGTGAGTGTTTAAAATTTTAGAAGTCAAAACAATTGAAAAATTGAATCCTTTATCATAAAAGTCAGCACGACAATTCATCCTTCTCAAGTGTCACAGAGGCCTAAATTCCCAAAGACAATTCATTCTGGATAATAAAATGAGAAAAGTTCTAAAAATATATATGTCATATTTTCTTCTCAAGTGATTCCACACTCTTAAGATGTATCTTATTTTTAGTTTAACAAACTAATCATGTGGTTTTTTCCATCTTTACTACAGATAATGTTGAGAATTAGACTATGCAATCCTATCAATTCCAAAATAAAAATCAATTGAATGATGATACTATACATTGCTTTTCTCTGAAAAAAAAGTATTAGGTGGAAAAAGGATTCTTAGATGACATATCAAATCACTCAGAATTCCTGAAGGGTTTTTTTTTGTTTTGTTTTGTTGGGTTCTTTAAGGTTAATTCCTTGAAAATTAATCTGTCAAACCATTTTTAAAAAGTAGAAGTATATAAATTTATTCATGTCTCAAACTTCTCCTTTGTGGACGATATCTGTCTGAATTTATTTATCTTTTCTTCAGAAAATTTCATAAAATGAACTTATCATTTTTATAATCTTCTCTGTGTTTTAAAACTTTACAAGATTCTTACAATAAAATCATAGAATCATAAAATATGCTGAGTTGGAAGGGACCCATTAGGATCGTCAAGTCCAACTCCTGGCAGTAGAAATCACACAATGTGCCTGAGAGCATTGTCCAAACCTTTCTTGAAATAATATCCAACCTAAACCTACCCTGACTCAGCTTCAGACCTTTTCTTTGAGTCCTGTCACTGGTCACCACAGACAAGATAGCAGTACCTGCCCTTCCATTTCCCTTCATATGACCAAAATGAGGTTTCCCCTCAGTCTCCTCTTCTGCACAGAAGTGTCCTCAAGTATCCTTAGCCACTCCTTGTAAGGCGTCCTCTTCAACTATGCACTATCTTTGTTGCCCTCCTTTGGATGCCCTCAAACACGTTAATGTTTTTGATATATTGTGGTCCTTAAAACTGCTCCCAGAACTCAAGGTGAGGCTGCCCCAGTGTAGAGCAGAACAGGACAATCCCCTCCCTCACCCAGCTGGCGATGCTTTGCCTGATGCCCCCCAGCCCTCCTGGCTGTCAGGACATTGCTGACACAGATTTAACTTGCCATCGGCCAGAACTCCCAAGACCTTTGCTGTGGTACTGCTCCTGAGCCTGTATGCCCAGCCAAGGTCAACTCATTCCAGGTGCAGAATCCAGCACTCGTCCTTGTTAATACAGTTGGTTCTTGCCCAGCCCTCTAATTAGTCGAGGTCTCTCTGCAGGGCCTCTCTGCCCTCGAGTGACTTGACAGCTTCTCCCTAGTGTCATCTGCAAACTTACTTAGTATACCTTCAAGTCCTGTGTCCAAGTCATTAAGGAAAATGTTGAAGAAAATTGGGCCAACAATGAAGCCCTGCAGAATCGCACTAGTGAGAGGTTGTCAGTCTGATGTCACTCTAGTCACTATACCTCTTTGTGTCTTACCCATGAGCCAGTTGGTCACCCATTATATGATGTGCTTATCCATCTGTGAGGTGGACATTTGGTCCAGAGGATTTTATGAAAGGCAGTATCAAAAGCTTTGCTGAAGTCCAACTGGCTTTCCTAAATCAGCTAGGTGTGTTACCCTCTCATAGAAGGAAATCAGGTTGGACAAGCAGGATTTTCCCCTCATGAAGCTGTGCTGGCTGTGACCAGTGACTGTGTTGCCCTCCATATGCTTTTTAACACCTTCCAGAAAAATACTTTCCATGATTTGACTGGACACTGGAGACCTGTAGTTTCCAGGGACTTCCTTCTTTTCCTTCTTGAAAACTGGGATAACGTTTGCCAGCTTTCAGTCATCTGGGACACCTCCAGATTCCCAAGACTGCTAGTCCTAGTTCAGCAGGTGGGACCAGTTATCACTGTGTGGGGGTAATCAAAGCTATGTATTCTACCCCCCTCTATTCA
>JAWWLT010000092.1:14983918-15005010 GCA_035040995.1 Premnoplex brunnescens | reverse complement strand
TTTTTTTTTTTTTTTTTTTGGGTGGGTTGGTCTTGGGCAGGTAGGTGGATCGGGACAGATTGTAAACTTCCTAGTACTAGCCAATAGGAACAGAAGCAGGGATCCCCCGGCTGCGAGAGTGTATAAAAACCTCTGTCTCTTGTTGCTGCGGGTCTGTCTCTTGGGCCAGAGAGGCACACCAAGTTCGGCCGAACTGTTTAAATGAAGGTTTAGTTTTCCTTAGATGACTTTGTCCCCTTCTGAATTTCACTGGTAACTGTGAGCATTTCTCACATGACCCAGTCCTTTAATCGGATAAAATCATTTGAACCACCTAGTGGTGTTGATTCGCTGTTACTGGGAAGACTTCTTCTAAAACAATGGATTAAAAATCAGGTGATTAAGTCAGGAAAGAAAGCACAGCTTTAGAAAATGTTTTTGAGAACCTTCTAAATCCTGAGACAGAATACCCTCTGTAATTTTTTGCTACATAGAAATACATATACAAGACATACCTGAAGGAAAAAAAGGAAATCTATAATTAATCTTTTTTTGAGTGTGCTTGCATTGTTGGGTCACATCATAGGAGAGACAGTGCTGTTCAAAGAAGATAAATTGCAGGAAAATGGATATTGTTTGTCCTCCATCCCCATTGTAACTTTTGCTCTATGTTTATTACTGTGAATTAGAATTTTTGAGTGAAATCCAATCAGTATAGAAGGCTCTCAAATGGCATTCAAGCTTTTAATGAACTGATCAGAATGAGTTTAACAAATCCTTCATGTGCATAGAGCCTCTGATTACAATGAAACCATTCCAGCACATCCCCAGGGTATGACAGAGTCTTTGAGTAACAAAAATTAACTACTTGAATAAACTGCAGACACAATGAACTGCTTCAACCACAACTATATTCAGTCAGTTTCTTGGAGTCAGTGAGATTAGCTAGCTGATTTTTATCTAAAATGATTGCAATTTGCCAACCTTAAATTTCAAAAAGACATCAAATGTGTAGGGAACTCAGTAGAGTCAATTCATACCCTGATGCACTGTGTTTTAGAGCAGACAAAGGCCAAAACCTCTATCCTTCCTCTAAGTGTTCACAGGAAATCTGCTCTGCATTTTGCCAGAAAGTTCACAGCTTGTATATTTTGCTGAAGTACAATACATCTCCAAGAGAAACAAGCAATGACTTCTCTGTGGCATACTTATATAGTAAATATAACTAATATATGCTAAGTATAGCAAGTATAAAAAATAGAGTAAATCTCATTTTATTGGTTCTTTCTGTGTGCCTTTCAAAATAATGTGTGTTCACAGACAATAAAAGGAGGAACAAGTAACAATTTTTGTGAAGATCCAGGAAACTTCATCTACAGAAATTTTTAAAGAGGCTCACTTGGCTTGAAAGCAGGGATAGCTCCTGGACATATCACAAGGAGAAGAAATTAGGACCTGCCCTTTCAAATGAATGTTTCATGAAGTTTGTTCACTCTTTCATAGAATCATAGAATCAGTTAAGTTAGAAAAGATCTTTAAGATCATTAGGTTCAAACATGAACACAACACTGTCATGTCCACTACTAAACCATGCCCCTAAGTGCCACATTTATACATCCCTGAAATACCTCCACCAATACTAATGAAAAATACCTATTTTGAGAATACCTGCTTTCAGGACAATGAGGAAATATAGATAATGCAAATTAGAGTTCATACCTTTTCTGTGAAAATAAGTATTTATGCTCTGAGAACTTTACAGCCACTCATTTTTATCTCTAGGTTTAATTTGTTAAATGCTGTAAGATCTGTACTCCTACTGAAAAATTATCCTGTTTTAGTAGATGAGATTTCTGGGGCTGTAGGCATGTCACGAATTTAAGCACCAAGGTACATGGTGGTGCTTGAGTCCCGGATTTAGCTCCCTAAGCCCTATATACCACACAGGAAAGAGAGGCAGATTCTGAATATGGGCAGCAGAACCAGAACAGGTTAGGAAATACTTTGTCTGCAGAGAGATGCCTGTGAGATGTGACAAGTCTTAGAAAAGTGAAACCTTAGCTTTCCCATCTGTGAAATAGTTGAAGTAAGACAACTGGTGATACCTATCCTTTTTACGAGGCAGCATCTTCCTGCTTCTGACAATTTGCCTGATTTGATGAGAAAAATACAATCAAACATACTATCGAACCCAGTTGCATGCAATTTCTCACACAACATAAAATGGGGGAAAAAAAGAAAGTTCAAAGGAACTTATTTAACAAGATTCACTAATGTTTTTTTATTATTTTTTTTTCTGTCTTATGAGAGAACCAGGTGTGTGCTTCCTGTATATTTTTCTGACTTTAACACAAAATAAATGTTATAGTCTCTGCATATGTTTGCCAAAGTTATACAGCCTGGAATCTCAGCTTTGTAATTTCAGAAATGTAAGAATAAACCTTCAGACCTGTATATCTTGCAAATAAGTCTCTGTAAGTATGAGCAACCACTCTGATTATTTTCTATTGTTTTCACCATTACTGTGTTGGTTCTGAGTATTGCAACTAGGCAACTATAAAAATTAGTGAATTGCATAATCACACAAAATCCTTAATTGAAAGAGACTCATGAGGATCATCAAGTCCAGGTCCTGACTTCCCACAGGGCAGTCTAAATGTTAAACCACACATCTAAGAGATTTGTTCAAATCTTTCCAGGCTTAGGACCATGACCACTTCCCTGGAGGTCATGTTGCACTGCTTGACCATCCTCTCCCTGTAAAACCCAAAACTGAATGCAGTATTCAAGGTAAGACTGCACCAGTGCTAGGTGCAGTGGGACAATCACTTCATTTGGCCACTCAGCTACACAGTGATCAATGTGCCAAAAGATATACAGCTGGCCCACCAGCACACCTTGTTTCCTAGTGTGGAGCTTATAATCAACCAACCCCCACCAAGATTCCCTTCTGAAGGGCTGTATTCTGGCCACTTATCTCCTAATGTGTAAGTACAACCTGGGTTACAGGATGAGAGGTGCAGAACCCAGCATTTGTCTTTGCTAAGTTTCTCACTGTTGGTGATTCCCAACATTCAAATCTGTCATGATCTCTCTTTACCACCAATGCAATCAACAGCTCTCCATGATTTAGTACCATCAGCAAACTCACTTAGTGTTTACTCAGCTCCTGTGTGCAGGTCATTGGTAAAAACATTGGAGAGTTGGCACAAAAACTGAGCCCTGAGAAACATCTCTGGAAAAAGACCATTGGCAAAATGTTACCCCAGTTCCTACAAATCTTTGTGTCTGTGCTTTTTGCCTATCATGTTTGTGTACAGATCCTGCTATGTCGTGGATATTTGGTCCAGAAGGATACTGTGAAAATCTAATGTCAAAAGTTAAATTTAGATAAGAAATATAAAAATATAACCCCAAATATCTCAGTTTTAGTTTGAGCCCTCATATATTGCTTGATTTTTCAACATACACACAAGGTAATTGAAAGAACCAATTTTCAGCATGTCCTACCATTTTGATAAATCTGATAATTTCTTAGAAACATCCTCCATTAGCTCTTTCTTGAGAGCTTTGTACCATGACATTGTGAATTCTTTCTAAATTTCAGAACACTTCTATCCATTATTGATACAGAACACAAAATTTCCTTCTATCTTCAGTACTTTCTGAGAAGAGATTATAAACCTTTCTATTACATTTCAATTCATTGTTGCATAAGTAAAATTAAATTTTCTTTCCAATATTCACAGATGAAGTTGTATTCAGAGATTAAATTAAAAGAAATTCCAAATGCAAGAATTCTTTGTTAAATAAATGTCCCATCTACACATTTCCAGGACCAATAAAAGGAAATTCTTTCCTCTTGTCACTAATCCAAAATAAACTAAACAACAATAGCAAAAGGAAGCTTGTTTCTAACAATGTTAAATACCTAAAAGACCATTTTAGTGTTTCTGTGTATGCATGATAGGTAACTTCAACCTTGTAAGAAACATCATTCAGAACAGCACCTGGAAAATTAGGTTCTGATCCAATAGCTTAACCAGCTGAACTTGTCGAAAATGTCAACAGACCAATCCTTCTCACAGAGGACTCTCACAGGACATCCCTTTCCATAAAGATCTGAAGATCATGCTGGGAGGCAAAAAAAAAAAAAAAAATGCAGTCATATTTTCTTTTTTAACTTAGTAAAGAATCTGATTTTGTCTTGGATGAAAATATTTAATTTATGTTTCGAATTAAGTATAAGATTTATTTGTTATGGGGCGGGGGTTGGAGAATTTAACCAAAGCTGGCTCACCTTCAAGTTTTCTGTGGATTTCCCAGTTCAGTGGATATTGTTAGTCTTTGAAACTAGCTCCAGCTCACTGCAGTGCTACACACCAGAAGAGAAAGGATTATTGCTTAGTGTAACAAAAAATGTCTTTGAGTCATATGAAGGTATTCATATATTGGTTTCTAAATTCTGAGGGATCAGGCTCCGCAGATAGTTATACAAACATAACTTTTAAATATATTTGAGCAAAGGAGAAAATCAGGTACCAGCATATAGTTTCTTAGATTATCAGAATCAAGTGTGGCCTTTGGGGCTATATTACACAGACAATACTAACCCTGTGTTTCAGGAATGTTTGCCTTATGAGCACAACTTAGTGTGAATTCAAATCAAATTCCACTGCAACTTCTTTCTTGGAAATCAGGAAACATTCTGCAATGTATACAAACAAACAATAGGCATACCTGTTTTTTCTAATTTATTTTTAATTTAAAGGAGTCAGATAACCTCCAAGTTATTTCCTTGCAAGATATGTATTACTTTGGTTTCCTATATACTGAATATCATGGTAGATTATATTATGGCCCATATTTAAAAGCATGTGGGTTCAATTTAATTATAGTTACCTACTGTATTGTATATGAAGTAATACAATACAACAGAACTAGAATGCAAGGTAATTACCACAGCTTGTGTTTCTACTTGGGCAGTGCTGAGGTTAAATATAACAAGTGGACAAAATTCAGGTGCATGTTCAATTATGTTTATGTAATTCATAACACATTGTTTTTAACTATTGGTCTCTTACTGTTCTGTGTCACTTGACATTATTTATGTCAGATCACCAAATGTCTGACCATCATTTTGCAGTCTGACATGAGGATGTAGTAAAATAATGAAATGTTAAAGAGAAGTGTATTTGTCTTGGCAACCTATAGCCACTTCAAACATGGATACCATCTAAGTATCATCCAAGAATAACTTTGTATGGAAAATGGTGTGTTTCTATAGTCCCTTATTTTCATCTGCAGCAACTCAGAAGTCTGCTAAACTCAATCTGAGTGGACTGCAGTGACACTGAATTGTTGAGGCTTCCTTACCCTCCCTTCTGCTGAAATTCCCCATCTGAACTCCAGCCATGCTGTCACAAGTCATACCAGACAAGTTGAATGTCCATTATGTGTTGAAATCTCTACGTAATTCCATTATGCAATCTATATGTAGCTCTAAATTGACAGCAGAAATGTCAAACATAATTAAGTGTAGCAGATCTCTTTCTGCAATCAGAAACTTTTGGCACAAGTAACTCAGTGTATTCAAAACAGCATATTTGAAGTTTCTGCAGTCTGAGGACAGCATATTTGTGAACTGAGGAAAACAAAGACAAAAAAGGTTTGAATACAGGGACGGCTTTTTTTTTAAAATACACAATTCTTTGGTAGCTTCTCAAGAGGAAAACTGGTTTGGTAAAAATGTTGTGAAAGATATCCTTTTTGATTGGCATATTGCAGCAATCTTCAGAGTAGTACTTCTAGGTAAAGTAATAGGAAATCAGAGTGGTTTTTCCTGAAATGAGAGCATTAGTGTGTTTCTTTCAAATGAAAGAAAAGTGCAGCTTCTTATTATGAAAATTCTATCTACATTCAATAGAACTTCTGAAGAAACTATTGGATAGAGGTTGGCCCACTGAAAAAAAAATCATGCTTTAATTTAATATTTATTTTTTATTTAATAGTCATTTATATTCATGCAATTAACTCTCTATTGAAAAAAATACCTTTGGGAAGAACAATCATTTAGTAAATGTTTTTTCTCACCTGCTCATCTTCACTTCTTATGTGACAATATATTCATGATATAGAGAACAAGGCTAAGTTCTCTTCTACATCATTAGCAACTGTTGAATATATTTACTCCTGCATAATCTTTATTTAATCTAATATGTACTTCAGCATCAGAAAGCCCAAGTTAGTTAAGGATAATTAACTGACCCAAATAACCTATCAGTAAATTTCTATATTATGTAATATCGATTGAAATTTGGCCTGATTTACTCACTTGGAGGACATTTTAGTCTGTGAGAGCCAGACATGTCAGAATGCCTGGGCCATCTTCCATACTCCCAGAAGTCCTCAGAGCACTAACTCTCATATTTCAGCTAAGCCATCAGGGCTTGCAGTACTGCAGACCATCAGCTGAACAAGAAAATGAGCCACTTCATTGTCCTTGCATTTGGTAAAAGATCAATTGCCTGAGTCAACTCTTTGCTGAAAGCTGTAGTCAGGGATGTCTTTCCTGATCCATGCACAGATCTTGTGCAGGCAGGCTGAGAAATCCAGATTTGCTGGAAGCTTCAAACTGCCACCTTGGAGTTATCCTTCATGTTATCATACAGCTAGAGCAATACCGAAAATAACAGCAGTGACTAAATGGAGTTTATATTTTCTTCTCTTAATAAAAACACTGAAACCTGATGCTCAGTATCTTTGCTGTGAACTGATACCGATGTGCAAAATTGATTAAAAAAACAACCAACCAACCAACCAACCAACCAACCAACCAACAAAACATCAACAGAAAACAAACAAACAAACAAACAGACAAAAAAACCCAAACTAACAGAAAAAAACCCTAAAGGGTACTAAAGGGAAAACAGGTGTGGTTTTCAGGTTTTTTTAAATAAAAATGTTTTGTCTCATTTTGCATCTAATCAAATTTCCAATAGTCACAACAGTTTATGAACTAAAAGCAGTATGTTTTGACTCTATTATCAGCTTGTTGATGTTTCCAAGTCTGGAACACTTTTCTAAAAAGCGCTTTTCATTTCAACCAATGTTTGAGATTTGTTTCAGAAATTTTTAGCTGAGTGTCCTTCTATTTAGCTATATATCTGTCTGATTATAATTGTTCCTTCAGTCCTGAAAATCTAGAAAGATTTTCACAATAGAAATGAGTCACGCAATTGAGAAATCATATAACAATAGCATCACTATTTGTCTACTAAGCAGGTTTAGTGTGAGAGCAGGGACATTCTTTCAGTGGGGACTGTTTTGGAATAAACATGTGTTGCTTACTTTGGTACAAACTGATGAATTCAAGCATCCATTATAAATATAATTAATTGGAATTCATATTCATTTCAGTTTACCAAATTCTTGAATGTGACCAGACTAAATTAATAGCAATATTATTGCTAGGAATAAAGTTTGCTTGCTGATAGCATCATGAAAACTGTGGAGTGTCTGCAGTTAAATAAGCATTTTATACAGATTGCATAAAAAATTAGCTTCTTATACTTTGTCCCTAAAACTTTTAATTTAAAGAAGTGTATATTCCCAGGTAAAGTAACGTATTTACCTTCATCTGTAATTCAGAACAAACAAGATTTCTTGTATTGATAAACTTTTTAAGTGGCTAATATTTCTTTTCCATGCTGTTACATAATTTCTGGATCACTTCTTGATGAAAAAATATATAAAACCTTCATAAGAAAACTATATAAAACCTTGCCAGGAAAAGAAGAATAACTACTCAGATTGCTAAATTTGAAATGACTGAAACATATTTTTTTTTGGGAAAAGCACACACCTGTTATGATTTAGCTCACCTGCTTCCAGATCTCCCACAATTTCCTTAATTTTTCTACCACTTGCTTGTTCCTTCCTGCCTGAACAGTGTGTTGCTCAAATACCATAATCATTACAGGATATCTTCATGTAACCTATGATCTGGAACACATGTGCATGGAGCACATTCATATCGTAAATCTAGATTACAAACTGAAATATTACCATCACTAAATGCTAGTCTACATTCTCTTAGAATATGATGTCTTAAAAAAAATTCCTTGCATACATTACTTTGACTCCAGCACCACTTGTACATGCACTTAGATAACAAGAGTGCTTCAATATTTGCTCTTTAAGTAAGTTCAAGAGTTTCAATGTAAACAAAAGCATATAATTCAATATAGTATCTCTGAAAAGGTCATTTCACGTCTTTGGACAGCTTATTATCTAAACTTCTAAAAAAATCCTAGGAGTTTCCTCTGGTCCAGTTGGATCAGGATCTACAGTTTCCTTCTTAGATGTGTTTGCATTTTTAAAGTAGGGATAACAGCCTTAACAAATTGTCTTTTGAGAAGATAGCAGTGAATGCCCTTATTAAAGTTAACTTTCCTCATTATTTTCCAGGAAGCAAAAAAAAAAAAAAAAAAAGGTAGTCTTCATAGATCTATAAGGTTTCTTAAATATGGGAAGTGTCAGTAAAACATAACCTGATCTGAAATCAAATATGGTACATAATGTACAATAATTGTTGCAAAGGGACAGGTAATAATTGTTAATAGGCAATAGCAAACCTGCTCCCATCTCCTGCTAGCAAAAACATACAATGATCTACAAAGTCATATTTTCTCAGTGACATAGAGAATATAGTTTATAAGACTATTTTTAAAAAAGTGAGTGATGAAAAATTCACTTTCTCTTTGAAAACCTCTTTTTACAAATATTATGTGAACTATTCTCTCTAATTTACTTTAGGCTTCAGCTTTTATGTCAATTCATCATATTTGATAAAAAGTCTGATTTCCAAAAGCAAAAAAAAATAAAAAATCCCAGCACTTACATTTCAATAATCAATCTATGTTTCTTTGTGGAACTTTATTTCCTGTCTTATTCTTATTGCAGTAGTACTGCCCAATTCTTCTTCAGAATATTTCTGTTTGTTCTACTTTTGTTGGATTACAAGTATCCTTTCCTTTGAAAACAGGAAGGAAAAGTACAGATGCTTATGTCTCCATCCTCTGTTATTACATTCATTGGCACATCCACTAATTCTTGATTACACAAATGGTAAAACCTCTCCGTGAGCTACTGGTCCAGCTTGCAGACTTCCTTATTGTTTTCCCAGTGCACGCATCCTTAGGTACATGCTTCTAAAGCATGACTTTTCTTACAAGGCCAGAATCTAAAATTAGAGTTTTACATCACTGCTTTTAATGATTTCTGTTCATTTAACTCTTTTTGTATCAAAATTTTTCTACAAAAGTAGACTTGATTTCAATAATCGAGTAGCTTGATTGTAGGTATAGTGGGAAACAAAAAGACTGACAAACTTTATTTTGGAAGAAAACTGTGTGTTTGCAATGCCTAAATGAAAACCAGATGTAATTTGAACCATTTAAACTCAGATTTTCTAAGACCCAAACAACATCATTCTATATTTGTTCTAGAAATGTGATAGGAAACTCAAATATGACCTTCATTTTCTACTAATTCCAGATACTTTGTGCATAATCTTCAATTAATCAGCATTACTCTTTCTAAGCTTCAGGTGCCAATACATATTTTTTTTTATTATTATTATTTTTTTTTTTTAAAATTTCCTCTACCAAACACGAATAAAAGACAAAGTTATCTTATAGTGAAATGCAAATAATTATTTAAGTAAACACAAACAAAAGATGATCTGGGGGGGTTTAGTGAAATATAAATAATAATTTATGTCAATTCAAAGGTTGTTTTGCAAAAAAAAAGAAAGAGAAAACAAATATTTCAATTGCAAAAATTTGCAATTAAATATTTATATATTGTAAATTGTCTTATATTTATAATCAAAGGTAACTTTTAATCAAAGCTCAGTGAATCTAACTTGCAAAGATCTGTTCTTGCTAAAACCCCTATTGCTTAGTAGCTACAAGGAGTCTTTTCTAGTTCTAAGCTAAACCAAGACTCATATGGCTTGCATTACTCTTTTGACTAACTCTGTTAGCATTCTGTTTGAAATCAAATATCTAATAAAGGGTAAGAGGACACAACGACGCAAAGCACATTCTCAATCTCAGTGTAAGAAATAAGAAGACTGTGTCTTGTGGGATTCGGTCCAAAATGGTTAACTTTATTTTAATATTTGATCATTTTCACTCTTAATTAAAGACTCTTTAACGTGCCTTTTTGAACTGCCAAAGACTAGTTTTGATTTGAAGCAAGCCAAGATGAAATCTGTATAGTCAAAGATACAGAGATTCCATCCTATTTCCGTGATACTTGGCTATGCAACATGCAAGCTGTTACCATTGAGCATCACTTTTCTTGAACTAGAAAATTAGTAGGTATTCCTCAAAGTAATCAAAGTAGTATTTGCTTATTTGCTGAATTCAGTAGAGTTTGACTTTTATCCACAGCTGGCCTGTAAACTGAAATAGAGGTATTTCCTGGTTTTGGCTAGACATATATATAGACAGTGAAGGGTACAGAGGTGTACCCCTCCTATTAGCACCTTCTAGAGCTAATAAGACCTGTATCAGTTAACTGAGAAAAATGGCTGTACAGCTCTCTCCCTGTTTCTTTCCTACCCTTCTTTCTTCTCACTCTAATCAGATAAGTTCAACATCCATCCTGACTGTGTTCTCAACTGTAACTATCATAAATTACATGCATTAGAGACAAATCTCTTTTCCTTTATACTCCTGATGAACCAGATATGGATAGGAGGATTTCCAGATCTCAGAAGTGATCCTAGAGAGTCCATTCTTGATGATCATTATGTAACATTAAATTCAAGACATCTGAAAGTTCTTTTCTTTGAAGTTATTTTTAATTAACTGTTTGACTAAGGATTAAGATAAAATAAGATCTGTGTTTTAGACATAAAGAACAGATTATCATTTTTGGAACACAGTGACAAAATTAAGACATGAAATCAAATCAGACAAAAATTTAGAAGGCACATCTTCTTTTGCTTTATACTAAACATATTAGAAGAATTGGTCAAACAACATTGCACTGAAAGCTGATGAAAGTTATCACTTTCAGGGAATACAGTTTCTTTTAACATAATATATTTTTCTGAAAGTTAGCAACTACAAAAACTATGACAGCAGATATAGGTATTAGAAAGACCAGCTGGAATTACATAGGAGAAATGCTTTTAAGCAAATGAAGCTATAAACTTTACAACATCAGTTTACTTGTCAATGGATCCACTGTGAGTTTGCTAGTATTTATGTCTTTGTCATACACAATAATTATAATAGATTGACTTCTCATTGTGGCAGTTCAGAGCTCTACCTGAGTTTGCAGAAATGAGCAGATGACCTATATCACCTCTAAAAGTCCAGGGGAAAAAACAAAAAGAAATTTGCTTAGCTAATTGAGTTCTTAGTTGTCAAGTTCCTAGAGTATTACACCTTCAGATGTTAGATACCTGGATTCATCACAGTTCAGAAATAGTGTCCAGGTAGAGATCACACCTTGACTTATCAGATATGCTTGTACTGTGCATATTTCTTCCTTTGCAAAAGGAAAAGATATGCCTGATTAGAAACTGATGATGCAAAACTGATATTAACATCTGGGAGATTTTCATTATGATGATCAATCCTTCTTAATTCTGCTCCTGAAAGTCACCTCGAAGCTATACTCAAGTGAAGAGAGTACCTTCTACACTATATAGTTAGTTATACTGGGTTAAGGACTTATGTAACATCTCCATATAATCCTACTTATATATTTACTTACTTAATTTATGGCATTTTATAGGAAGATGATGAGTAAAAGGCATCTTGTTAGTCCCATGGGACAGTCAATCCCTAGGATATCATCACTCATCTGAAAGAGGCAATGTGTTGTTTTAATCACCTTCTGAATTATAAGACCATTATTCAAGGATGAAACATTTTATGCTTTGAACTGCCAGATATTTATTCGCTGTATGAATTCTCACATTTTAAATTGACTCTAAAGGAATCATGTCTGAAAAGCATCTGTTGTTTACATTTGAAAAGAAATCTAACATTGTGTTTACCCACAGATGGGATGGATTGAACACTGTTTTCTACTGCAGCTCTGTCACTGCCTTTCAAGAATGAAAACGTTTATCTTTGAGGACACAATTCTTCCCAGGAAACTAAGGAGAAACATTGCATGAGGATGCCTGCTTCTGCTTTGCATGGCTTATGTGCCTTGTAAGGCCCACCATGATGGAGATACTGGAATCTCTCCATACAGAAGTGAGTATTCAGAGATGTAAATGAATCCAAAACAAAGTATTATGAAAACCATAATGTTATTCATCAATCTAATCTTCTAAAGAAAACTGAAACAACAGAAATAAAAGGTGGAGGAGTGAAGGCGGTGTCTGTATGTTCACCTTAGTTTTTCTTAAAGAGCAGAGAACCTTTAGCACTGCATTGGATGCACATTGCAAGGCTCTGACTCACTGCTTTCAAGAACAAGTGATAGACAACAAAATAAGCTTTTGATGAATGCTCAAGCAGAGGATTTTAAGCTCTTTTTTTTTGCCTCAGTTCAGTACAAATGTTATCTTACAATTCTTTTCAGATTTTTCATCACATTTGGTTTTTGAAAACTGCAAAACCTATTATTCCATTTCAAAAATGAAACACAGAAGCAATATAAACCACTTGCACCTGAACTTTTTTTCCCACCTTGGCCAAATCTGAAAATTGGAGCCAAGGTCAGACCTGGATCTCAGAAGAATAAAGCAAGGGGTTTGCTGATTTATCTACACCACATCTGGTTCATAAACACCGTCATTTAAAGGTACCTTAGGCAGCTTTGCACAACAAATTGGGAACTTTGCTCTTAGTTCTGGCCATCCAGTACTGCACATAGAGATAAAGCATTTTCTGCAGCTTTGCTGAGTTTCCAGAACCCCGCAGTGCAGATGGCTGCTTCAGACAGCAGAAGTACAAGTCAGTACTGCATTCATGCCAGCCAGGAACTGCTGTGTGCCTGGGGGATTCCTCAGCTGCATCCAGCTGTGCAAATGGATCCAAATGAAAGTGAGAACCCGGCCAACTAAATTGTCATAAATTCACCATTAAAGAATTATACAATTCTTCATTAAATCCTTGGCTTCCTATTCATAATTAGAGATGTGTGAGTAAGTAAAATAATTTGAGCATTTGCAGCTAAGTTATTCCAGGTGTTATTAAACTAATATGATGTAACTGACACATAGCATATTGCTTACTGTCCCTGAGGAACTGCACAGGGAATACATGTTGTGTCTCCTGAGGCCAATAAGATGGAGAAAAAATTTTAATGAAAAAATTGAATGGTTTTAAGTAGCATTTTAGCACCATAATCCAAACCATACTCCTGCATTTTATGAACAAAATCTCTTTCTTGGTGTTAGACAGAAAATATAATTAGGATATTTGAACTCTGGAGGCTTTGTCAAATAACAAAATGTAAAATGATGCAGCTGAATGAACACCTGAGTGGAAGGAATACAGGTCCAGAGAGAAACACTCATAACAAGGAACAGCCAGTCTGCTCACAAGGAGCCTGTCAGTGCATACCTCCATAGATGCCCTTCACTTATTAAGCAGAACAGGTTTGAAACTGGGGAAAATGAACATAACCATTGCATGTCTTGTGCTTACACTAAGGGGTGATAACAACCCAAGGAAATACAAGACCTGAAGGAAGATATAATGATTGCAATGCAGTGCCTCTGGTGTTCCATTCTTGAAGAGCACTACATTTTGAATCCCTGCTGTCATCAAAGTGAAAGAATTATTATTCAGTCTATTTCATAGCAATAATATCTGACCCAAGGTTAGGTAAGGTTTGTTTGAGGAGGTGTGGACAAGTTGTGGAAACAGAAGTAGTTGCAGTATTAAAAAATAAAACAATCCAAGGCATTGAACCTGATAAATCTCCTGCCACATATCATTGTAATTGCCACATATACTTTTCCCAAAGCATAATTATATTGGCATACTTCTCAACTTCCCATGGGAATATTTTGGATTTTCATTATTAATGTTAATTGAAATATTATCTAGGAAACTACCTGTTTATATTGCCCAAGAAAATACTCTGGTTCTTTAAACAGGGTTCTAAGTTCATGTTCCTGCTATACCTTCCCAAGAGAACAAGAGTGGCTTGTTGGTGACAAATATGCGCTCCACACACCTTTGCACCCACACACATAGATCATTTTTCTGAAAAGACAGAAGAAATTTCATTAATCAGAAAAGGTCTGCAAGAGAGCATTCTGTCATTCTAATTGAGTAGCAGTGGTAGCAAAAGACAGACAAGACAAGTTGCACAAGTCTCACATAGGGGCTGGGAGATATTTCAGACTTCTGGCCAGTGTTTCACCTTTTCTGAACTGAGTAAGCTTCTCCTGAGAACCAGATGCCAACAACAAAGTGAATACCAGACAAGGTTCTACTTCCATGGTCTTAGGTCTGTATTTCAAACCAGAAAATGTAAAAAAACCCAATTTTTTACTTCATGGAATTTAGTAACAATATAGTTAGAACAAAGCTAGTACAAATTATATTCTCTGTGGATTTAGCATAGAGAATTAGTCACAGGGTGGATTAAAAACTGCCATGATCTTCCACGATTAATATATCACCAATTCTGGTCACGCATGGTTAAATGATTCCGTGCCAGCCTGCTTGCAAGGATTTTAGTGTAAAATAGACTCCTTAGCAACACACACATATTTTCTTTATTCATTTTACAGAATATGTAAAGAAATTAAGGTATCTGCTGTAAAGCTGATCAAAAGAGTTATGGATGAGAAATATAACCTTAAAACAGAGAAATTTGGAGGAATGTATCAGTTTCTATTAAAATGTCTGTGGAAAACCTGGGAATTCAGACAAGGAAAAAGAAAAAAAGCAAAAAAAACAAAACAGATAAAAGAAAATCAGCAAGATTTCTGGAGGCAGCATTTGTACACATAAGAAATAAACAACATGAAATCCATGTCTCTACTTTCAGTCAACTGGAATAAGAGCTAATTCACTCTCTAAGCCCCACATAATTACCAATGTCATCAACCTGTTTGTTATTCTAGGAGTGACTTCTCTCTTCTTTAAAAAAAAAAAAAAAGGAGTGCATGTTACGTAATCTCATTTTTGACACAGTAGAATTACTAGAGTAAAATACCCTAATCTTTCACCTCCATTCCAAACTTGTACAAGGCAACTGCACAAGGTAGGGAAAGAAAGGGTGAAAGGCAACAGCGTCTAACTGGAACCATTATACTACTTAGCCCAGTATGCATTCATACAAGGTACATATTACTGTGTAATCTTGATGTCTTAAGATATTTATATATTTGTAGATTTTAATATAGCTGCATATTTTCACACACAAAGTAACAGGTGACAGTTTCTAAGCCCCTTTCTCACTGCTTTTACCACATTCTTGAAATTCTGTTCAATATTCCTTTCAAGGAAAATAGTTTTGAATGTACATCTTGTTTGGGACACATGCTCCTGGAAGGGAATAGTAAAATATATTGCAGTCAAAGCAAGATAGAAAGCCCAGAAACCTTGGAGATGCTACAAATAAGGCATGTGATGTGAGGGTGATGATGATGAGGAAGTAAGGATGTCTTGAGACCTCAGACTCAATTCCAGAAGGTGTGCCAAGGGGCAGACCAGAGGGATGTTGTGGGGACAGACAAGGTTGTAGGTATCCATTAGATATAAGAATCAATTACTGTTATAAATTTGTAAGAACACTATATTGGGTGTGCACCTCTGTATTTTGTAGCACGTGAAAGAACTTTCATAAAAGACCAGCTCCCTATCTATTCTAATATTGTTTGGAAAGTCCTTTTCTGCCATTTTAGGCCACAATCTTTGTGATGTCTTATCTTCATTTGTATCCAAGTCTCCACATTCTGTTTTTTGGCTCTTTTCTTTATCTTTGTTCATTGTGGTGGGTTGCTCTTGGCTGGATGTTAGGTACTCACCAAAACAGTCTATTACCTCCCCTCCATATCAGGACAGTAAGGGCAGAAAATAAAGATCAAGATAAAGACAGTTAGTAAAGTAAAAGCAAAGGTCATGCCTGAAGAAGCAAAAAAAGATAGACTTTATTCTTCTCATCAGCTGGTGATGGCCAGCTCTACCCTGCCCCTCCTCAACCTTTCCCTTGACTTTCATTGCTGAGCAGACATCATATAGTATGGAATATTCCTTCCATCCGTGTGAGTCAGCTGTCCTGGCTATGTCTTCTCCCAAGATCTTGCCCACTCCCAGACTACTGATCAGTGGTGAATGTGGGAGGAAGAGCCTTGATATTTTGCCAGGTTTGCTAAGCAGCAGCCAAAATACTGGTGTGTTATCAACATCTGTCACCCTGCCCATAAAAAACCCTAAAAATTATTTTGTTTTTTTCTCTTCATTATTGTTACTTCACATGTTATACTTGATCTCAGTGGTTCCCAGCCAAAGAGCAAGGCATCACCTGTGTGGTTCAAGCATTCTAGAGTTAAGGCATGGCACTGGGCTTAAGGCAGTAGACACCATAGTATCTGCACTGGGTTTGTGAAATTTAAAGAAGTATGAAGCATTGCCAGCTTCATCAGGTGATGCTAAGTCACAAAAAGGCTGTGAACTCTACCACTTTCCAAATGCAATCTCTTTTTCTTTTGCTAAAGATCATCTTTCCTGCTCTCTGTACTTTCAATTTTGCTGGCTGAATTTTACTGCCTAACAGTGAGATTTCCTTCAGGAACAGTGATATGATTTTATTTTCATTATGACAGAAGGATGACTCTCAGGTTCCATTTGCAACCCACCATCTCAATTTTATTGTTATCAAGTAATTATGTATTTCTAATGGAAGGGGGAAAAAAAGTGTATGGTAATATTTTGATTCAAAACGTGTAAACTGTTCTGTAGCCAAGACATTACTGTGAACCTCAACAGAGATTCAATCTGTTCATTTTTCCTTATTTTTATTATAGTCTAATTTGCAAAAGTATTTTTTTGTACTAACATTTTGGTGCCTTTCCAAATATAATCCACAACATCTCAAATATTCACCATCAGATTAAATAGAGATAATAGTTTCTGCACATGTAAAATTAAACTCTTTTTGAAATTGTTCATCTTGAAATTTTTCACCTCAAAATTTCTGTGTCATCAGTGCTTAGGAAAACTCTATATTTTCTTACAATGATGAAAGCAAAATATTTCATTTGCTCAAACATCAAATTCTTCATTATTTGGTATTTAATAAGTTTCTAAACATGTACAAAAATAGAAATTATAGTCCTTGCTCCAAAACACTTACAATAAGTCAACTTCAAGTTTTACCAATTTTATAGAGTTATTTTAATAAAGGATGAGATTCAACAAAGTATTTGCTTGTAACTTAAATGTTTAACTCCAAATGTGATTTTGAAGATTTCTGGTCAATTAATCATTACTGTTCTTTCTTAGGTCCACAATCAGAGTTTCCACTCTGAAAACAGAAACTACAATTTTGAAACCATGCAGGTGGACAGCAGATATGAGCTTCAGTCTCCCTATTGTGTATGAAAAATCTACAAGCAAGAGACTATTGTATAAAAGACGGAAGCAGAAAATGCACCTCATTTTGCTTGGCTACATTCTCTAAATAAATGGCTGACTCTGACTTCAGTTTTGAAAAGTGAAACACACAACTATGTCTCAAAGAGTTTTATATGTGACGGGTACCTGGCATATGTGACAGGTACCTGGCATATATGACAGGTACCTGGCAAGTGAAAAAGCCACAGTTCTCTTTTTACCCCCTAGTCAATAGTTTCCCATATTACTCTTTAGTCAAGGGAACAGTCATCTGAAAATTTAGCACAAAGATCAAGAAACATTCTCAGTAGTTTCACAGGCATAACTAAGATGCCTAAACTCAGACTGTGCTATTCAATTACCATCTTGGATCTGAGCTGCCCTTGAGAAGTACCTCCCTCTTTGTATGAGATTCATAGCAGCATTACAGTGAAGGTCCTCCCACATCAGTGCTCTTTCTGGTGTATGAGTGTACACCACTGGGTCCATCTGCAAGGTCTCACAAATTGTTTATAACAAATGAGATCATCAGCCAGATGAAAGAAGTGTTGAGTTTATACCAGCAAAGCTTAATTCTGAATAATTATAAAGCAAGTATTAAAAAAAAAAAAAAAAACAAAAAAAAAAAACACCTACAACAAAAAACCCAAAAAACCCGCCCAAAAAAAAAAAAAAAACCAAAAAAAAAAAAAAAAAAAAAAAATAAAAAAAAAAAAAAAAAAAAAAAAAAAAAAAAACAAAAAAAAAAAACCCAAAAAACCCCCCAAAAAAAAAAAAAAAAACCAAAAAAAAAAAAAAACAAAAAATTAAATCAAAACCAAGACAAGAATAAATAAAACTAAACTAAACAAAGATGAAACAAAAAATAATTAAGTTTCTCTCTTTTGTGGTAGGCAAGAACTTACTAGATTTGGCAGATACTTGGCATGCTTGATTTCACTCTGATGAGAAAATTCATTGAATGGGACAGGATTTGCAGTAAAACATTCTTTGGAAAGAAAAGCTTCAATCTGTACAACAACTTAACAGCACAAGCAAATTCTGTCTTCTATAAACTTTCTCCATCTATGAAAATTTCCTTCTCTAAGGTAACACAGAGCTCCACCCACACCAAATAAGCCTGAAATAAGGTCTTTAATTAATAAAACTCTTGTCCTCTATAAGTAGGATCCATTTAAGATCCATATGAGCTTTTTGCATGGAAAGTAAGTCACTCAAATGTTTTAGCCAGACAACAGAAATGAAAGATGCCAGCTATAACATTTTCTAACACTGGTACCATCATATTGGCAATACAGGCATGATAATAAAATATAGAGACTACAGGATGTTAAAATAGCTGATATTCTTGTTCATAAGTCTGGGTAGATTCTCTTTATCTTTAGGATTTAATTCCTTTTCCTATTCCATCATACATGGGTTTATTCATTTTCTACCAGGATAACAGGGAATCAAAAGTGTTCTCTTTCAAATTTTGACCACATTCCTGAGAATATTATGATCCATTATGTACAAAGACCACCTGAACTATCATCTTTCTCTCCGATAAATACATTTCTAAGGCAGTCAATACTGCAATTGTTGGTAAGATACCTGCTCTCTAAATCATCTATTTTATGAGGTGTTTAGGTACACTATTTTGTGATTATGTACTCATCTTTGACATTTAGACTATCATTCCTCTTTTGTTGCCAGTGGAATGCTGTGAAACTAAGAGAGAAAGAAGGGAAAGCCAGTTTCATAATTAAATCCTATGTTAGGATCTCAAAGATCTTATGCTTGAAGAGGAAATTAATGATGATTGATAATGATATTAGGGCAAAAGATAATGTTAAAACATATATGTTTGTACACACACAAATGTATATATTTGAGATACTTTTTTATCATATGCACACAGAAAGGAAGAATATGAAAATATTCTAATTTTTCAGTTGTTAGAGTCCTTCTTCAGAAGCTTGTTACATTGTCAACTTTAAATGTATGAGGTGGTCAAAGAGGTGCTCATTTTCTGAGAGCATTTTTTCATCTATTGATTATCAGGGTGTAAGTATAGAATGAGTTGTAACTGCTCCTTCACACAGTAATATATATATTACTACATATAAGCAGGAAGTATACTAACTCACTTCACAGAAATACACAATTTTATTTCCTTTCTCTTTCTTCTCCATCTTCTTTTCTTCACCTTTCTTTTCTTTTCTTCCTGGCTGTGTGTGTAGGTGAATTTTCTTTGTGTGTATTGCGTCTCACTATCTCTTCCACAAGGACTCAGCTCCACATTTTTCTGGATGTCAGTATCTCAACAAAGTATGGTTCTTTCTGCTAAGATTTCCCAGCTGAATTCAAGAGAGTTATATAAGCACTAGTGGTTGAATACAAATTTTAACAAGTGATAAAAGGGTTGAACAACTATCTGATAACACAGTTGGCTTCATTCATCTCTTAAGTTAAAGGAAGTAAAAAAATGATAATCAAGCTGGAGGCAGTGTAATAAATGCCTGCCACTTGACATTCTGGAGGTCCTTATCTTTTGAACACTTCACTTTTTCCTATCATTTTCTTTTCTTGTATTTTGTTTGTTACTCCTTTTTGTTTTTTAGAAAGTGTACTACCTACAAAATCCCAATTTGCTGATCCTCAGGGACTGTCACTTAATGCTTGGGCCTGTCACCTATAAGTCTATAGTCTTCCATGTCAGCTGTTTTTCACCAGTGCATCACCATGCTTCTCTGCTTGGCCATTTTGTGGGTCTGAAACTGTGTGGGATTCAGGTTCATGAGCCGTTCAGTTGACACTCTTATGACAGGGCTTTATCTCTTGAGGAGCATTTATCTGCTGAAAAATCCAAAGCTGCAACTATGAAGAAGCAGTAGATCATGAGAAGGGGTGTGGGGGGTGGAGAAAATAAATAGATATTATTTATTATCTATTATTATTTATTATCTATTTATTTGTGTCAATACCACAAAATTTCCTCCAGTCTTGCATGAATGTCTAGCCCAGTCCTATCCCATTTTGAACCATGAGCCACCAAAGAACTATTTTCATGTCTGTTCCAGTACTGTCCAGTTATTCACCATGAACACTAGGGTGATGGGCCACTCCTAATCACTTCTCGCACACATTCTCTGTGCTGCCCTTCAGGAGTCCAATGGGACCAGTGTCATTTAATGTCTTAGTTAAGGACAAAGATGAACAGATAGAGTGCATCCTCAGCAAAGTTGCAGATGACACCAATCTGAGTGGTGCTGTTGACACACCTGAAGGATGGGGCCATCCAGGGGGAACTGGACAAGCTCTAGAAGAAGGGTCATGGGAATTTCCTGAGTGTCAACAAGGTGCTGCGCCTGGACTGGGGCAATCCCCAATATCAACACAGGCTGGGGGATGAACAGATCGAGAGCTGCCCTGCTGAGAAGGACCTAAGGGAACTGGTGGGTGAGAGGCTGGACATGAGCCCTCCATGGGCACTCACAGCCCACAGAGCCAAGTGTG